>RSEF01000001.1:127152230-127187322 GCA_003993805.1 Himantopus leucocephalus | reverse complement strand
TTTTTTTTTTCTTTTCCTTTTTTTCTTTTTTTTTTTTTTTCCTTTAAGCAGGAGTATCTTTATTTTAAGCACTGGACTGAGTTGTACCCCTTGGATTTGTGTCCCAGGTCTGTAAAATTTAGGGAGGGGAGGAAACAGAAAACATAGTCCATTGTACTCCTCCTGACCAAGAAAAGGCAGGTATTAGGTTATCTTGTACCCCAAATATCTATTAACTACCCACTTCATTCCACACATGCAAAGTGAAATAAGGTATTTCTTATATGAAATGATATTACAATCAAGATGATTTTGGAGAAATGATTACAAAAGATTTAGGGACCAGCTTTTAAAGTGCTCCAATGGCACTTTTGGCAAAGTAAATTCTTTATTATTCAAGATATTACACAGACTTTGGAGGAACTGAACACAGGCATCAGAAATCAAAGTGATCACTCTACATCTGTGTTCCTTGTATTTTGCTGGTCATGAACTTATTTTGCTTATGTTTTCTCAAAGGCTTAAGAAGAAAGGGAACGAGAAAATAGAAAGCTGAGAGGTGCAGATGTGATCTGAATTTCTAGGGAACTAAACCTCTTGATAAAATTTTATAAGAAATTCCCATAGCCTTCTTTTCCCATCACATATGGTTTCAGTTTGGGATTAATGTTTCACTTCCAATTTGAACTGCACATTTATTTTAAAATAATAATTAAAATATTAAGAAAAGTAATCAGAAAACAGGTTTTAAGGCAGCTTTTCTTATTTACAAACGTAGTAGTAGTTAAAAGAACCTTACTATTCCCAGTTAAAGGACTTTACACTACAGCATATTACTGACATTTATCTAGCTATAAACAAACACCCACTGAAGAGCAGCACGTTATGGTTAATTAAACAACAACAGTTGGGTGGGGGAGGGAGGAGAGCGGGGAAATAATAGTCATTTAATTTAACTGGAAAAACGTGAACAGACTTGTAATGCAGCTACAAATTCAGTGAGCCAAAAATACAAGCCTCTAAAGCTGGTGCTCTAAGTACTACAACTAGCAAACAGCATCAGCATCCCAGGGCACAATCTCAGCTAATTGATCAGTCATCTTTTGTTAGTGGTACCAGACAGAGATTTGTAGCATCTGTAATTTTAAGAGAAGATAAAATGAATATATCTAATCAATATTGGTCTTTCCACTGAATGTCTCCCATTTCTTTTTCTTCCGAATACTGCAGGGTGGTCTTCCTTGTCCATCATGCCATTTCTGCCCAAAGAGGGAGACGCAGCCCCAGTGTCAGCAGCCTGGGAGGGGAGCGCTCAGCATCGCCCAGGGATGTGCGATTTAAGTTCGCATTCAAACTCATTCCTAGGTACTGGTAGGGAGACAGGTATTTCCCAGGACTCCTGCTCAACTTCCAACTCTCCTGCTGCGCAGTCAGCAAGGTCTCTCTTCTGGGGGGCTCAGCACCCCTCTGTGGATGGGCTGCGGTCTGGAGCCCCTGCACAGATGGAGTGTATGGGTGGCATAAACCTGTGATCCACGTGCAGTCAGCCGGGTGCCTCAGCATCGGGCTTCCTGCGGGGACCCCTTCCCGTCAGGATTTGAGATGGCACCATCAGACGGCTTGGCAAGCCTCAGGCTCGGGCGATGCTGAGGTTGGTAGCTCTCATTTTTTTCAACTTCAGCCAGCTCTGATGTAGAAGGGCGAAAGAAGCCAGAAACACAAATAGTCCTACCCTGCGTTTATTCTGAGCTCACCTCTGCCCTTCTTTTTAAATAACACATTAAAGATACATTATAGCAATTTAATAATAACTCTTAATTCCTAAAGTAAGCAAGTATAATTTGTTAGCCTTTTATAGACCAATAAATAGGGACAGAGGGTAAATGTAGCACGGTGTTGAAAAATCAGCCCAGGTTGCCCTGCCTTGGGCTATGCCTATCCATTGTAGAACAACTGTACCCAAGACAAGATGCCTCAGTACTCACCTCATCTCTTTTTTTTTTTGGCCTTGCCTCCAAATCAGGCAGACAGAGAGAAGAGCAGCAGCGCAAACAGAAAGGCAGAGACTGACACCTTGTGCCCATGGCACCCAGCCAGCTCTGCACCCACAGCTGGCAGGCAAAGGGACAGCCTCCACTGCCATGTCTGGAGCTCAGCAAAGTTCTCAGAGCATCATGGATGATTTGGGTGGCAGGGAAACCTGGTAGGACTCTGGTCTTACTTCTCACCCAAAGCAAGGCCAGCTCTGGGATCACGCCAGATTGCTCAGGGCTTTGCTCAGTTGGGTCTTGGAACCCCCTCCAAGGATGAAGGCTGCACTCCTAATTTTGGCTGGGATGCTGCTGGGCACTGGACTTAAAGTGGTTTTCGGCACAGATGCCCAATGAATCAGTCCAAGCTTTAAAGATGAAAAACATTAACTGGGAACCAGGGATGGTAGCTCTGGGTGACCAGGGACCTAGGTCATAATCCTACCCTTGCCAAAAGCTCCCTGCATGACAGCAAGGGTTATGGGTTTTGAGTGCCTCAGATGCTCCCTCTAGAAAAGAGGAATAGTCACTCTGAAATGAACATTTAAACTTTGCTGCTTCAGTCATTAATGTTTGTAAGGCATTCTTAGATTTCACAATGAAAGGTGCCACAGATGAGGTGCAAGATTTTTCTCCTGTGATAATCAAGGAAAAATATTGCATCTGGGCATTTCTATCTTCAGAGTCCCCTGTTAGACTGTAGCCAGCATGCGTTTCATTTGTGGTTTCACGGAAAATGTGTATTTCAGCACTTTTTCCAAAACTCATTAGCTCAATCAATTTTAATCCATTTTCTGTCTTCCCCCAGGGTGAACAGAAGAGGAAAACAAAGGGAAGAAATTTAAGCAATATCTGCAGAAGACATCTTCCAGCAGTAGCACTTGTAGCATCTGATAACCTCCCACTGACAGTCTTTCCTGTGGTAAAGGCTGTAACAAACTGTTGCTGGGCAGAAGGAAAATGTCAAGCACATCATAAAAGTCGTAGCAAATGTATACCTCAGAATGCTCCAGGATTTATTGCAAGTGTGTATTTCTCCTTTGTACTGCCATATTTTGAACTCCCTAGATCTTTCAGAAACAAAACTTCAATGGAGTCGTATTTATAAGACAATACATATGCTTTTATGTATAACTTCCTCAATTATTCTTTTGCTATCAACGTACCAGAAAGAGTAGTTTACATACTCAGTTACCTAAATGAGTCTATCCAGGCTCAAATGCTCAGCACTGTGCTGCCAGTTAAGGAAGAGAACTTTAGACTCCTCTTCCCAAAGGCATAATAAGTAACAAAAAGCTGCTTTGTCCTATATATTTTTTTCTCTTAAGAAAAATAAAATATTTTTATGCTTTGTTGCTGCTAGTGAAGCTGTGCCACCGCTTGTATCGGAAAGAGCAATATTCCATAACTAAGACTTTTAATTCGTGCTAGTATTTTTTGGTCTATGGTACATGATGTACCTCTAATAATAAAGTAGCAAGCAAGTGCAACGTGGTGGGTGCTATATTCAGAATACAAATGAAGTGGTAGTCTTTTGAGAAAGAGTAAATAAGAGACCTCTAGCGCCCGACAAGATTGAGGGCTCTAATGCACTTGAAAGAATTAGCACAATGCAACAGCTTAATTGTACTCATCGTGCAATTATTAAAATAATACAATATAACAAAAAGCTTAATTCTCATATGTTTTTCTAACATTAAAAATGTACTAATAAGAACTACACTTGTAAGCTTCTTTTTGAAAAAGGAACCCGAGGTCTTCTCTTTCATCACTCAACTGGTGCACTGTGAGTGACAGCAGAAGGAGGAGAGCTCAGAGGAGAAGAGGGAAAAAAACAAAACAAACAACAGCAACAGCAACAACAAAACAAACCCCACAATGAGCTCAGGGAATAATGTATCATAAAGAAGGCTAAACTTATCTCAACACCAGGGAGACTGGAGGTCAACCTGAGTTTTAGATAAGACAGCTGCACCGGTGGGTCATGAGGTTCCCTGAGACAATTAACAAAGCGCAATGACTTCCTCAGCCAGCCAGTCCAGCGTGGGGCAGGCAGTGCGTACATGGCTCAGCCCAACATAAAGTATAAAAAACGGATAACTAATGAAGCACATTTTAAAGAGAACAATGACTTGAGCTGGCTTCAATCCATGTATTCTTTCCCGGCGTCTGGGGACGCCCAGAGTGGTGATGGCGAGCATATAGAGACTGGTAACGGGAATCACGTTTGCATTGTGACTCAACTGTATATTGCAATTGCTGTATTATGCTTGTGTTGTGATTTCAGTACGTTGCTGTATCACTTTGCTAAACTAAAATCCCATATAATGCCAAATAAACCAAATAACTAATTTGACATTAAGTAAATTTGGTAACAAATAAAGTTTGATAATCAGTAGATTTGATATAAAACCCTCTTTGCATGGAATATCTGAAAGAACCTGCGCAGATAGATAGTATTTGACTCTGACATCCACTGGCCAAGTTTATTCTGCAGAAATGTAAGCTGTAATTTTTGTGTCTTCATAGTCCATATTGTAGATGAAGCTTTATGACAACCCAATGTAGCACATAATGCTCACACATAAGGATTTCAAAACAACATGCCAATTACTATCAGAAGCATCAAGATGCATGAATGAATAAATTATAGTAATTTCTGAATAGACATGATAACTACAATCCTACTTTTTTTTAAATTCAAATGAATTAATTTACTTTATTCTTAAGTTTAAAGACACAGGAGTCTATGGACCACACTGCAGCACTTTTTCTGTGCTAGGAACACACGGGATGAAACCGACCTTCCAGCTACCGCTCAGTGCTGAGCATCAACTGACACAGCCTTATGGCCCTACTCATGGTTATGCCTTAGCCTTAGCAACTTCTCCTCTCTTTTGAAATTATCAGACAAAACAGCATTGTTAATTGTGAGAAAATAATGTCACAATAAAGTTCCTACACACAATGTGACACGTCTACACCAGAAACAGTAAGAACATAAAAGCAGCTACACAGGGTCAGATCAAGAGCCCACATAATGTATTGTCTCCTGCAGCGGCCATAAGCAGATACGAGGGGAGAAGAGTGCACAAACATACATGATGCTTCTCCTAATACTCTCAATAAATTCCATCCCATTACCTGAAGCTTGGAAACTTCCTAATCTAGATGTGGTTGTACAATAGACTTCCACAGAGAGTTACTTCTCAAAGCACTTGTCCATGGTCTATTTCAGCCTGTGTAACGTTTTAGCACCTATACATATTGTTCTGTCTGTGCTCCTTCTCAGCTTCTATGGGAAGCTGAAGAAAGTCCTTGAATAGTATAAACATCACTTAGCAACAACTAAAACAATATGCATTATTGACATGCCTTTCATACCAAATCTGAAAACACGGCAACCATAGAAGGAAAATTAACTCGATCCCAGCTAAGACCAGTAAAATACTTAACTAGTATTAGTATTAAAGTTAATGCTTCTCTCTATTTTCCTTGTTTGGACATGGCTTCTACTTCTGGAAGGGTGCTTTTTTATGATTAATAGCTTTCCTTACTCTGTTGCTTGACCAGACCAGCATTTTCAGCAATCATTTCAGAGTCATTTTTGATACACGGTAATCTTATTTTTGAAGCCTCGATATACTGTCTTCATACACTCTTAGATTACATGCAAGCATTTAGGCCCTTTAGGTGCTGCTTTTAGTTTTATATGTTTGACACGTCATTTCAAATGGATTCTTTTCTTTATCAGTGGTGGTCAAAACAATGAACTGAAGGTTAGAAAAGATTAGGAATAGCGAATAAAACAGAAACTATTCTTAACCAATATATAAATACACATCTTAAACAAGACATGCAGTTCTGATCATCATATCTGAAAATGGATATACAGCAGAACTTATGAGGCAAAGTGAAGAGAGGCAAAATGGAAAATGTGAATTAGAAACCTGGTATTCTTTTTTTTTTTCATGATACAAACACTTAAGGGTGTCAGAAGAATTGGTCAGGCAGAAGATGTAAAAGCAAAATAAGAGGAATGATTTTTCTGAGGAGGTATTTAAACAGTGACACTCAGTAGCATGTCAAGTGTGCACTTTGACTAAAAGACAAAAGGAGCACTAAACCATTAAAGAGAAAAATTCAAATACAATCTTGGGCTCAGGAAGCCCATAGCCTGCAGAACACTGGGAGGAAATAACAGGGGAAGGATCACGCTGTATTTGTCCAAAGTGATTTAGCCACTGTCAGAAAGTGCACACACAGCCAGATGGGCCCATGTACAGTCAGTATCACTGCTCCTACACTCTCGAAAAAGGAAAAGCCCGCCAAACAGCAGGAACAAATTCGCACGAAATGGTAGGAGTCAGCTGCATCCCAGCTTTACCCACGCATGAATAGATTTGCCCAAACTCTGCCCAATTTTTATCTGTTTACCCCTGAGATGAATTTGCCAATATCGTTTTCAGGAGATAGGGTTTGCTGTGACTACCTCACCTGCCACAATTTTTGTGAGTTGGAAATCACCTTCTCCCATTTCCATTTCTGTATGCAACTTGAATACCAGTAAGTGAAATCATGAACAAGGGAAACTGAGATATAAAATAACTACAAGTCTGCCAGGAGCTGGATGCCAAGAAATTTGTAAGCGATAACTGTTTTCCCTCCTTCATGATTCTTCTTCTTCTTCTGCATTCATTTTTCCCCACCTTTACTCAAAAGGCACGTTAAGTTTTTTCCAGAAAACCCAGCTAATTTGAATTTAATTTGCTGAATGAAAGCATTTTCAGGTTGTATGCAGTTTGTTCAAAACAAATGAGATCAGTAGGCAGTTTCCAAAAAGATGGTGGAAAACAATCCTAAGGAAAAAAATGTAATTTTTCAAAGCCCAGGCATTTATCCTTTGTCTTCCATCATCCGGAAGAATATTTCTGAAAGATACTAGGTACTGACAACGGTATAGTATGTTCACATAACTTTTATAGCAGTATTTTTCAATGCCTCTTAATAAAGGCAACAACCTCAGAAATGATCGTAAGATACAGAACAGATGGGGAGGAGTCCTTATTAATATACAAATGAAGAAGTTGTATTTCAATAAAGTACACATTAATTTGCCTTTTTCAAAAAAAGATGTATTTTAACATATAAGTTTGATATTTTGGGTAAGACATTCCACACAGGTGTATAGGAAAGTTAAAATGTTCAAAAAGTTGCACATTTGTTCTTAACTCTTATAAAAAATTCTAAGTCTTAAGATGAAAATTTTGAAACAGATCACTTGGCACACTATCTTACAAGGGGGAATAACTTCAAATTAAAGCTTTAATTAGTACAGCATTTAGTAATGTTATTAAGTTCTATTTTGTGGTTACAGTCCTGGAAAGCATAATCTTAATGTAGCTGAGACATCCCAAATTCTATAAATAAAAAATGGAAAGAACCCAATTTATTATACTGAAAACCAGGGGGACATCTACTTTAATGCATTACAGCATGAGCTTTAAATAACATTTATGACAGTTTGTAAAATTTATTGCCAAAGCAGTTATTTGCATTAGCAGACTCCTGGATACAATCACTCGCCAGACTTCTGCCCTCCCCATCGCAGGTTTTCACTAATTTCAGCTGAAATGATTTCTGGTTCCAAAAAGATGCAAACATCAATTATGGACTGTTAAAACTCATTTTCAGATACCCAATGGTGACAACCATATTAGCCTCATCTCATTCTAGTATTTTCCTTCTTCCTGGTTCTTTGGAATCAATTGGCTGAAATGTACAAAGGAAGTGGGACCTATTTACTTCTTGAGACTCATAGGAATAGTCTATAATTATCCGAGTGACTAAGACCTTTTTTCTAAAACAGCTACATTTACTAAGCTTTAATGCATTTCGTGACAGGGCATAATACAGAGCAGTACATTGCTGCTGGAGTATAAACTCCAGGTCACAAAAAAAAATGTAGGGTTCCTAGACTAACTGGGACACGAGTATAAAAAAAGAAAAAAATCAAAGAAGGATCTAGGTGAGATGAGCTCTAAATACAAGACAATAGCTGGTTTTATGGCGAGAGCACAGAACTGCAGGGAGAATAACATTGTTGACTGAAGGACACCAAATCAGGGTTCAGGGAAGCTTTGCACTAATCCTATGTTGTAATGACAGCTTAAAAATTTGGTACTTTGATGAGTTTTGAGATTGACTTAAACCTCTTTAATTTGGCTTGCTGGTATTTAATCTTTTAACTTTGCATTCTTAATCAAAACTCAAAGCAGACCTTTAATCTTGTATGTACAAAATGGAAGATTAGAGGACCCTGACCTGCCTCTGGTAGACAGCTGTTTGCTTCCCCTTTTCCTTCTCCTTCTCACAGTAATAGCAAGTGAGAGTCATTTCAAACCTTTAGGAAGGTCTTAGAAGAAAAGGGAAAGTACATAAATATTCTCTGCCAGAGAAGAATCGGAACCCTTCTCGCCCTTCGGTGAAGAATTAAAATCCATCAGAGCCTCTTCATGTGTTTCTTATAAAACATTGTTAATGTGACGGGAAAATAATTCTGGTTTGGCCAGATTCCTCATTGTAGAGGGAGAGCTGTATTCAGATTTCCTTTGCCCCTAGAACACCTGAGACATTTACAGGCTTCAGTGCCTACTCAGGTTTAATAAAACACAATATGCAAGACAAGGACGAGTTAACAAAATGCTTTGTACAAAGCTAGAAATTATTTTTACTGATAAAAACTAAAACCGTGAGGATACTTCTTCCAAACATGTCTCCTTTTATTGCAAATTCTTTGTGGCAGGGACAGGTTTTTTTAAACGAGAAGTGCGTACAGCAACTCCTTTAAGACAGTTAGGTGCTCTTATATACCAAGAAGCCCCTTTAAATCTATTTAGTACTTGAAGGAGATCATGGTGGAATTAAGTCAGGGCACCTTAGGTGGCCCCAGCTGCAGGGACCTCGCAGCAGGGACTTACAGGAGCTAACGGAGGACTTTGAACCAGCCCTTCAGCAGACATGCAAGGCATCACAAGGTGCATCTCCTTTCCTCTTCCCGGGTGTTTCTAGCCATTTGGACCACCCATGCAACCTCTAGTGGCAGAGCATTCGAAGATGCAGAGTAAAGACCCTGGACCCAGGTCCTTGGGGCACTGGGCTAGAGGCTTCCCAGGCCACCAGGCTGCTCTTCCCTGTGACCAATCTAGTAATTCACCTCACTTTGCCACAGCAGGATGGCCCCATTCCAGGGTTTTGTCTCAGACCTGGCATGAGGAGAAGGATCATCATGGTATGGGTGATTTAATTAGTCCAAAAGCATTGCTAATTGCAAGAGAGATCTAGGATAAAAGGGAAAGTCACCTCTCTTCTTTTGTGAACTTCATTTATTCCCCCTAGTCGAGTTTCGTGTCTCGTATAGAAGTCTCCACACGTCTGAGTTGCCTGACAAAACAGTTGATTTTCACTGCACGTAGCTGAGCTGAAGTCATTTAATGTCATGAAAATCTTAATCAGCCACATTACGAGAAGAACAATCTTGATTTCACACTTCATTTTAAATTCCTTGCACTTTCCGTCATAGTCCTTGAAACACTTTATTTTACATTGTTCTTAGTGGTGGTTATCCTGCTTTATTTGTTCCTGAATTATTCAAATTACTTAAATAGAGGAAAAGTCTATGGAAAAGTCATTTTCTGAAGTTCAATAGGAGATTTGAACTATTTTCAACTCAGTTTGATGCCAGTGAGCTAAAATTAAACTTTTCTTTATCTCGATTGTTTCCTTAAAGAGCACATACAGCTGGATAGAATAGCAAAAATTATCTTGGGTTTTATTTAGAGGAGGGGGGAATGGTCAAAAGGAAAAAGACATTTTTGATATGGACCAGCAAATAAACACAGGAAAAAATTCCTCAGTGAATAAAAAGAATGTTTCCAGTATGGCTTCTGACATCATGATTTTTATGCAGTGCATTTGTAAGCATAAATGTTATTCACGTAATCCAAGAATGAAGATGAGATCTTCCTCCCTTGCTTGAGGACGATAGCTCAGGATTAAGGAACTTTTTAGAAACAGCCCTGTCCAACACAGGTAAGATCTTTCTCCACCACCTTCTCTAATGAAAGCATATACAGCTCCACTTAATAATCTCCATATTTAGCAAGAGGCCTATTACTGTCACCAAAATTGTAAGACTGATTTTTTCTTGCAGTGGCTCCTGTCACAACTCTTGGTCTTTGAAAGGAACGAGAAAAGCTAGTGTGAATAACAAGGAAGACCTTTAATCCTCAAGTTTAATATTGGAATGGAAAAAGAATTCAGCAAAAGAGAAGTTGGTCGTTCAGCTTTGTGGAAGTTACAGTTGCTGTTTGGCTACGTGAGAAATGAAGAATTTGAAGTGTTCTGTAAATATTCAGAAGTGTTCCCACATCCTCCTTATGATTTCTGGAAGCATTATCAGTGAAGTCAGTAAATGACCACGTGATCAGGCAGTCCCAAATAGGACCTAACAATGGCTGGTATTAAAAGTTTGTTATTTACAAGCTGTTTGGATGCTATTATTTTCTACTGCTTTTTTTTTTCTTAATTCAGATGAAAAGTATAGCTTGTCGTGCCAAATTTTCAGTAACTTTTCTCAGCATCATTATCCTCACACAAAACACAATATTTAAAAAAAAAAATCAGTGACCGCACATACACAAATCGATGCAAACACACACAATTTCTGCTGTGTGCTCAAACAAAGCTGACTGGTCATCTGCAACATGATGGAGAAAGAAAGTAACCAGTCTAACACCCTTCCTCTCTCTTCAGTCAGAATTGGCAGGGGTCTTTTACCTTCAGCTTCTGAGACAGGACATTTTCTTGAATTCAAGTTCTACTACTGCAAACATATTCAATACTCGGTGATTCTTCCTGGCTGTGGCTGTCATCTACACCCCCATATTAGGACTGGCTCTTTTTCTTGGGAATCTTATTTTACTAAGTAGGTTTCTTTGCAAAGAGGAAGGAGGAAAGAGGGACGAAACATATCTTTGTTCCATTCCCTTTTAACTTCAAATAAAATAACCCCCTGAATTAGGCTTTCAGTGGTATCTACAGTTAGACTAAAGGGTTGGACTCATCCATTTCAAATGACTGCTTGAACTTTCCTTCTCTCCACCCGTTTCTTACCAGCAAGCCTACATTAAAATAGATCAAATTATAGTTATCATTTTTTTGTATTCTTCCTCTAGACACGATGCTGTGCGTAGCCAACAGAGAGTAGAAGGAGGAAGTCAAGAACTGAACTATGGGATTGCTCCCCATAGTCTTGCTGTGCTCAAATTCAGCCAAGTACCTCGTAGATAGGGATGGCGAGGGTCAAACTTAGAGCTTCAGCACAGCTTCTAGTCCCAGCTGACAATCTTTAAGGTATGTTAGCTATACGAGCGCTGTCTGGACGCTAGGGCAGCCTCAAGCACTGAATCAGCCTGTTTATGGGCATGGTTTACTAATACATACAATGGGGCTAATATTTACCGGTTTTGCAACAGTGTTGTTTAAATCCATTTGCTAACATTTGAAACACACACAACTAGTAACAGTAACCTGCTATCCAAAATCCCCAACTGGAAGAAGACTCTACTTTTTAGGCATCCAATTCTGTGTAGATTTATTTGAAGAATATCTGAGAAATATAAAACCAGGAGACTTAATCTGCTCTTCACATTAGGTTTTATCCCATTGTCTAACACCCTCAAAATATTTGATGCCCACAGTGACTATAATGAATAAAGCTTTAACTAAACAAAGTATCTCCCTACAATTTCTCAGATTTTCTTTTGGTCTTTCTAACTATGCCAAGAAGGCTCTTGATGAACAGTCGCAGGGTGACTAGGAGCTCAGCAGACTTCTGATCCACTTGCCTCATCCAACTAACACAGATGCCTATGGGCTGTCTGGACGTGCCCATCAATTCCACTTGGCCTGACGCTGAACTACAGGAGTACTAACTTAGCAGACCTGTGGATGTACACTTGGATGAAAGCACTGCAGAAGGCACCATCCAGTAGCTACTGAGGCCTGCTTCCAAGCTCACCATCCGGATGGGCAAGAAGTCTGGTTTCAAAGCTAGCCTTACCATAGGCTTTAAAATGCAACACCAAAATCATTTATGTCGAATTATACAACACAAGAAGGACTACTTCCATTTAGCGATTTGTGGGTTCCCCTAATTTCAAGCTTATTTCCTGATTCATTTTTCCTGAATTAAGAATTCTTGTTTCCCCTCACAAACTTGTTTTGATTCTTCTGATTTATTTACTGACTACAATGTGGTTTCCTGCCTGTCTCACTGGTATGGTAATTCCCGGTTTTGCTTGGTTAGCTATTGGCTTTCTTTTAATACCTAAAAGGTGCTTTGTTGTCCAGTACGTTAAAATGCCTTCTTTCAATTTGAAGTTCCCATTGCCCAAGTTGACATGATTCCTGGAATGAGAAGGTTTCTGAGGAAAACCACCACCAAGCCCTTAAACTATACTACCTACCTCCACTTCCAACCTTCCCTGAGCAAAGCTGGAGAGCTGCCAAAGCTTTCTGTACCGTCATTTAAAGTTATCTTTCCCAATTTTGCTAGCTAGGTTGACTAGTGGCTTTCCACTGTAATGCCTAAAGGGTGCTTTGATGCCCAGTGCTATAACAACCCTTTCTTTAATCACGCCTCCACTTCAAGCACAGCAGTAAGTGCCATCACGTATATAAGACATCACATAAGCCCAACCACATACAACATATGGGACATCCGCATACCCGAAATGGTACTGAACACCTACCTTTAGGCAACCGAATCCCTCTGCCAGTGTCACTGATGGCAGCAGCAAAATTAATCACAATCACAGGTACTTTACCTTGGAGTTCACTGGGCATCTAGTCGGACAGGGCTATCTCTGTGCAGCAGTCAAACTACTTACTGCAATTACTGTTCCCACAGTGAGCCCTCTGAGTTTCTTCACCCCTAGAAGAACACAGAATTTGAAAGCATATCCACTTAGCTTTTCAAGCTAGCCGGAGTTCATTCGGTATCTCTCAACAACAGGAGTCCTAGCCAGTTAGCAAGACGCTACAATTTGTCTTAATACTCGCTTTCCAATTTTGTTACAAAGCCTTGTTATAAACTATATTTTTGTGCCCTCCTGCCAGATCCGCTATCATTGCAGCCACGTTGTTACACCACTTCACTATGAGACAGTTCAAGCCTCAGAGTAGAGCTGAAGAAACTACCTGACTTCACGATTTCCATACTAGCATCCTTCTACAGAAGAGAGCTGAACCCCACACGTCGCGTGCATCAGGGGACCAGATGAGAGGTGTCAACCACTCCGTGCCATTACAGAGCAGGTCTGGCCTCAATAAGCAGAGGGATTTCGAAGTAGCTCATGAATTTTGGCCACAGCGACAACTGCCGGCTTCCCTGCTTCAGATTATCTGTGAAGGAGGTGAAGGCTGGGGATGATGAAGCTGTAGCTCTGGAGCTACACACACGATTTGCCCTGCCACAGTAGTTTGTCCATTTAGATCCCTGACTGCTCAGTGCTAACATTGAAAGCAGTGGGAATAAAGGAACACAATACAAAAGCACTTATTTTGATGACTACCATTTAGTAAAAAATAAGGATGTACCATACCTAGTCTGATTTACAGTTGAGGGTTACAGATGTAAAAACCTGAAATGATTAAGCCATCATTTTAAAAACCATGTGGGTGGAGTCATGACTAATATTACACCACATTTTCATGTGCTTTACTTCCTATCTGAGTAGCACAAAATAGGTTTTGAAGGGGATAAAAATAGCAGAAGAAAATCAGCAAAAGCACAAGACTTGTCTTAAGTCTTGCACAATATTTTTCTGATTTACAAAAAAAAAGAATAAAATCATAAATCACATTCTAGTGAACAGGGAGGAGAGTGTAGTCCTGGATCCTAGTAATTCATAGACTTGACTGGTGGTGCTGCAGGATGATGGTCCCACAGCACACACAGGATTAGGATTCTTCTTTTGTATGATCAGTTGCAAATTGGGAGGAAGAGAAAGGCAAAAAGGACATTACAAAACCAGGAAGCTTGTGCAAAGGCTTTATGTTTTTGGGGTTTTTTTTACCCTTACTAGCTAGCTAACAACAGTGAAGCAAGGCCTGTGATCCAGCTGACTTCTCTCAGTACCCCATCAGTGATTCTCAACATACAGGATGTTGCAGTGCTGAGAGACATCAAACTTATTCATCAGCATTGCTCAGTCTGACTTGAGATTTCAAGGGAAAATTAAAACCGCCATTGCTTATGAATAATTTGACTTTTAAAGTATTTTTGCAAGCATTCATAAATACATCAGCTGGAGTGATTATGTCTCCAGCTGCTGCGACTTGTTTTCTAATGAGAGAACAAAATCAAAGCATTGGTTTTTTAAGGTATGAACTTAGCATAGATAACTACGACGCGTTCAGCGCTAACATGACTATATTCAAGTGGTAGGCCACCTGTAGAAGATGGCTATGAATGAACAATTTCGATAACGCGATGCCTCCTGCAACGGTATACGAGATGGTGTTTCTCCCCGAGGTGTTTTCCCTAGAAGAATTGCCGCATCAAAAAGTTGTAACGCCAAAATGCCAACCCCAAACAGCAGCTGTTGGATCTCTGAGCTTCAGCCTTCAAATCACAGCTCCTTTGGGAAACCAACCCAAACTCCCAACAACGCACAGCAGCTGGGTTCTCGGCATAACATGTTCTTTTGATTGATAATTTCCTAAATTTGTGAGCCTGCAAGCAAAATTTCAGCCATAAGAGTATCTCTGAAAGTATTGGAACGTATCGCATGGCAAGCGGCTCAGTTGCAGCACTCGGCCTTCCTCCCCCCAGTTTATTTCTTCCCCCTTAAGAGCTCCCCAGGGTAACCCAGTCAACAAAGAATATCTCTGGGATCAGACACCAGATCTTCAGAAAAACAGAATAGGAAAAGAGTAAAGAAGGATTAATGTGCCGTCTTGTTTTACTACTTGGTTTCATCAATGTTTCAGGCTGCATTTTCAGAGTTTTATAGTCCAGTGCTAAATATACTCTCTGGGCTGAAGCATAACCCTTTGATTTTAAGATAGGGCAGAAATAATTTTTGACAGCTCAAATAAAGAATTTCTTTAAGCTCTTTTTGAGATGGGAATTATACACGGGTCATTTTCCATTACTAAGAAAAAACATTTGAAATACTTGGAAATTTCTCGTAACTGTAAAGTAATAGGGGAATATATCAGCTTTGAAACAAGGATTTTCTTCTTATGACATCTGTACGTTCTTGCTTTCAACACTTGCATTTTAATACATCCAGAAAAAAGACTTTTCTACATATTGTTCAAACAAAAAGCTGTTTTGCAGTTTAGCTTGTCATTTTTCAAGCAAATTAATATCCCTAAAAGCACTTTTATTACCATGTCTGTTGAAAGAATTATATAAAAATGTAACTATTTTTGGCAATGTTATGGCAGAAAATTTTGCCATATACTCACAAACTAACAAGCTTAGGGGTTTTTTTAAGCTGATGAGGGGGGAAAAAAGGATATGGGAGAATTTACTGTTAGCATCTGTGCATTACTGAGTTTTCAAGTATTTTATCGATATAAGCAATTAAGAAGTACACAAAGCTTCAGCCTATGACTGAAATGCTAGCTTGTAACTTCTGCATTCTTCTTTAATATACACTCTTAGGCTTAATCCAGCATCAACCTGAATGATACTACTATAGTTTCTCAGCAAACTAATTAAACGTAGGCATCTATTTTATCTCAATTGATTCTTTCTCCTTCCCCCTTTCTTTCTGGACAGCGCTACATGGCATCAACTGAGAGCTGCAGTTGGTGCTGCGTAAAACGTGTAAAAACGAATCTTTTCTTCCAAAGCTTGGTTTACCAAACGCTTGGGATCACCTGGTACCATTTGGCTTGTTTGAAAACAGCATTTTTCTTCTTCAGCGCAGCAAGAAGAGACTCCACCAAGAAGTGAGAAAGAGGGAACAGAATCGCCCTCAACTTTGTTTGTTGAAACCACCTCCCAATACCTTGCAGCGCAGTGTGCACAAAATGGCAAGATCACAATTTCTTGACCACAGACTAGGGATGCCGTTAGATCAAGTCCCTTCAAGCAAAGTCGCATGATTTGGAAAACAGCAGCTTGATTTTTAAACCATAATCTATTTCTGTTCCTATTTACATTTAAAAGATCCAGTGCTGGCATAAAATTTAAAATCCTCTTCTCTTTAGAAAATAAGTAATGTACGCTCCTTGAACTACTGCACATTTAATATTAAAAAGGTGCTAAAACACAGTTAGACCAGACTCCAAATCAAACTTCAATGTGCTCTCCAACTTCAGTATATTCACAATGCTGAAAGCCTCAGGAAATATTTTGCTCATTATTTTTACTGTTGTTCTTATTTCTGTCTTGAATTCAAGTCCACAAGGTATGATATACTTCAAGACTAAAAAGTTACGGGCAGAATGCACGCGTTTGGAATTCAGACCTGAATTCAAAATAACAATGTCAGTAATCAGTATGCTGCATTTGCATCCCTAATCCATCAAATTAATAAGGTGTTAAACATAATTTGCAGGTTGAAAAGCTAAATATTGAAATTTGTCTTCTAAATTATTTTTAAAAAAAATTACTTTAAAAATAATTTAAGTTCACTTTTACACTAGTTTGGGGGTTGTTTTTTGTTTTTTTTNTTTTTTTTTTTTTAAAAACAAATAGCGATGTCATCCTTGTCACTTTGAGAAGGACTAATGCAGGCAGTACGCAGTATCATGCTGCCATCTATAGTTCAAAGAAGAAAACAAGACTGTACACTTGCAATCACAAAAGAAGGCACCAGATAGGTACCATTTGTAGAACGAAAATGATCCGGACTTCTCAAAAGAAGAGCGATTGAGAGAGATGCGCAGGCGCATTTGCGTGCTCACGTTCTAGCTGTGAGCAGGAGTCAGGGCTGTTTTAAACATCAGCAAGACCTCTGTACAGAGTCCGGGGTTGGACTTAGTCCTAGTTGGCCGCCCTTCTCCCCACCACCCCCACCCCAAATCAATAGATCTTTCTGATGAAAAAAGTTATCTGCTCGCATTGCGGGCAGAAATAAAAGGAAAAGCAACAGTACATCAGCAGTCTTGAAAACCAGTTTTTTATTTAGCTGTATGAAATAGAAATTTGGGAATCTGCATTACACATGTAAGATCCTCACTAGCCCTTAATTTTAAGGCAGGTATTAGCTTGGAAGAAAAAAAAAAAGTTATAGAAACAGCATCTTCACATCCCAAATTATTCAGGCATCAAGATTCTTCTGTTCTCAAAAGGGGCTCTTCATAAAATTACATACTTTTGTAGAAATCTGGGTTTTAAAAAAAAAGTGAAAATTGTGATAAATTTCCACGGAAACAAAAACTAGAAACCTGATTTCCTATTAAGAAAACAATGCAAAAGTCTTCTTTTGATGTGGAAATCCTACAAATTATTGATTTCTGTCTTCTGGAATCTGACACTTCCTGATTTTATTTCCTTTGGTGGTTTATTGGGGGTTTTTAAATGAAAAAAACTGAGATAACAAAGAAGTTCCTTGTTTGATTTGGTTCTGACTGAAATCCCAAAAGCAGACGACACTTCCCTGATGTCCTCTGTAGGCATTACAAATACATTCATTTTGACGTTCTAGTTTTGGAACATTATGAAATCACTGGTAAGTCAGTTTTTCATCAGCCAAAAAAAATGTGCAAGTTACAAGAAGTCTTAAATTACTACTAGAACCTGTGAAAAAAATCATTGATAGTTTTCATCTGTATCCTCATTTTTTAATACATCTCTAGATCTACAGAAAGCTGGAAGCTCTTTATTGGCTATAGCACTCAGAACAAGCTGATAGGGGAAAGAAATCACTACACACACACACTACTTCCAGCTGATAACTGCAGTTCAAGACTATCTACAAGCAAATACTCAGCTTCTGGTGAAGTTTATAAACACAACCTCAAGACTTCCTAGTGAATCTTGACCATGCAATGTGTTTTTCTCTGCTTGACAGTGCCAGAATGAAGTATTGTATCAGCTGTCCTGCTCCCCAGTTTCCTCTCAAAACCAGATCCAAATGCTGTCAGGAGAACGATGACACATGCATTAAAGGCACAGAATGGTTTAAGTTAAAATCCTATATGGATGGCATGGCTTAAAGAACACTCCAGGTACTCGATGAGATGTGTCAATCCAGCTGTCTAGCAGATACTAGCATTTCTAGTCAGTTCAAGGGAAATTATTATTTTTCTTATATATATATATATTTACTGCTCAGTACACTAGTTGCTAATAACATAAAGCTTTAAGTGTGAGGCAATATTGGCAATATATTAAAGTAAACCTAATATTTAGGCAACACGACCCATCCCCAAACAGACTTATGTTCAGACATAGTCTAAAGCTGTTTTGAGCCCCCCCCCCCAGTCACACTATCCCTCCTTGTAGGCCAGAAAGCCTACCTAAGTGTTTTGTAAGTAGCAAGTCAAACCAGTGTCCTAAAACTAAAATGAGATTATCTTGTACTTTGCAAATCCTGTTATTGGGATATGTCAGATCCCTTAATCAAAATCTCTTTGGAATAGGGACTATTTGTATGTGTGCCTACAATACCTAGCAGATATGAAAGCTATTTTTTTTCAATAGCATCTTTAGAAAGCTACACTGGATTTTTGAATGAGCATTAGTATAAATATAATTTCTTCCACTTTTCTTCAAAACAGTGGAGAAGGGATAGAGAAGTAAAAAATACCTTCTCTACTCTAAATTAGAAAACAACCTGGGTTCTAGCATGTGCTCCTGGCAAGTTCTACCCTGAATCTTTCCTGGCTCAACAGGAAAATAAGCACTTTACATTCTTTATTTTTAAACCTATAACATGGGTAAAACATTTCCCAGCAACAAATGCTATTACCTGAACCTTCATGTACCACCTTGTTCTCAACAGAAATGTGTGTTTAAACACCCTGTTCATTTCTAAAGCTTCAATCTCTGAGGTGAACACTGCTTTCCCTGCCCCATCCCAGTTATCTAAAGGTGGGGAAAAAAATGATCGCTAGTGTCAATGATCTGTCAGATTAATATTTGCAATTCAAAAATATTAAAAATAATAATAAAAAAGCTTAAGTGCAGTGTATACAAATTTAAGATGCCTGAAGAGTGTAATATATGCTTAAATAGGCTTTTACAATGTTCATATTCATGAAGTCTCTCCTATTCAAACCTCTGTTAAACCAGCTCATTTTCCCTTCTTTTTTTTTTCTTTTAGTTCTGTCCACAAAAATTCAATCAGTAGTAAGTCTTAACATACCAATATTAAAATTCTTCTCTATACATGCTAGGGAATTGCAGCTATGTGCTTCTGAGGCTCATTCTTTTGAGGAACAAAAACAAAACAAAGAAGTAGTCAATATGCAAACAATAGAACACAGAAGAGGCATAAGGGTCCAGCTTGTCCACCTTCTATTTCAGTGCCCAAAAGGGGCAACATTCACTTTGCTCTGTGAAGATCAACTACTTCCTTTACGCTCAAACCTTTGTCAGAAGAGTATTAAAGAAATTGGTTCAAAAACTGCTTCAATTAAAGTAAGTGCTTTTACCTTTTCAGCTTTTGGAGAAATTTTGCTATTTCACTTTAAACAAGTTTCAGTTAGCGCAGTCACACTCAGCTTAAAACCCAGAGCTTACATAAAGGGTGCCAATTATCAACAGTTCCTAATTTCTTACATCCTAAAACAGACCCAAAGGCAGAACAATTGTACAGTACTGATCTCTGGCATGTATAAGCTTTCATTGCCGTTGTTTCTTGCTGAATATTAAGAGGAGTTTCAAACATATCACAGACTTCTGCATCAGGATTTTAAGTTTCTTCAAAGAGGAACCACACTAACATTCCTGTGCAACCTGTCTGGGTTCTTAAAGTCAAGAAATGCACAACACCCTAACTAAATCCAGGTGACTACAAATTCCAAGGACAAAACTGTCCTGGTGAAAGAGAGACAGCTTTTACTGCCTTATCGATTATAAACAGCAAGTTGAACCTTATAATCAATCACCTTCCAGCATTTTCCCCAAAAAGACTGTTTTAACTTTTAATGAAGGGTCCGCTGGTGGGATTCAAGTAATTTCAGACTTGAAAGCGTCAAAGGCACAGGTTACAAAAACCTTAAATCAAGGTCGACTTCTAATGAAACGCTTTCTGAGCAAGGCAAAATGCAATACTTGAAAGGCTAGATCCAGTAGTATAGTTTACTGTTTAGCAGGTACAGAGGGAGATTAAGATAAATGCAGTCCAATCCTTCTGATTATTTAACAGGACCCAACAGATCTACAATTACAAAGATAATTCTCGAGAAGCTTAATAAACATATGTATCATTACAACTTCCCCCATGACAAACCTCAGTCTCATGCACTGATCTATACTATGCATGTAAACATCACCTCCAAGTTTTTTCAAGACCCAACAAACCTACAAAATCCCATTAATCAGCCATTTACCTCTTCTCGCCCTTAAAATAATGGGGGGGGGAAGGTGAAAGTTCCCCAGAAAAGAAAATCCACTCAAATAGAACAGGACACGCAAGAGTCAAATAAACTTACATGAAATTTATTCCAACTCAGTAATACTTGCTACTGTGTGTATTATTCAGGAACTTATAAACTATATAGACTACTTTGGTACTGTTTTCAGAAATGTTTTAGTAGTACTACATAAGTGAAGTAGTAGTAAGCACCAGTAAAGACTTTCACTGCAAAAGATTCTGTACAAAAAAGAAAAGCCTTTGTAGAAAGTATAGTGGTTTTTATTGTAGTCTTAGAAAATACTGAATTATGAAAGATACAAAATCAACTGTTGTAATTATCTGTTTATTTTACAATCTGTATGCCATCATACTCTTATGGCTTTAAGATAGTCTGTCCAAAGTATTTTAAAACATGCTTTAACAAAGTATTTTACAATTTCAAAATCGAGTATTTCTTTACTGAAAAAAAAAACCAAACCCAAAACAAAAACCTCCAAAACATTTACCTGAGAATTCTGTATCATAAAATTGTCATTCACTCTTAACTTTTGCAAGTTGATGATATAGGCTATAGAAGTCAACATGCAACTTGTAGGTCTACTGTATTAAATAAATACTTTAAAAATTATTTAGATGCAGCTGGTTAGGCATAAACCTACCCTCAAACTTCATCAAGTTCCTCATACATTTAAAAATATGACATGAAGGTTATCATATGTCAGTGACAGCCATGATTTCTGCACTGGAAGCCCTGCACCGTTTGCTGGGTGGAATTCAGACCCTGGCTGATCACCAGACTGCAGCAGTGGAGCACAACTTTTTGGTGGGTATTCCGGCCTCTGAACTTGGTAACCACTGACCTTGTTTTCCAACATCCATAGCCAAGCATGTCAGGGGTTTGGGCCACTGGATATGTTTAAGGTCCCAGCCAGTCATTCTCTACATATATGCTCCATCCCTTTATAACAAACATTTAACCCAAGGAATTCCATTTCAGACTATGTGTACTATTAGGACAATGCTTTAATGTCATTATCCACGTCATTTAAGACTATCACCAGCTTTAAAAGTGATATTGTGTATGGACAGTAGAGAGGTTTCGGGCTTTCTCTCTTGCTTTTTTATTGTTTCTTGTTGGTTTGCTTTTTAAATAAAATGGAGATTTAGGAGCAAAACACTGCCCAAGGTGGCAGCACAGCAGGGAGGCAGGATTAAATTAACCAGGCATATACAGATGCTGGAGAAAAAACCCAAAGAGCTTCATGAGTGATGCATATACAGGATCAACATATATAAATGATAGTCATTTAAAAGAATTTCAATTCAATTATCTGAAAATACATCCAGAGCAGTAGAACTCTCATGATATCTGCCGTATAGGATTTATTTCTGAATTTCAGTTACTGCAAGCACTGATTTATACAAGCTATGCTCCATTAACAAATTTTCCCCTTAAAAAAAAGTAATGATATTTGATGAAAATCCAAGGATGTCACTAGAGGTTTAAATCAACTTTCAATCCCATAGGTGAGGTAGTGTAGTCACTTGTATTACGTGCTGGTTACGAGAAGTACTGTTGAAATCTGTCAAATTTTTAATTTGTTTTAAATAAGTGGCTTAATAGTCTTAATATATTTATTAATGCTATTTTACCTATGGGGGGGGGGGAGAAGAAAAAAAAAGAGCCTTGCAAAAAACAAGTATTGCCTCACTGCAAGATAAAACCGCAAAGCAGTATTTACAATAGTCCTTTGCCTAGTTGCTGCCTACTGTACATGCACACAAAAGACACAAAAAGCTAATATACATTCTGAGGTAGGAAATGAAGAATTCCACTGGCTTGTACAAGATTCTTCATGTTTTGTAAACCAGCAAAACCAAAGTTTTCTGTGGTGAGGTTCAATACTTAGTTCTGGTGTGAGAATCACATCTAAGTAACAAAGCATCATTGGTATACAATATGCATCTACTGCCATATAAAAATCTAAGAAATGGGGATTCTTTTTAGTGGCTAAAGTTCTCCTTCACAAAGTAAATAAAGGTAATCCCTCTAGCTCATTTCCTTATTACCCTTTCTATGGGTTTATACTTAAAGCACAAGCCATTGAAAGTGTACTACAGGTTTAGCCATAAAAGTATCCTGAAGACTAAAATTCTGAAACAGATCTTTACTGGTCCCAGTGATCAGAAAACAAATACATTTGTAGATTACTTTAGGCAATTAGGCACTGAAGTCAAAGAATTTGGTGCCTGAATACCTTAAAACCAAAAATCCATCCTTAAACTTTCACAATACTTTGACTCTAACTTATCACAAACAGCAGCGAGCTTGAAGGTGCTAAGACAGCAGGTCACAATATAGCAATGAATTTTAACAAGCATATGGAATTCAGATGCCAGACGATCCAATGCACTCCAATCACAGAACTGCATCAGTTCCAAACTTCTGCCTTTCCCAGTATGTTGTTATTCTTCCCACAAAATTTAGAGACGAGAACCATATGGTGCAGCACCTCTGCTGTTCCAGTTGTCTTAACTATATACTAGAGAGCTAAGACAAAGGCATATATTCAATAAAAGCTCTCTCTCGTCCAGGGATGGGAACTGTAGGAAGCAATGAGCTGTTCCAGAGCACACTTCCCTGAATCTCCTCATACTGTCATGTTATCCTAACCCATCTACAAAATAAACATTTACAGAGCTATATACGCTTCTCAAAGTTTGTCTAAAAGGAAAAAAGAAATCTTAAAGAGGTAAGAATTCCAGGTATAGAAGTCATTGTGCATAAACACCTGTTAGGAGGCTTTTCTTGAGACACAGAGTGGCATTAGGTACTGTGCCATAAATCAGAGTGCAGGCTGCTCTATGCCTGAATGAAAGCTTCCTCACAAATAAACATCTCTGCACAGAGTTTATACTTTCCAACAACTTCCCTGAACTCTCCTTGGCATCACCACACAGAAAAGGCTCCAAGGCTGACACAAATCACACAAGAACTACACAGAGCAAACCCAAAGCTTGCCAAGTAATATAACGACCGTATAACTGTCAATGTAGTTTGAAAAGATAAAGTTTCATCTTTTCTTTCACTTAGGAAGGTACTTTACAATAATGCTCAATCTCACTTGTAGTTGCAATGTTGAGAGGCTGGCAATAGGAAGAGAATAGATTCACTCATCTGTAGTGCATTTGTCAGTCATTTGCTGACAGAAGTCTGTGATACCACTGCTCTGTCCACACTGTTCCACAAGCGAAGTTTTCTCTAATGTTCTTACAGAAACTGGATGCAGTTCTTGTACTTGATCGTATGTTGCATCACACACACTTTTGACATGCTGATAACAAGAACTCTGCTCATTTGTAGATGTAACACCCAAAAGACCATCTGCTAATTCTACACATGCTGGTATTGCAAGCTCACTATCAGATGGAGCTGTTCGTTCTCTCTCTGGGAATAAAAATGAAAGTGGACAATCTGAGGAAGAATATTTTGCAAGTATTTGTATTTGCTCGTGACTCAAGGCTGCTTCCTTACACACTTGCTGGCAAAGTCCAGTTAGATTCTGCTTTGTCTCACCCAGAGTTGACAAAATGTGGTTTCTTTCCTTCAGCAAGTTCTCCTTCTCAGTTTGCTGCAAGAAGAAAAATAAAAATAGCCTTTTAGTCTGCATTTTAACACAAAAACTATAGTTTGTTATGTTCCTAGCAGAGCTCAAGTAAGACTGTAAATAATCTGGTCTGCTGAAACAGAAGTAATTTGGCAATTAGAAGGTAAACACCGACACAATCAAATGCCTATGGAAAAGGACAATCCTAACCTCTCTGGAAGTGTCATCAGCTCAGCTATTTGAAGTGATTTTTCTGACACACGACTTTTTCAAAACTCGTGCTGGCAGCCAAAACAGTAATTTGTAGTTATTAAATAAGTGAAACCTAGCTGCACTCACTATAAATATTCCTGAAACACTAATTCTACAGGGTAACATTCAAACCATTACCACTGGGTCAACAAAACATTAGGCAGAGCAGTCTTCAAAGAGATTTAAGTTTTGAAAGTTGAACATTGAAAACCAGACATCACATTTTCACTATTGATACTACTACTCTGTTAGATGAAAATAAATTTGGTTCTTAAGTGCCAAGTGTACTGTAGAACAAACAACTGATGTAAGAAGAGCTTCTAAAGTAAATAGAAAATACAGGAAAATTAAAGAAATAAAACGTTAAAATTGTAAACAAAATATTTTCTCTGGAAATGCAGCACTCCAGTTTGTTTCAAGGCACTGACTAGAAGACTGGAAGTGACAGAGGAATGACAGATTAGTGAACTGAAGAGACAAGAACAGAGGAGCCTCTATGTAAGTAACCTACTATTGGAACAGGGGAATACCAGCTGAATGACTGAATTTACACAGCAGACATGCTTAAGAGTGGCAGATACCACTCAGACATGAAATAAGACTGTCCTTGCTCTGAAGAGCTTACAATCTAGCTACATAATGCAAAAGGACTTTCCAAGCACAGGGCAGCAAAAGGGATGGTAATTCACTAATGAATACTAAATAGAAAAAAGTACCATTCGTTAAAAATTAGCGCCTTTTTTTTGTTTTACTTCAGTGTCAAGAGTTTTTGTGAGACTTCTGATAAAACTGGCTGAAGATGAAAGGACATGGATAACCGAGGTGCTAGTATAATGATGGAAACAAGCAACACCCAGGAAAAAAAAGAAAGAGGAAATGGCAAAGGAAAGCAAATAAGCAAGACCATACAGAAGCAGTTGGGAAAAAAAAAAAGGGGAGGGAACCCACCAAAAACCAAATATGCCACACAGTTTGAGTTCTGTAATTAATTCATTCATTAAAAGAGACAGAGTTCTAAAGATACACAAAGCTTTAAATAGTTTTTAAGAAATAAACTTTAGTCACAGAGACTATGTGTTATCACTATTGTAATGTCAATTCACCACTAGTAAGTTTACTTATTTTCAGCCCTTCTCACATTCCCCTTTGCAGGAGAAACTCATACCGCAACCCCTACAACTTCTTTTAAAAAGAACTGGCTAACTTTAAGTAGCATTTTGCAAGAGAAGCAGTTGTTGCCAGTCCTTTTTGCCTAAAATGATTAGAAAGACTGCTTTGCTAATAAACTTCTACTTGTCAGCATACTGGGAGCAGTTGTTGCCAGATCTCCTAATCTGAAATCACTTTATGTACATTTTGGGTATGCAGAGGGACTCAGCTATGCATTATGGACTGATGAAATTATCTGGACCACTGTTTAACACAAACTTCAACATTCAGATATAGTTATTCCAGGATAAATTCCCCTCCCCCATCTGAAGTTGCTGATTAATACATTTAAATATTACTGGTTTATTTTAGTGGCATTGTACTGACACTGCAAAGTAACGCCCGCTAGTTCTGAGGTCATTGTAATCGTCAAACTGAGAGCTATTTTAATTCTTCTGGTGAAGAATCTGTTTAGTTCACACACTTCCTCTCCCTGCTATAGTATATATAACAAGATCTCAATTACATTTCTTGGATCACAGCTTATAGTATGTCACTCACTGACACATCCTTCTCCTGAGCTACAGAATCTCCAGGGAAGGCAGTAGTGCTTCTTGAGGTCAGTTGTCCTTTACTCTGCTCCCCCTCACAAATACCCTCATTTTAAAGCTTTGAAGTGAGAAAGTACAAGGAATGTGAATATACACAGGTGGTCTGAAAGAGCTGTTTCTAACAAGGCAATAACTACTTGAGTAGCCCACATGTATTCTCAAATATGGAACATGACTGAACAACAAGAACACATAGATTCACCTGTAAGATCAATAAGCAAAGAATATATGGGGGTCATAAAACGACAGTATCAGTACAGGAGATCAAGAGAAATGACCAAACTTAATTCTCCCAGGTAACAGATCCCGTTCCAAACGGCATTTTTCTTCAATGTAAGCGGAGCTTAACATAAGACTTTCAATTTTACAGAATCACTTGGGTGGGGAGGTACCTCAGGATGTCTTTCGTCCAACCTCCTGCTCAGAACAAAGTTAGCTCTGAGTAAGATCAGGCTGCTCAGGGCTTTGCTCAGCCATGTCATGAAAACCTCCAATGACAGACCATGCACAACCTCTCTGGGTAACCTGCTCCACTGCCTGCCGGTCCCCACTGGAAAAAAGTGTTTCCTTACATGCAGTTGAAACTTCCCATTTTAATTTATGACAATGTCTCTTGCTCTCCTGCTGTGAAGTACTACCCCCTGGGAAGCCAAAGATGTCCCACACCCAATGGGCAGGTGGCTTTTAGGTCTCCCCACAGCCATCTCTTCTCCAAGCAGAAGCCCTGTTTCCTCTGCCTCTCACCACAGGAGAAGTACTCCAGGCCCGGCCATCCTGGTGGCCTTCTCCCAACCTTGCTCCAGTTTGTCAACATACTTCTGGCACTGGGAGGAGTCGAAACTGGCCAAAAGAGTCAGTCTTACTGTGCTGAGTATAGGAGTACAATCTCTGTCCTCAAACCACTGGCTGTGCTCCTGTTAATACAGCCCAGGACACTGATGGCCTTTTTTTTCAGCCTGGACATGCTGCTGACCCATGCTCAGCTTGCTATCTGCCCAGACCCCAAAGGTCCTTTTCAGCAATACTACTCCCTAGCCAGTCAGTCTCCAGCCTCTATTCATGCAGGGGGTTAGTCTGTTCCAGATATAGGATTTTCCCAAGAAACACAACACAAATACTATCTTTTAATCTGAGAGAACAAAAATCTGGTAAGCAACAACAAATAGAAATTAATTCAAGACAACATGCTGCAGATACTGGAAGCCAGGATGAGGAATTTAACCAAATAATATTTCCTAACAGGCTACAGTAGAGAGTAGTATCTACTTGTCAAGAGTTTTCAAACTACAGCTACACCATTTTATCCTCTCTCAAGGCCACATGACAGAGGATACCATGAGAAGATCAAGAGACTAACAGGTCTGAGACACATGACTGACTCGGAGAAGCAGGAACAAGGCAGGAGTCATCATGCATGAAGCAACCTGGATGTACCACACAACGCCTTTTTACAGATGTCTCTCTTCTTCCACCCACCTGGAAATTATGCCTGGACAGATCTTAAAGTTTCTAGATTTGTGCACAACTTAAATAAGTTTGATGGTGTATAACATCAGTTGCTGTCAGACATGCTCAACGGCTCCAAACAGGTCTCTTCAGGAAGTTCTGAAGAAACTTACCTGAACAGTTGGAAAAAAATAAGCAACTGGAACATGTTTGTGCCTAGAGCATGATTCATAACTCAGACCTCACCTCACAATTCTCAACATTTATTTTCTAGACCTTGCACAGTAATACCTGTCAAACAGCAGACATTCAGTCTGTTCTAGCACAGGTCCACAGAAGAAAGGATATTATACGATGATTATCAGTCACTTAGTCAACTACAGGTCTAATCTTGCAGATGAATCTCTAATTTTTTTCTCCAAGTGTTACGCAATATTGACAAACTTACATAACAAACAACAATGACAATATGACAACAAAACCAGGCAGAAAGTTCTGAACTGTCAGAAACACAACTTCTCTCTTTAGTCAGAGTAATGTAACTGTTATAACACAATCACCTGATTTCCCTCCCTCTCAGAGTATCTTCATTCAGCACACTGAATGACTCGCTCTGTCAACTCATCGGGGCTGTATGGCACTGCAGGCCTTCCTTCAAAGTCTATCTCCTCTGATGACGAAGTAGAATTGCACGTAGTAAAAGATGACAGACCACTGCAGTTTCTAGCCCATGGCACTTTGCTCTAATTTTATATTCCTTTTCACTCTGAAGTCATAAGGAAAAAGGTGCAACATGACTGCGTATGTTCCCCGCTGATGCAAATACCAAATTCATGTACATAAACACAAAGTCTAAAAATGCTCAATAAACAAGAATTAAGAGTACAGTAACCCTAAACAACTATTTATTTAGTGCACATGGTATGATCAACTATGAAAATGAGATGAGAGGGTCAGAAACAAAAGGCCAGAAAAAAGCCACTCAATTTTCTTGCCAAGAGAACTTCAGATAATCCACATTTCTCTTAAATTAGGTCTTTATCTTTTTATTGCCTTTTAAGAAGGACAAGTTATATTATTAACAGGTGGTTGAAGAGAAATCTGGATGCATTAATTCCTCAGCTACAATCGTGATACAACTGCTAAAAAGGCAAGCAGCTTCCTGAGTTCTGCTACATCTTCTGCTTTTCTGCAAGGGTCTCATTTTTAAGATTCAAGACTCAGGAAACAGTTCACCAGCCCATGCTCATATGTTACAAGAAAAATACTTACACAATTAACAATTGCATAACTGTAAACTTGATCATGAGCAATACCACGAGCTGAAGCAAGAGCAAAAAGCAAGAAATGAGAAATAGGTAGAAAACAAAGTAGAGTGGGATGATGATTTGGGAATCATTCTGCACGATTAAGCTCAATGGTTAATTCTGATGGGCTTCAAAAACACCATTCACTGAAAATTACGGTGTGATGCACTTTCACTTGAATGGAAAGAAATCCACAGAAGGAAAAAATGTGTGTAGAGTAAAGCACAGGAAATCTAGCACTGCCATCAAGAAGTCATCCAAGACTGATAAAGTTTTCTAAGCTTGAGTGGAAAAAGTAGTAAGCCACCTCACTCTCAAACTACTGCCAGATGTCCAGTCAAGATGTTTAGAGAAAGATTCAAGTGAACAGTAATGAATATTTATACGTACCAGTTTTTCAATTTCAGATTCAAGATTTTGTATGCAGTCAAGTTTTCTCTTACGACATCGCTGTGCAGCAATTCTATTTTTACTTCGTCTTCGGATATCGTGAATACAGTCCAATTGTTCAGGAGTTAATTTATGCATTTTTAGAAATGACTGAAAGTCATTTCTGGAAAGCGAGATAATCCTTTGTGCATTAAATGGCAGTTTTACCTAGAATGCAAGACACAGTTGTAAATCAAAGGTGAAACTAACACACACAAGCACCAACAGGCCAATTCAAGTTTCCATTTTAAGCATTCATTACTACACAACCCACCTTTCTTCCTAAATCTCAGAGACAAGAGCAAGTTAATGTAGCCACCAGGTGAGGTAGATAAAACCCAGGGGTTTCAACTAGGTGTGTTCAAGCACAGGCAAAATAACAGAGTACTTTGCACATTTACACTAGATCCTCAAAAGCATAGTCAGAGTAGGATAAAATCTATCCAGCAAATAATTCCAGCAAATAAAACACTCTTGGAAAATAAGTTACGGTTAGGTGGTGCACAAAACAGGTGTCAAGAATCACTAATACAGTCTAAAGTTTGCCCTAACCTGTTATTAAGACTGTATCCTGCATACACTTCTATACCTACAGTTTTCTGCAGGAAAAGTTCATTTGAAACAAGCATTTAGTTAAAATATAAAAGTTACAATATTTGTCTTGTAATTCTAAATGCTGGAGAAGAGAGAGAACTGGGCTTTTGCTACTGTACACCTGCGCTACACAAGCAGGAGCTTCTGAAACGTACATAGATCATGAAGTCCTGATTAATACTGAAAAAAACTTTACCTTTGCAAAATAACTGCCACATTTTATGAAGTATCCAACTAAAGACACCTGATTTTAATCATTACATTTGAGTATATTAAGTAGCAGAACATGTTACCTTGATGTGGTCAAAGACCTGAATTTAGTTTAAAAAGCAAATAGAGAAACCCTTCCTGTGTTTGGCTACCACTGGTGACAAATTGCCCTCAGCAATGATGCCATCTACTTCTTTGCAATGTAAAGACAAGGAATGCATTTAATCAATTCTGGCCTTTTCTTTGACCTGCCAACTTTCTACATTGATGGTAGCTTCCACTTATTTTAAGTCTCGGTAAGGCACTGCATCTTGAAAAGAAAAACACTAGTGTTTTAAAAATAACTGATTTTTCATGACATTAAATGATCCATCGTATAAAGAGTCACAGTGCAATTCTACAATTCTAAGAACTGTGACACAAATCATTCTGGGTATATAGTAAAAGCTTTTGGGATTAGACTACTTATTTATGGCATCTGCCTAAAACACTACCAAAGCAATGACATAAAGGAAAGAAGTGCCAAATAATTTCTGCATTTGGTAGAACAAATATAACCTCAGTTTTAGAGAAGGTGATACTATTAAAGCAGTCTTAAATACACAGCTACTGAAGCCAGCTTGAAAACTTAATTTTCATTTCCCAGTAAATCTGAAGTATCATTTCTCTCCCACCTTCTCCCCACAACTCAGAATAAAACCAAGAAAACTTCTGTTTCTATAAAACAAAGGTCCCAAGAAGTTTAGAGTTTTCTTACGTTCAGCTAAATTAGACCAAAAAAAAAATCTGAAAAAGAACCCCCATGCCTTGAGGCACACACCTTTCCTGATAAAGTTGTTTCAGAAAAATATCAGAAGAGATCTAATACCTAAGAATCTACCATTTAAATATCCTACCAAAAAATACTTGATAAATCTCCCTGAATTACCAGCAATCTTCCAAATAAACCTCTGAATAGTTAAAGTTTCATTTCCCAGATTTTTAAAACAAGCAACCACAAAAGAAAAAAAAAAACCAAACAAGAGACTCAGAATTAGGTTTTTGAATAGGGCCTGAAGAGACAGGGAAGCAAAGGATACACCAGGATGTTCTTACCTCACATTCTTGTTCTCTTGCTGAACAGGATTCACTGTCTCCCTCAGTGTCAGTTTCCGAATCCTCTCCCAAACTTATCACATAGTTATAGGGACACTGTTCTTGTTGCTGTCCCTGAACATAATCTCCACTGCTTATTTCAGAGCTGTTGGAGCATCCTTCATTACTAAGGTTGCTTATAAAGGGGCAGTTGACAGAATTCAATGTTGTAAAAGTCCGTTGAGAGCAAGGTTCAGGGCTTTCACTGATCCTGATACCCAGCCACGGACACTCTGATTTTTTCCCCGAATATACTGGCTCCAAGCGCTCTTTCGGAACTGCAGATGGTAAATGTATCTGACAGGCTTCTGTGCTGTAAATATCACTCCAGAACCCTTTTGCTAGATGTTCTGCTACCTCTCTCTCCACACTGCTTCGATCACTAGCTGATGTAATGCTAGTGGCTTCTCTAGTGCATAAATCGACCTTTGAAGGTGTGTCATCCTGGCTTTCAATTTTGTCATTCCCAATTCCAGTACCTGATACAGTTTTTTCAGCTAAGACTGTGTTGTTTTGCATACTACTGAAATTCAAGTTACCATATTGCTCACAAGTATGTAAAAAAGACACAGAATTGAGTCCATGAGGTGCAGCAGAGTTTTGGGGGAAAGCAGCAAGATCCATTTTCTCCACAGGACACGACACATTCTGAGTCACAGAATCTCTCTTTGACTCTTCCTTTTTCTCAATGCCTTCCTCCCCTTCTTCCATTTTTACCTGAGACTCTTCAGATTTTGAGACCAGCTGCATAGGTACACGCTCCTGAGCTTTTTGTATGCCATCATTATCAGATATTTCCTTCTCAAGAAAAGTTGCGATTGGTGGCACCTGAATGTCTTTTATACTGGAATTGGACTCTGAAGCATGAACTTTGTCATTTCCAAAAGCTTTCTGGAATTTCCTGTATTTTGGGCATTGGGAAGATAAGCTGGAAACACTACCCCTTTCTAAATGTACAGGATCACACATTTGATTGGCATTATCTTGGAAAGCAGGTGTTGATTTAGCATTTTCTTCATCTTTACAGAGCTTTGTGTCAGGAGTTTGAATGTATTCCTTTTCTAAAAGTTCTTCTGCTTCATCATCTATTTCTAAGTCTCCATCATCCACATTGCTAATATTCGGGTTTGTTTTCTTACAACGCTGTGTACAACATTTCTTCCTAGGACATTCCTGCTGATCCAATTTAAAGTCCAAAAATTTGAATTTGAGAAACTGAAAACAAGACTCTTCAATGTTGTGTACACCTAAAAATTCAGCACATTTGCAAACTTCAGACACATTGTCTTTATTTAAAATAAGTTTAGCTGTGTATGCAAACTGAAGCAAAGGACTAAATCCTTTAAGTGTTACCTATTAAAAAAAAAAGAAAGAAAAAAATATTAGCATGGCCCAAATGGGTTTAAATAGAGAAACACACAGAACTCAAATTTACCTGTGAGCAAACCACACCACCAGGACAGATACAAGACAAAAGCAGTAGATTTGCTCCACAGAGGGAACCTGGCCACACTCATTCTGAAACAAATCTTCTGATAAAATTGTATCCTGTACTTTTTGTGGCAATTATCATCTTCTTCACTGTGATCAGTATCTTATTAAAATGTTCTGACAATACAGTGCTAACAAGTGAAAAATATTGCTGTACACTGAAAACCAGTAACTGGATCCCAACTTTACAAAGGTATCTTTCAAACCGAAGTTGTACGTTAATTGCTCTAGAGTAAGGTCAAAATGCTGCTGGTATTTAATTGTTGCTTTAAAAAGCACTTACTGTTACTTGCTCAGTTTTATGCATCACTGACAAAGTTTGAAAAAAAAATTGAATTTGACCATACATGATTATTTATTACTATAGCCACCAGTAGGTGGCCTTTCCTCCAGATGAAAATAACTGTACCCCAAAACTACACCAAAACCAATTATTCTCAGTTTAAAGCATCTCTGGAGTAGGTAGTTTTAATTGAACATTTCCATCACTGTCATCTCAGTTTTTACTGCAGAACAGTTGCCTAACAGGGAATCCAGAGATAAACAAAAACTTTATTGTTACAAACTGAACAAGATCATCTTCTATGCATGAAAAAATTACTAAGGAATCAGGCAGAAAGCTGTAAATAGATCACCATATTAAAAGTTACATGACACTTCCTGTAGCCTTTCTCTTCAAGTGAAGGATAAAGCAATATGTCCATTATTACCGCCCAAACTCAAGCCCACATTATTCTCCCCTCCTTTATTGAAATGAACAGGACTTTATGCATTAATATAGCACTTTATTCAGCATTAACTATACCGAATTCTTCCACCAGCAAGATACTTAACTATATGTGCAATTTAATTTAGGAATCAGTTGAAGATTTGTTTGTTTTAGTGGTTGTTTGGTGCTTTTTTTTTTTTTAAAGAACACAAACACATGAAAGGAAGTTTAAGAGATCTGCACAGAGACAGTTCAGCAAAACTGTCTGTAAACTCTTATGACCTAAAGAATTCCTAAAATAGAGTTTGAAATATGACCTGGAGGGAAGACTACGGATTACACCACCACATTAATTCATCCTTAATTATGTGGGAAAGGTGAGCATAGAAGACAGTTTATCCATAAGCCGGCAAGAAGTCTTCAAACTTAGCATAGTCAATAAACCATTAAAGTGGGTTTACAAACAAGTGACATTCATACATGAAACTGAACAAAACAAACACAATGGTATTTCAAAACTGTATGTTCTTTCTATGTAAGGTAGGAACACTTATTGCTAAAAACTGGAAGGATCAAGACGGGGGAAAAACACTGTACTCCTTTCACTTTCTCTTACACATTTCTAGCTGGCTATCCTCAAACAAGATAGAACGCTAAAAAGACTCTTGGTCTGACTAATCTAGAAAAGCAACTCTTGCAGTAGTCATTTATTTAATTTGTATTTGGGCTGAAAGTTTAACTCAGAGTAAAAACATCAGTAGCAAAACAACACAAAACCTACACCAAGATGTCAGTAGTTAGCCTTCACAATGTAATATATATGAAGTACTTTAACTCCAAAAATATTTTGCTATCTCAGATTGCGGACTGGTGTCTTTTATTTTAAATTTCAAATACTTTGGATGATTAGAGGTTAAAAAAAATAATAAAAAAAAATCACTTGGTTTGACATGTGATCGGTGTTTGCCTCTCAAATATGCAGCTTCATAAACTGACTCATTTCAAAATATTTAGCAGTTCCCAGAAGAGAAGCTCAAGTTGCTGAGTCTTAAAACACTTCTACCAAGTGATCAGATCAAACGATTAAAAGATGAGATTCACTGTAAGCATTTTTGCTTGTCGCTTCAGTAGACTCAGTTCTTAATACCAAATTGTATTAAGACTCCTCTTAAGTCTACATCGTAGTAAATATCAGGACTATTATGTTCCTCCATTTTCTTTACAAACTCTGGTCTCTTCTAACTCAGGTTTATGTCACTGGTTCATTAGAACACTGTTGCTTTGCACCAGAGACTATTTGGCCCCTCTGCAACTTTGATGTACATTTCTTGTTCTTCCAATACCCTATTTTTTTCCATTATCCCAAAGCAAAATTCTTTCTTCAACATCAGAAGTTTTACACACTAATCTCCCTCTTCTATGCCAAATCATGACTTTGTGTTCCCCAGCATCTAACTTCCCTTCCACATCCTTCTCCACCGGGCAGCTTTCAAGCCACTCCGCCCCAAGCCCATAGCGCTGCATGGGGTTGTTGT
>RSEF01000001.1:127138238-127152130 GCA_003993805.1 Himantopus leucocephalus | reverse complement strand
AGTAGACGACATCCACAGCCTTTCCCTCATCCACTAAGTGGGTTCATCTACAAGCACAGCATTTCATATAAAAATCCAGTCACTTACTTCATGCCTCTTCTAACTTAACTAAATACCAACTGGAATCTTTAAATGTCTTACACACTCCAGAAATGTAGCAATAAATTTTCTTTCCTATGGATGTCAGGTTCTGGCTCATTCCCACTGAATGCCTTTAAATTCAATCTGAATTAAGAATATGTGTTTAAGTGTAAAAAATAAAGCAAGTAATTGCAGTACATTTTCTCAGTCTTAAAAGTAATCAAGCAAAAGAGTAGGAAAAAAAATTGTTACCAACAGTAAGCAGCAAACAAGGAATATAAGCACTGTTGTATTACTCATACACATGAAACTAAATCTTAATGATATTGATTTAAAAGTGTTACCATTTTAAGCTTTAATTTGTTTATTTATTATTTCAGGAGTATTCTCTTTTCATATAGGAGGACTAGTTCAGCAATACCTTTTTACCATTTAAGGCCTGTTTTTTGAGAAACTTGCATGCTTTGAAACAAGTGCTCAATTTTAAAGTTAATATATACTTAACTGAAAAGATTTCCCCTATGCATTCCCCAAGACTGCATTCACTTATCTTTAGTCTGTGACATACACTCTGTCTAGCCTTTACCTCAACCAAGGACAGCTTTACAACTTCGAAATTTCTTCCCTTCAGTTCTTAAACCCCTTAACTTCTCAGCTAAGCACCAGCGTATTGAAAACAGAATTGAACAAAACAGATTAGAAGCACTGGCAGGTAAGATACAGAAGGGAGTGACACTCACCTCTTCCGGTAAAGTGATGATAAGATCAGCATCCACCTGGCCCACAATTCTTGAAAGGAAGTAACTGCTGCAAGCTGCAAGCACAGCTTTGTGAGCCCGAAATCGCTGATCTTCCACTAAAATAGTAACATCGCAAAGAATATCTTGCTTTCTCTGATCATCAAGGCTGAGAAGTACATTGGTACTGTGTACGGAAGATTCATATGCAAAAACCACACTATTCTTCTCACTTAGAGACATTATGTATCACAAGTGGTGGTGTAAGTCTCAGTGGAAAGCATGCTTCTGTTCTTCAAATCTGGAGGAAGAAAAAACAAGTTGACCATGTGAAAGTCATATCCAACAGGAACGTACTGATACTAGAACATAATAAGCAAACTGTTAAACATGCACTGCCTGTTCTAATTCTTTTTAAGACTACGATTAATACTTAGTATTTCATACATGTTAATACATAAACACATGCTTATGACCATTTAAAGTACCCAAACCTTAATATGTACATCTTAAAATACTGCTTTAGTTGTCTCAGACCAAAAAAGGGAACAATTTTTCATGTGACTTCAGTGATACAGGAAAGATTTCTCCTCAACAAGTGATTAAGAGTCATAACAACTAAAAATGAAAAATAATTTTCAGGTATTATGGTAATCAGTATATTCTGACTCCAATACGATGAAAATGTGAAGAGAAATAAAAAACAAATGCATTAAGCCAAAATTCACCAAAATACGATGTAAGCTACTTCTGTTTGCTGATTCACCCAGCACAGACTAAAATATTTTTGTTCTATCTTCTTTCAAAAATAGTTTGCCTGCTAAACCAATCAGGAATTGGTAAAATACTCTCGTTTTCTCTCTACTGGTTGGTGTTTTGTTTTTAAAGCAGTTTAGTTCTCCTATTTTCCACCTGCTGTAATTCTCTACTGCAGCCTTTTTTCCCCCTCTCCTGCTCATTACCATTTCATTTGTCATGCTTGTTAGAAGTCTGCTTTCCTAATGGAACACTATGTTTCAGATCACCTAGCAATGGAATCCTTTTGGTGAAAGAACATCAAAGTTCTGAAATAACAGTATTTATTGGATAATAAACAACAGTAAAATTTATATGATATTTAAAACCTTGAAATAAGCTCATATATAACTGTTGTGAAGCTATCCCTGAACTCCTAGTATTTGGGGGAAAAAAAAAACCAACAACAAAAAACCAGCTAGGGAGAAGTCAGCCCTCCTAGAGAGTGCAAAGTTTAACAGCATTTCTGATCTTTACACTGTATTTCTAAATTCCTGTTGTCTTCGGATTGAGCCTTTCCTCCAGTTAAAAAATAAAAAAAAAAGCCTAATAAGAAGTGTCCTCACATCTAAAGCTCAATCAAGGAACCACATAATCAGATTTGGAACTGTCCTGCAAGGAAGATATGATATTACTAGGAAAAGCGTTACCTTAACAAACCAAACATTTCGATTACACTGGACTATTCTACCTAAGAGTTACTGTAACTGAACTCAGTTGCTGAGGCTCACTTCAGCTGACACAGGACTACCCAATCATTGTATTGCTCAACAGACGTTGTTATGATATGCCAGTTCCCAACAACAATAAAACTGTAGCCCACGCAAATCTTCCGTTTTCAAATATGGGAAACTCAGAACATGGGGAGGGAGGAGGGCATGGCCATTTTTAAACTCTATGGGGAAAAAAAACAACCTACCCTGCAAGCTACGCTCCTGGTTACTCACTACTCAAGTTATTTTCATGGCATACAGGCCTTTTTAGTGATCTTTTGAACAGAAAAATAGAAGCAAAAGACCCACATATCCAGTGGCAGTAGTAGCATGATACCAGTCTGGACGACGGTAAAGTGCAGAGCACCAGCATTATCTGCCTTTCCCACTCCTTCATGGAACACTGTATGCTCAACTTCACTGTCAACTTTACCAACAAAATGTACAGATCATAACTTGGCAAAGACAAAGAAAGTAAGTCTGTTTTGGGACATTTGCTTAAATCTACAAGATTTTGTTTTGTGAAAATAAAAGTTATGAGGGGAAAAAAGAAGTTACACAAATCAGAGTTTTTCCCCACTAAGCAATAGCTATACCTTGTGCTGTTAACCCTAAAGGGCTTATTTTTGGAAGCAAGAAAACAGTTTAAATGTTTTCATGTACCTAATGACAAGACTACAAAGATTTGTTTACTTGGGAAATATTTAATTTCCAATCAGTTTAAATGGGAATTATGAAATAATTCCCTGTGAAACAGTTACTCATGAAGTTCTATTCTTATAATAGCTTATGAGAAGTAAGCAGTGCAATATAAATAATGTATTCCTAATTTGTTTGCTCTATATCCTTAACTTACCATATTCCTCAGATATTACAGCACACACAGTTTAACAAAGCATGACTCTCTATTTGTTACCAGAAGGTCTAAAAAAACCCCCAAAACCAGACAATCACACACCACCAAATGCACAACCCCAGAAAGGAAAGGACAAAATGGAAGACTAAATCCAGGGTGGTGGGGAGCACAGGGAAGTGTTAAAGAAATATTTTGGGGTGAACACCTAGGCAAATCTCATAAGGGAGAGTCTGTATAGTTACAGACAGGCCTTTAAGGGTTCTTCTTTCTTTCTTTGAAGTCCCAAGTTCTCCCAACCCTCAGATAGACGACCCATGTATCATATACACTGCTCTTTGGTTTTCCCTTATAAAATAATGAGTTCCAATATCCAATGCAGCTTGTTACACTTTCATAGCATGGAAGACTAAAAGGAACAGTAGTTTGTTTATATAGACATAGGTATGCAGAGGATAGTCAACCCTCGTTTTCACCTGACCACCACAAGGCACACAACATGCTTTCAAAACAGTGTGCAGCCTACCTAAAGCACTGATAGCGAGCTTCCAATGTTGTTGCTGCAAAAAAAAAAATTAGGTTTCAACACTGAAACACTACCTTCTGTTTCTTGAGACGTGAAAATAAATATTTAATTACAGCATAAATCAATTTAATACTTTACTCTGACAGAATGTTGTACTTCCTAATGTGAAGATTTCATCAGCCAAGTTACGTCCCCACTATGTTTACACAGGATGCAAGTTTTTTTGAGGTATCCAAAATATAAAATGCAGCATTTCATTAAGCATTTCAAATTTAAGAGAACCTTTAAAAAAAACAACCTAACAAACAAACAAGAAAAAGAAATGCAACACACACCACACTCAAACACTAAATTTCTCTGAGTCTTCTTTGTAAAATCTAATTACTGTCATACACGATAAAGAGAGAAATCAAAAGAAAGAGAACCAGAAGATTGAAAATGCTGGTGAAAACAAAAAGCATCAAACAGGAAAGGGAAAATATAACCACTGTAAAAAGCTGTAACACTTTAGAGAAGTATTAACAGAGGTCAAACTTGTGGATGTCTTAATTCTGTTTTCCAGTTGTGTAATAATAAAGGCATGGTACCACATTTATGATAGTATTTGTCATGACAGCCAACTAGATTTTCCACAGTGGCTTGCGAGTACAAAATACACTTGTCCATAAGTAGATTTGTTGTATACATATCCACAACACCACCACTTCCTGTTGTACCAAAGAGAAAGAGTACATCTCTTCTGTAAACTGTTTAATTTTTCTTCTACTTTAACTATTCTCCCAGACCACTCAAATTCTCAAAATTCACTTCACTTACGGATGGACAAATTGGCGAGAAGTTGTGGAGTGGAGAAAACAATTCAGTGGTGCTTTTTAAATAAGCTTTATAACTTACAAGATCATGCTGCAACTGTCCTATAAAGACAAGCCCTTCTAGGCTTTCTTCCTCCCAGTGCAGGTGTCCATTTTACACAATTTCCTACAAATTTGTCTATCAGATTTCCCCCCCCCCCCCCCCCNACTGAAATGCAAGCAGCAACAAGCTACTAAGAAGAAGGAAAACGGAGACAACAAACAACGATAACAAATTATTTCCTTGGAAACCAGACTAAAACTCCTATTCTACCACACTGTTCTTATTTTAACAACGCCTAAGTAAAGAAAACTAAAAGCAGGCACAGATAACTTCTAGAAGTATTCCAAAAGTCAGCAGATGACTGTATATTTAAATCACTGTTCAGTAAGTCAGTGTCAATGAACAACCACATGACTGAATGCAAAAGATGCTAAGAAACAAAAACGTACAAGAATATTCTATAAGATATTTGATACAGCAGTTACCACCAAAAATAAGGAGAATCCAAAAAGATCTTCCAAAACTTAAAATAATTCTTACAATGCAGGTTGAAAGGACTACAGAAGCAGCAACATGAAATCTCACTAATTACAAATCCTCAGTTAGTGGAAGAAAAACTAGTACTGTCAGTACAAAAGCATTCCTCAAATTCCTCTCACCTGAAATTCTGTACACCCAATAACCTCATAGTCTTGAGAGGAGGGGAAGAAAAAAAAAGTGAGAGAATGTACATATACACACATGCTAGTATAAAAACTACATAAAGGAACACTTGCAGATGAATGAATCAAGTTCTGCTTTGAAAACACAACCAAGCATGCTACTATAGTTTCCATTCTTTACCAGACAGTGATTTTGACACAAAAAATGTTTTGCCTGAGGGCAAAGTATTTTCTCCTAAATACTGGCTATAAACCCTTGTTCTCCCTTATCAAAGTGAAGTAACTCCATTTCCCCCCCTCCCCACTAGCATACAATTCAATAGGAAAACTATGCCTAAGTTACCCATAACATTAGCATATCTTCAGTAAATTTAGACATCTCTACTTTTAATTTAGATATATACATCTTTATTTATAAAGAACATATAAAATGCTTATTATCTTAATGAAAATTAGCACTGCAACAACATTTAAAAAAGGAATATACATATGTTTAAGTACACAGTGCTGAGAGATGCCTACCAAGACTCATTGTCAAATAGATCTCATCCAAGGCTCATTTTTCTCATGCATTTAAAGTTATTCATTAGCTTATGTTATTAACATGGAGGTAATTGTGAAGTATAGCAAGTGTAACGTACTTTAAAATTAGACTGCAGGTTTGCTCATCTCATTGCTTACAACTGGTAGCGATTACTGCTCTGTAACTCCTAGCTGACTGCAGAATAAAAGTTAGTTAAATGATCCTCTACTTCCTTCCCCCAAGGTCTCAGCTTTTGAGTCACTTGGTGCAGACCTTTAGGTAAACCATAAGGTCTCCCCGTGTGACACTAAAAAAAAAATATATATTCCAAAGATGATAATCATTATGACTGAGACCGGGTAAAACTATAAGGAACTGTTATTGCTAAGTTACAGAAGGAAAATAATAATAGACAATATTACCGTGGAATAGATAGCATAAGCGTAGCAACATATTAACAGCATAAAACTCATAATAGTGTGACTTATTTCTCGTCCACACACATATAAATCTGGCTCAAGGCAGATTAACTTTCATGCTCAACAGCACCACCGCAGCATTTAAGTCTGCACTTAACATCCTGTGGTCAACAAGAAAAGCGTTATCTGAGAGGTGAAGGAAGCATCAAGTTGTCACTGAAGCTGACAAAAGAATGCACAGAAACCAGCTTACCTCCATACATTTATGATAGGGCAAAAGAACTGCTTGATGTCTAAGTATGTCTCTGAAAATTCAGACAATTACGAAGTCCTGGAAAGAGTTTGGTACTGCATTTCACAAAAAATATATATGCTTCTGAATAATACATGTAAATACAGAAATAATATAAGTAATACATAAAATGATATATTATATACACACATATACTAAAATAGTATTAATAAAAAAAACAGTAAATGCCTTTTACAATAGGTCTTCCTAGCAAACCACTCCTGAAAGTCAGGATTTGACACAGTACCACTTTCTCAAGCATTTAATGCTGAGGAGTAATCTTCCCCATTATGCAAAGGACAGCAAAACACAGTGTATGTATACTGATGCAGAACACTCAATATGAGCCTTTTTTTGTGTTTTTGAGCCCAAACTTCACAATTTGCCATAATGATTAAGTCCTTCATGGTTGCAAAAAGCTGATAACTAACAGAAATTCCATTCAAAGGGGAAAGTTATATGGCTAACCAGAAGCAATAAGATGCAGATGTTAAGACAACATTCAAAACCTTAGAATAACAAAGCAACTGTACCACCCATCAGCACACTGAAAATATTAACATCAGCAGCAATTATCCCAAATCATTGCCACTTATCCAGATGCCCACTGGACAACTACCAAAGAATTCCAGCTTTTCTGTACAGAATTTCTAACACACGAATGTTCTGTCCAAAATATTTTAATAATAATCATTGTGAAACATACAGAATCATAAAAATCAACCAAACTGACTAAATAAATAAAACATACTATTATTCAGTGCAGTGAATTAATAGCAAGAACTTCTTTAGACTTTAAATGAGAATTTAAAGAGTACCTTGCATTTTGCATCAATGTCACAAAATCCCCCAAAATGCCATACAGTTTACAACTAGGCTTCTCAGTAACTTAGAAGAACAGTCAGATAACACCAATTCTGTATGCTTGTAGCTGGTTTACTGTATACTTGCATCATTCTTTCTGAACAAAGACGACAAAAATAACAGCTTAACAGCTGGAGGTGTCTCTGCCTGCCTATGACAGCTGCCAGGAACTTTACCATAGAATAACTTAGAACAACAAAAGACAGCTAACACAAAGATAAATTTAGTGTCCTTTAGTTTATACTCAAAACACCACAAAAACTGAAAAGGGTGCAATTTCAACATATGCAGGGGTATGCTTTACTGCTAAACAGAGTGTTTTGAATGTCAGATAGCTGACACTGGAAAGGTCCACTGGTGGTGTTAGAAGAAATTCACAACTAGAAAGAATGAATGAGTCATAGAAATGAGCTCCATAAGCTCGGAGAGTCTTTAAGGCAAACAGCCAAAGAATACTAAAATGGCCCTCAAAACTGAAAGACAAGTTTGAGAGTGCAAATCACTGTCATTTCTACTTCTATTTACATTATGATACACCTATGATTTGTGTATGCATTTACCCAAGTACTTCTTGAACATTCTGAGTTTGCATGTTTCAGCTGTCCTTAAAAATACTAAATTAGAGCACAGAAATCCATGAAAATCAAGAAAGCTCATGCCTTTACTACTTAGAAGGCTTGCACTTTCAGAAAGACATAGCTGATTTGCTAAACTTACAATCTAAACTCTTGACAGTAAATCTAAGGACCTGGAAAAGACAATCCAGTATCTAACGGTCACCAAGGTACAACGGGAACCCAGAGGCATTTGGATTCAATTGAGTCTAGCATCCAAACCTAGTGATTGCCTGTGAAAGACTCACTGTCAAATAAAACACAGGACCATACTTTGTTACAATCACCTGTAATACAATTAATAGCAAGTGGGACAATAAACCAGCACAAATTGACCTGTGGTTCTTCTGTCTTAAGGTCTACAAAGACAGTAATGGTGCTAGCAAGAGCCAAGCAAAAATACACGAGCTACAGGAGTTATATACTATCAAGTCAGTGCTTTATTTTAAAGAGCAACAGGCTCTCACTTACCTTCCATCAGTCAATAAACCCATTTCAGATATTCCTAAAAAGAAGAGCTCATCTTTTATTCCTAGATTCAGGTATCAATTATGTGGCTCTGCTGTCACAATCAACTCAGTCTACATGTATGGGTTTGGCTTTTTGTGACCTTCAACTACCATAAATTTCCTGTAAATCTGCCGTTTCACCTCAGTGGCCAGTCCAGTTCAAACCATGACAGTAATCCAGCCCAAAAGTTACCCAATTTACTAAAAAGTAAACAAAGCCCTGTTCCTTAGTCTGTATTTACCTAGTGAACAACCAACCACTAATCCCACACTGGATATCAATCCTCTGTAATAATCACAATAACTCTCACTTGTACATGGGTAAGGTTCTTGAAATAAGAGAAAGCACAGAGTGAAGCTCCCCTTCAGTAGCTGCAGAACCCAGGCAGGGCAACTTTGCTGTCACTGCTATCTGAGCTGGTTGAACTTGGACATCCAGATGCAATTTCACTTGTGATCACCATCACGACAAAACTAGCAAGATTAATTTATCACCGAGCAGACAATAAAGGTCTGCTCAGCTATCACCATGCTTGTAACATAGCTGTACTTTTAGAACACTTTCAATTCCTGAACAGTTGGAAAAAAGGCATTGTAGACCCCCAAAAAATAGCTTGGAGAAAAATTCTGGGTGCTATTCCTGACTCCTACATTCATCTATTGAGTAACTTCCAGCAGGTCACTTATCTCTGTCAGTTCTGTTAGGGTGGACAACTGCATTTACTTTATCCTATAAAAAAATTCGGTCATCCACAGATGTAACGTACAAAGGGACAACTATCATTTACTAGTGCTAAAACAAGTCAGTTTGGATAACAGTTTATTCAAAATACACTGCAAGGGCTTTTTTTCTGAAGTTTTATATCTATGTCCTTGCCCCCAGCTACCTCTCCTTTTAAGGAAATAAAGTTATGTTACAGATGAATGCCTGCAGCGGTTAATAGCTGCTGATTCATGTTATGCTGACAAGGAATGAACAAGCATTTTAGTGTTCTTGTTTATTGCTTCCCACCTTTAGTTCAAAAAGACTTTAAAAGAAAAAAAGTGACTAAAAAAACCCAAAAAGTAAGCTTTGCTTCGTCAGAACAATGCTTTCTCCTCTAGAAAAAAGTAGGTCTCATCTTCAGATGATTAGCACATTCATAATTAAAATTCTAAATTGTATTCCTTATTAGTCTAAACACCTGGATGATATTGTTCACAGCTTAATTACATAAATGAACTTTTAAAAAATTATTAGGTTGTACTTCTACAACATAATTCTTACCACAGCATTTGGACTCTTGTCAAGTCACAAGCGAGAATTAAAAAGAATCACGGGAAGTCTGGCAAGTTTTAAGTCTGTGCTGAGAGTCTTAATTTGTTTTCCAGGTTTTAAGCCTGAATATTCACTTTTTTTAATATTTGCAAGCTATATGAGAACTCAGGGCTGGAGGTGGGGGGGTGGAACCTGAGATTCCTAGTAGTCACAAGACTCCAGAAGCTGGAATTTTAGAGGAAAAAAAAGCAAACAATTGATACCATGTAATCATAAAAATTTCCCACAGAGCAGAGGTTTCAATAGTTTCCCTCAGAGGATGATATCAAGCAGTCCATATCAAAGCCAGAAAAAAAATATTACTACTTTGCAGTTTGCCATTATTTTACACAACACTAATTGTTTAATTTTTGGATCAGGGATAAAAATCACATTGTGGGATTTGGTTTGTTTCACTGCTAAAAAATGAAATAGGACTGAAGGGATTTTGGAGACTCCTTTGCAGCAAAATCCCATCACTTATAATCTCTCAATTTTGCTGGTATTCAAGCAGTTGCTATGGGAAGATAACAAAAATGCAGACTTCCTAAACTCATGGTTCATCAAAAAAAAAAAACCACCACCCAACCCAAAACACCTAATAACAAAAAACCCCACACAAATACAACACCCAAAAAAATACTAGTAGAAACTTTTTGTTTTTTAATAAGAACTAGGTTAGATAATAAAATATTCTCTTAGGATAAGGGATAAACTGGCACAATGTAAAGCATGCACAACTAACATCTACTGTCAACCCTTGCCTTTACATAAAGGACAAATACCTTTGCATTTATAGCTACATATTCCACTCCTTGCCACAGTTAAACAAACTACATGAATTATTTTGTTTTAATGACTGTCAGAATCCATTCACAAGTATGTATGTCAAAATATTTATAATGAATACTAAATTAACCATCTGTGGTTCTAATGTGTCTTACTATAACTTAGAAGGACACAAGAAACAACCTGAAAGAGTTGAGAAACAAATATATTGGCAAGTCAAAGAAAATACTTTTTGGAAATGATACTCATAATCTCATTTCTGGTATTAGCTTTTTAACTCCAATCTTTTTCCACAATTGTTCTTCACAGTCTGTGAAACCGAAATAAAACTCTACAAATACTTTAGATATAAATCAGAAAGAACTTCAGAAACATTTCTATGGAAACTGAAAAGCATAGGTTCATCAGAACTGGCAATATTTATATAATAAGGAAAAAAAGATGCAGAAGACCAGACTTCAAATGGTAATTAAAGAAATCCACCAAACCACATAAAGCCGTGTTTCAGTTTTCCCATCAGGAAACTGTAGACCATTTCCTACCTGACATACGATGTTGAGAGACATGGCCTTACTAGCTGAGCTGTAAATAAGTATTTTGGGGATGGTACCACATAACATACCGATCTTAAAAGAAGCGTTAACAGGAATAGCAAACGCTATCTATTTACTTATCAAGGTATTAGTCAATGGTCCAAGACTGGAATCCAAACAAACACCTACAAACATTATCTTGACAGTTCAAATGAAGTCATTCACAAACAAATTCTCAACTCTAACGAATAATTGAATATTCTTTAAGAAATAAGCTGCCATTTAAAGGCATTTTGAGTGACTAATACCCTAGGCTACCTCTTCTGCTGTCCAATGTATGTCTAATGATTAAACTCAATTTATTTGTATTTCACCAATGCTTCTAAAGTCAATTTGTCCTTCACAGCGCACTTCCCCCTCCTTTTTAAAGGTTCAGTAGCTGACCAGTCAGTTGAGCCTTACTCTCACCTGGTAACTGACGTTTATACAAAATACTAAGGTCTCCTTTCATATTACTAAACAAGAACAAAACTTCCCTCCGCTCTGAAAATGGCCTTAACTGAAAAATACAGCTGGAGATGGAGTTACTTTTGTGATACAGCCTACAATTGGTTACAGCAAAGTGAACCTTTCTATTACTTTTTTTTTTTCCTCTCCACACTGCTAACCTCTGAACTGGAGGTGGGGGCAGGGAAAGCTGCAGGTGGGTCCTCATACATTATGCCCACTGTGGTCATACTGGGCTGAATTCCTACAACTTAATGGCTGTTTCAGCAGCTATTTTTTGCTCACTTAAGGTTTTGTTCCTACCCACATTTGCATTAACTAACATGTTACCTATGGTTTAACTAAGGATTGTATATGAACAGCACTTATGCTACAAACACCACAAAGGTTTTTTCTACCCCTAAAACCTCCCCCATGAAACTTTCCGCGGTCAAATTCTAAGGGACAACTAAAATGCCAGCACTCAAACACAAACATGAATCTTTTTGACTGACCTACCACTCCTACCCCTCACACCAGCATGCCCAGTGCAGGGAGAAAGACATCTCTATGATTAAAAGGAAATCTGTGAAGGATTTATATGAACACCTTTTCTCATCTTATAAAACTGGGAAGTTATTTGGGACTCATACAACTCATGCGCAAAGACATGTCTATTCTATGCCCAAGGAGAGTGCCACCTGATCCAAATGACCAGGTAAAGGGTATGTTTTCTTAATACTAGACAATTCTTATATTAACATAAATTTATTAGTGTTCAAAATATCCTTAGCATAAAGATTTTAGAACTTATTAACAGCAAAGAAATATTTAATACACGAAGATCCTGCACATTTTTGAGTATAAAACACTCAAAAATAAAATAGATGGAAGTTAAACCTCCGCTTGGTTAGAATCAGGAATGTGCTAGTAAAGCAAACTTCCCAAACATCCCACTAACTACTTTCGTTCACTTCACAAGGCGGACCAGGACAAGAGTAGGTTCTTTTTTAGACTAATTTAAACTGGGAAACATACTCTAGAAGTACTTCTAAAGAAGTCCAAATACTAAGGGATTCAGTAGAGTTAGCTCAAAGGAAGCCCTTCTGAAAAGCATACAATGTGGATATTTTGTTTTCAGTGACAACAGTTTCTCTCTGCTAATCTGCCACTTTTGGGCCTCACTACTTGCTAACATAGACACAGACTTACACGTGTAGGGGCATCCAAGAGTAATTACACCATTTAAGTCACCTTTAAAGTTAAACTCATAAGCCACGAAATAAGATTTGGAATATTTTAGTTGCTTTAATTTGAACACACCGCATTTGACAGGAATATGCTCTTTCATTTCCTCTTCAGTGTGGCATAATATTTGAGGTTAAAGAACTGACTCTATTACTAGAGTATTCAGAGTGCTGTGTAACTTTAATTTACGGTGTTTTTGGATTGCAATTATTCCATTACTACAGTTAAATGTTTTTCACGCACTGAAAGTGCCTTGCTGAAGTGCTTCAAATTAATGTGTCTGTCAAAAGTTACCGCATGATGAAACTGTAGTTATCTTCACTTTACATTTACTGCTAGGACGTTTGCTTTGTCCTTTCTGAATTCAACAAACATTTAGAGTGCCCAGGTGTATATGAATTCGGCATTACTGTTATATTGCCACACTACAATGGAGAACGTAAACATAATTTGACAGAAAAGCAGGTGACGGTTCTTTTACAATCGCTACATTTCCAGCATGCCCCAAAGCATGCCAAGTATCTCAACTGTACAGAACAAGACAGACAGGATTTGGGTCTCGTTGTTTACGGCCTAAAATAAACCTCCCCCCAGCTCCCACTGAGGGTAACAAACACGGAACACGCCAGTTGCACCTTTCACCCAGGCAAAGCGGGTTCACCGCCGCATTTCCCGCAGGGCTGAGTTGCCCCTTTCGCACAGGGCCAGGGACCGCGGCGTGGGACAGTCACGCCTGTGTCACCGGAGCACATGGGCACCCGCGGAAACGCCGGGGACGAGGCGCCGGGTAACGCCTGACTGACTGAGTGCCCGACTGACTGCCCAGCCCCGCGGCGGCGCTGGGCACGGCCTCAGGGGGAGAGGGGGAAATACCTGAAGTACGGCACCGAGGAGAGGGAGCCGGCCGCCGCCCGGGCCCGGCCTGGCTCCCCCCGACTCCCCCCGCGGACCCCGCCGCCCCCGCCCGGGGTCCGACAGCGCCGGCCCCCGCCGCGGCGGGACGGGCCACAGCGAGAAGGGGGGGGAAGGGGGGAAGGGGGCCGGCTGGCTCACACCGCCCCCGTGAACGCGCCCCAGCCTCCTCCCCACCCCCCCC
>RSEF01000001.1:127119427-127138230 GCA_003993805.1 Himantopus leucocephalus | reverse complement strand
CCCAGCCTCCCCCCCACCCCCCCCCCCCACCCCCGCCCGAATGGTGCTGCCCTCGTTCCCCCTCCGTGTCCCGTTCCCCCCTCCCCTCGCCCCCGCCCCAACCCCTTCAGCCCAACGAGCACCGGACGGGCCGGGGGGGCGCGCGCGCCCGCTGCCCGCAACGGCCGGTTTGGCGAGTACAGCTCGGCTCGGCTCACCTCAGTGCCTTCCGCCGCGCGGGGCCCCTCACCCGGCCGGTCGGCCGGCCGGAGGGCAGCGCCTTGTCCCTCCTCCTCCTCCCGCTCCCCCGGGCTCGGCTGCTCCTACCACAGAGGCTGCGGCCCGACTGCGGCGCCAGCGGTCAGGTGACTCCCAACAACATTACCCGCCCGCCGCTCNCCCCGCCCCCCCGCGCGCACACCCCGCCCGCTGATTGGACGCCGCGCTCCCCGCCGACGCGCAGCCGCCCACGCCGCCGCGCAGCGCGCATGCGCGGCGCCGCCGCCGCTACCGCCGGCAGCGGCTGCCCGGGGCAGCGCCGGGCCCTGCCGCCCGCCTCCGGCCTCCTCGCCCGCGCGGAGCCTCCCAGCACACCGGGGCAGCTTGAAAAGCCTTGGTGGCCGCGGAGATGGCGTGGGTGCTGGGCGAGCCCTTCGCCGCTTCTCTGAGGGGTCACAGAGCCCCCAAGGGGCAGCCGTTGCCGGGTGGGAAGCGCTGGTCGCGGCCCCGGCCCGGCCCCGCCCCGCAGTCGTCGCCTCGTGTGTCATCCGAGGGGGGGACGTGATGGGGCGGTAGGGGCTTCGTGTGTTTTGCTGGTGTAAAACTCTTACTCTTAGAAATGCGGTGTGAGGCCTGTGCAGGGAAGTGCCGCCAATTAATAGGCTTGACCAGTAACGTGATCTGTGACGCTTTTGTGCCAGGAAATGTTAAACTAGCGTTTTGTAAAGGTGTCTTCCTGAGGGAGTTTTTGCTGGTATAACTTACGGACTTGCTAAGCTTGTGTCATGTGGTCTAACATGCTTTCCGCAAGGTCGAGCTGCGTTGATGTGAGAGTGATTTGCTGGAAGCGTCCCGCTGACAGACCTTGTCCTCGGTCTGGGTCTGGTTTGTCAGCCGGCCGTCGAGCTCTGTGCTGCGCTGTGTAAGAGGAGATAAGATGTCAAGTAAGGCAAAAAAAAATACTGCGGAGCAAGTTGTGGTGAAGAGATAGCCTTCAGCTGGCAACAGACACAGCAGTGGTAGAACTGAGAATGGTGTGGTGTTACTGTTGAGCTGGTATCTCTATTGAAAGGCAGACTAGGATGTCCATTGCTATGTGCACGCTGTTTTCAGGTCCTGACAAGTATTTCCGTGTGATACCATCTGCACGTACAAATTCAGTCTCAGATAGCTAAGAGGATGTCTTAGAAACTGCTGCTGTGTATTACCCTGTCAAGGACCAGAGAATTTGCAGTACTTCTAAGCTGTGGTGGATATTCGTCTCCTCCAAAGCAACTTAGAGTAGCAGTAAGGTCTTTGCTTTGGCTAAAAATAGCCAGAGGGCAGCTTGTTCTCCCCAGTATCATTTTGAAGGCAAAGGGAAACTGACCAAAAGATGGAAAAAAGCTCTCCTCTCTTGTATATTAAAAGGGAAGAAATTTCTCTGATGGCCAGATCAGAGGGGTGTAAACTCCATGTACCTGTTTACTCAAGGACACCACTGAAGGCAACCGCCTTCCAGAAGCTGCATATCCTGAATAAAACATTAATGATGGCAGAAGATGCACTGCCAAGAATGCTAATGGGAACTTCACTGTTATGAAATTTTAACAAAGTTTAACAATCATGTTTGCATTTGAATTATTGCATTTATGCTTCATAAAATAAAGCAGATAAGAAATGTACAATCTGTCTTACACTGTATTTAAGTGTCGCATAACTTTCTTGAGCTGTTTTTATGGTAGACATTCTAAACTTCATTTTAGCCTTCCTGAGACTTTTTGGGGAATGTATGAGCAAAGATCTTGCTGGTAATGTTTCATAGTGATAGGTGTGTATAAAAGGGAAGGGAGTTCCCCTCATGTTTGGGTGTAATGACTGACCTTGCATAATTCATAAAGAGATGAAAATAGGGAAAAATGCTCATGTTTGAAAAGCATGGAGTATCATTCTTAAAAACATACTTTTATATATTACTTTATTCCTACATGTATTAATACTCTTTTCTACAGAGTTACTCTAATTACAATGGTAAAGCTAATGAAATTCTTCTTTTATTGGCTTTCAGTGGCAAACCAATTAGAAATTACACAGGTAGGAGGTCTGAGGGATCTAGAACTGATTCCACCCCCGCCCAGTGAACCAAACAGTTTCATTTTCACAGCAAACTAGAAAGGAACTTTTCAATAGCTTTCTTCAAAAGTCATTATACCAGATTAGAACTGATAACAGACAGGAAATCCCTGCTGCTTTATTAATTTGTTTGCTAGCTGAAAAGCAGGTTCTGAATGGGATTTTTTTTTACAAGTGGGGAGTGGCTGCATTTCACAGGCAGGCTTCACTTTTCCTTGGATCATTTGTAAGTCCTTTAGTCTCAGTTCTGTAAGGTGCATTTTCTTAGTATTTCTTTGTCTCCATTTCTTTAATTAGACATCTTCATTAGCACCCAAAATAAAAATGACAACCCGAAGCACTGTAAAAGCAGATGTGCAACCATACCCTAAGTAGCAGTTCCAGATTACTTAAGGGTTCCCGGTTGCTCCAGGCTCTGAGAATTCAGAGTACTTACTCTGAAAACTGTGCATGCAGGTGGAAAAGTCTGAAAAAGAAAAGCTCTTTTTTCCTGCATTGGCAACATTCAGGGTAGAAGTTAAGCACCAGGTGAAAGTCTTGTCTTTTTGTTAACACCTGCTGTAGGCCTGGCACATAAACTGTAGCCGTCTTCCAAAGCAACACACCTTTCCTTTTACTTGTACATGTGCCTGGATTCTTAGAGTCTTAATTGTGGGCTAATACAGCTGAGTAACAGTTGTCTTTTGTAACTGACAAATAAAATCAACATCAATAAAGTAAACTATCTACGGTGTTGGCTGTACAAGAGATTAGTCAAGCACTGCTTTCTCTGAAAAGCCTGCAGCAAACAGGATTATGTACCCATATGATCATCCACGCTAACAGCTAGGACAAAGGTGTTGCACCTGTGTCATGCTTCTCTAGCACGGGAAGCAAAGAGGATATCAAATGAAAAGAGGTGCTGAAAGAGTATAAAGAACAACAGCAGTGTAAAGGATGTGACCAGGCAAGGAAAGGAAGATTCAATATTTGCTGAATTAAGAGCAAATCTGGATATTCAGTTACTAATTTAAAAATACATATACTTGTGGTCTTTGCTTGTTCATTTTATGCACTGATCTTGTGAGTGCTCTCTGAAGGAGGTATGATGCCTTTGAGGTGAGAAGAATCCCCCACTAGGAGGAAGGATTGCCTCTTCACTCCCTCCCTTTTCCTTAGGAATTCTCTGACGAATCTGTTCGAGTGTGTTTCTGCTAAAGAAATGAGTTATATCCAGTACTTTGTAAAGTGAAATAACTCCTCTGACCGTTCTCTTCTATGTAACACAACTGTTATTCCTATGTTTATACAAGTCCTGTATCTTGATTAAGCAAGAAATTGTTGGTGGCCACAGTTTGCTAAATACAACTGTGTCATAACATGAGCATCTTGAGATGTTCTTAATCTCATACAGGATTGGGCAAAATCAGACATCATGGAGGGAGGGTGTGGTTCTCTCTGCCATTCACATGAAGAGTGTATTGAGCAAAATTTTGAGGTTTTCAGTTTTAATAGAGGCTAATATAGATTTTCTTCTTCTGACTGTTCGATAACTGCCTTTCACCTGGTTAAGAAGGCAGAATTTAATTATTTTTAGTTATTGGTTGGTCAATATACTCCCCAGTACAATCAGAGTTTCATTACAAAATAACATAAGCAATTTGTTGGCAAATACATTTAAGGACATCTATTTGATAATGATAACCAAATAGTATCTTTTTTTTCTTGAGATTTGTGTACTACCAGTTCTTGGGTAGTACCAGTTTTTGGTACTACCAGTTCAGATACTACCAGAATCTAAGTTTCTACAGTTGCTATTTATATTTTCTATGACTTGTAGTTCTCATGCTCTTACGCGTTTGCCATTCCCAATCCTCTAGTACTCAGATGTGAAAAAAGCAGCTTTAAGACAACTGTTTAGATTGTAAAAACTGAGTTGCAGAAATACAGGATGTTCTCAATGTTTAAGCATAAGCAGAAAACTTAAAATACCTACCATTAGACTAAGAGGTTTTGGTTTCTTCTGGTCTAAGATTTTTGTGGGGAAGAGAGGGGAACAGAAGAGAGAAGAAATAAATCAAAACAAAAATAAATTAATCAAAATAAAAGGAGATCTTACTTTGGCTTGAAGGTTGGCTACCAAATCTTGGACCGCACCCACCAAGAATGGATCTTCATCTCTTGTTCTCGATCCTAGGGATGATGCAATGCTGACTTCCCACACAATAGGGAATGAAATTATGGTGTAATAGCTTGCTTCTCACTCATAGTCAGACTGAAGAACTGAGTAAGTACTTTCCTCATTGAAATTAGACACAACTGGAGAGAGGAAAAATAAAAAAGTTGGCCCATTTTTTTCCTAAAAAGGAGAAGTAAAACCAGCAAAAAGGAGATCTGTGAGCTAAGCTGAAAAACAAGGAAGTACATCTTCCTGCAGATGAATAATGAATGCTTTAAAGATAAAACAATATAAAAACTGAGATGATAAATGCATACAGAATTAGTGAGCATGGTAACAAATAGAGGAAAACAAAATTTCCCTTGTTTTTTGCAGTAGATTTTTTTTTCCACTACGCTAACAATGGGATTTTAAGTCCCGTTATATCAAACACTGTTATTTCCCTACGAAGCCTGGCTATAGCTGTCTCTTCGCTGGCGTCATTTACTGCTTCTGGCACGCTAGATGCACCAGCCTCAGCTCGCACTAGTTTGTGGCTCCATTTCACTGAGCTCTGACTAGTCCATGTGCGGGTAATGACCCAGGGAGTTGAAAGTGCTCTAATCTCTGGAGGTTAGTTGCGTCGACTAGAGGGCACAGCCTAAAATTTAGGCCATCTTTAATATTGTGGGGGATCTTTTCTGCCCTTGCCCTCTCTTCCTATGCTGAAGCTGGTTTCATACCATAGAAACTTGGCTAATAAATTCTCTAGACGTAAATTGCAACATATCCCAACGCTAAAGGTGAGCTTCATCTCACCTATCTTTATCCATCTAAAATTTAGCTGTCTAGTCTAAGCTACTTATCTAGGCTCCCGTGCAGTCAATGGAACTAGATAGGCATCTCCACAGGGTAATTTTTCCCCTCCTATGGTAGGTGTCTGAGACAGGTGTGATGAAACTCCTTTTGGAGATGCCTGTCTCACGCCTTTCTCTGTGGCGGGAATGGGGATAACTGGGTTAGGCTGGAGACGTAACTCTCAGAGGACTATGCATTAATTGAACCTGTGCCTCTGTACTTACTTTCTGCAGGGTGCTGGGATCAGAATCCTCTAGAGCAAAAGTGTCCTGGAGTCATTGAGAAAAATTGGTGCTAAAGGCCCATCTTCCTTTCATCATGGAATGTTCATTTTTTTTCTGGCTGAGCAGGACACTTACCTCAGTGTCAGAAGAGAGTTTCTGTCTGGGGCCCCTTACCTACGCTGCGATGGACTGATGAGGCATACGTAATGAATCTAGCGTTTCTCGTTGTAAGCTGAGTTAGTGTACAGGTCACCGCAGTAAATCAGGCGTAAAAGACGTGCTTTTGTCCGAGATGCACCAGGTTTACACACATTGATGGAATGCACTGCATATATGGAGTAGGTCTGATGCTTCCCCGGAAGCACTGGCCGTATTGTCGCTGGCAGTAAATTACGTTCAGGCATGTACAGCAATTCCAGTATTTCTCTGGAGTGGCAGAATCTCCGTGCGTACGTACAGCTGCTGTGCTGCACATCTGCAAGGTGTGCATGCAGTGATGGCAGATGGAGTGGGAAAAGATCCCAACTGGGACTGGTCTGATCTCTCTGGAACAACTAATTGAGCTCGTGGCCTGCTTCTGGTGTACTCCTGTGCTTGTTGGCACCATAAGCTGTGTCAGGAGTCACCTGGTGGAAACTGCCACCCTGGCTTCACGGGGCAGAGGCTGAAGACCCTGTTGTACACATGTCCACGTCAAATATGACTTCTGTAGGCGTCATATAGAAGACCAGTCCATTTACACTCCAGTAAATGAAAACCAAACCACTTCCTTCTGTGAACTTGCAAACACAAAAGCTGGATTTTTTTAACCTACACTTAGATAATGTTTTCTAACTGTAAATCAAGCTATCAAGGAGCTGCTGTGGTACGTAATGTATTTAAGTGACTGAAACCTCAGGGCTATGTCAAAATGTACAAGCTGAAAATCTGACTCTTTAAAATGGTTTTTGAAGTCTTCGAATACATTCCTTTAGACTTTATTTCCAAACTGTGTTTTTCTGTATATGTGTGGTACTGTTCTAATTCTTAAGAACACACATGCTTGTTTTTCATGGTTTCTTGCTTACAAAAGTCTTTTGTTCATTCGGGGAAAGCATACAGTTAATCACAGGAAAATATTTTTAAATTACCTGTTTATAAAAAAAGAGAAAAATGTAGAAGTAAATCCTATTCTAGTAAACTGTCTTTTAAAGGGCAATTATAAAAGTGATTATCTTATACCTAAAGCTAATTTGGTCCAAATTCTCATCCAAGCCTAAAGTGAAAACTGGCCTCTTAGTTAAAACTGGTTTTTTTTCAGATATTGTTTTTAAAACCAGCAACCTTAAATTAAACAGTAATATTTCAATGGGGGGAAAAAGGGATATTTTTTTTTCTTGAAAAGAAGGAGAAATATTTTTTTTTATTCTGTGAGAGGGGTTATAAACCGTGTGTAAACACTGGCAAAAAAGTTGGGAAACAGATCTAAAAGTGTCTAGCTGTGGAAAACAGGAGGTCTGCTTAAACAGGCTGAGGGAGGTGTATGAAAAGAGCAAAGAATGAGAATTGCAGCAGGACAGCTAAAAAAGCCCCATCCGGGTACTTAGGTTGAAAGAGGAGAACAGTTGATTTATTCATGAAAAATTGATTTGCTTTCCTGGAAACCTGGAGTAAAACTGGTAATGGCTGTAATTTTGTCAGACAGCAATGCATGATCTGAGGGATCTGGGAAAAGACCAGAAATGTTGAGGAGGTGAGGTGAAATTACTGCAGCCAGACCGTCCAGACCAGGCATTATCACACAGTGGCTCTTTTGAAGCCTGGGAGGAAACCTCGGTGTATGTGGGAAAGCCAGCGTATGTCATCTGGGGTTCGATGAGTGTTTGCAGACTCAAGTAATGGTGTGGGATTGCAGCTGTGTGGGCTTTAGATGAATTAGCTCCCTGCAGCAGAAAACCACTAAGCCTGAAACCAGCCGAAGCTTAGCTTTCCACCAGATGCAGATCTGCAAGCAGATTCGTGGAAGGACCGAGGTTCTGGGAAGATGGAGGGAAACCTGGTGAAAAACGTCATGCTTAGGGGGCTGAGGATGTGCAGTCACAGGACCACAAACTAAATGCATAGCAGCCCCCACCGTTTCCGTATGCCCTTCCCCTATGAAAGGGTCACGCTGGGGAAGAAAGTCATCTCTTCAGAAAATAGTCTTTGTGGTATTAGGGAAAGAAGAGCCCATCTATTTTCCTTAAGTTATAATATAGTCTATTGACAGTCTTCTGAATTAGCAACTTGGGATGGCTCCTCTGCACGCCCTTGTTGAGGAGGACGAATAATGCTGGTAGTGCATTATTCCCATGTGTGTCTGGTTTGGGGCTCTTCTCTGGCTTTTGCTCCGAGCTGCTCTAACTGAGGAGTCTGCTTGTTAGTGCTACGTTATCAGGGCTATCTGGAGTACTGGTTTGTTGCTCCTCTAGTAAAATGCAAACACTCCCCACCCCACCCTAGATGAAAACCCAGGGAACGTTTGTTGTATCCGTGGAAGGAGATACCCTGAGTTTTCTCAAATGACAAAAGTATTTGTGAGTGAGACCCTTCGAAGTAGGAAAGAAGTGGCTTCTCTCTCACAGACATGCAGATTCATAAATCTCTGCAGTACTTGAAGCGTTGAAACTTTGGACCAATTCCCTAAGAACTGTAGTCATACTCCTGAGAGGAGAAGGATGTTGAGTCATAGTGAAGAAAGGAAAGAAAAGCTGAATGTTTTTTCTATTACAATCATCCTAGAGGTCAGACACAACCAAGACAGACAGATGAACAACAAAAACACTGGTTAAATGATTCAAAAGGCTAAGTTTTCTGGCATTAGGCAGAAACATTTCAAGCCCTCTGAAAGAAAATATGGAAATGAATTGTCATTCCAATATATCTAAGCATGTTTGCTTTTTGAGTCTGATGCCTGAAGAAGGATTAATTTTAAAATGTTTTGGTAGAAAACTTCTGAAGGACTTACACTTCAGCTGTCTGAAGGCTATTGTAAGTATACCAGGACCAGAATGGCGAACAGTGAAATTGCACTGGCTTTTGGAGATGTCTGACAGCGGCATAAAGAAGAGGCAACATGTGATTTTTTGCAGCATGGTATAACATAATTTTTTTAAAGTACCTAATTAAGTACCTAATTCTTTTGCCTATGTAAGTTCTTGAGGATCACCCAGCTTTCTTTTGCTATACAGGATGATTGCAAAAGTGAATGATCTATTTGAAGACCTGTCTAAAGCTGGAAAGCATGCCAAAATTAGGATAGAATACCATACATTCAAATACTTTAGGTTTTAATTTCACAGCATAAGGTTCTTTATTGTAACCTACTACTTCTGTATTGATCACACAATGACTTGCCAGGAAGACAGTCTGACTGTTTGACGTATTAACTCTCCTCTTACAGCTTTCTGTAAAGGGGAATTATTTTTCTGAGGTTGCACGTTTTCCCATTTGTCATAACAGAGGAAAAATTGATTCAGTGCCTGCTTCTGTTTAGAGCTGCACGTTAAATGCCCCACAACAGAAGCTGTTCAGTTTCTGGGACTCATTACCGAGTTGGAGTCTCAATTGAGAAGCCGGCGCGATTACTAGTTTGTTTGTCACTGCGGTGATCCAGTAAGAGGAGGGAGCCAATCTTCACCCATCTGCTCTGTCTATCTGGATTTCCTCCTGTTCTCAAGCGACGGGCCAGTCAGCTCATCGTGCGCTTGGGTGTGACTGCAAGCCATGATGAGTCACGGTTTAAGTGCACAACTCATACCGAAAGGAAAATGAGGCCAATTTTAACTCTACTTTTGATTTTATCTCTAGCTTAGTTCTGTGAAAGTCACAAAGAGCCCAAAACTGCTACACACAGCAAAAGGTAACCCGGTGCAAATAAGACACAGAAGGAGGTATCACTGTAAACATGCAAAAAAAAAAAAAAGAGAGAAATATACCTGCATTTCTCTGTACTCGGTCTGACCATGATAGAGTCTCTTCTCAAAACAGAGAATTAGATAATGCAAAAACTAGTGGTTGTCTCTTGTCAGAGGATGAAAGTTGCTGAAAACAGCAAGTTCACAATTGGAAAGTGTACTTGCAAATCTGAAACGTGTTATAGAAATGATGCAACTGATTATATAGTGTCATTTCCTAATAACTTTGTTCTTTGTTAATTTTTTGTCTTATTGAGGTATTGCCTAGGACACAATTGTCAGACAGTTTCCTGCTGTTCCTGCTTTCCCTCTCCCTTCCTTGGACAGCCAGTGATCCACACCAGTGCAGATTAGTTCTGCCAGCACTGGAGGAGACTTGCGACCTTTATTAGAAACCTTTTGGAGCTGGGTTTCTCACGGTGCAAGGTAGGAGCTTCTTGAAACCACTTTCAAAGTTTATCTCAGGAACACACTGGGTTTTTTTCCCCTTTCCCTTCACAGAATCACAGACTGGTTGAGGTTGGAAGGCACCTCTGGCTGTCATCTGGTCCAACCTCCCTGCTCAAGCAGGGCCACTTAGAGCCAGTTGCCCTGGACCAAGTCCAGATGGCATTTTAATCAAGGATAGAGACTCCACAACCTCCCTGGGTGACCTGTGCCAGTGCTCGGTCACCGTCACAGTGAAAAAGTGTTTCCTGATGTTCAGATGGAGCCTCCTGGGTTCCAGTTTGTTCCCATTGCCTGTCACTGGATACCACTGAAAAGAACCTGTCTCCGTCACCTTTATACCCTCCCTTCAGATATTTGTACCCACTGATGAGATTCCCCCTCAGCCTTCCCTTAACAGGGATGAAGTACTAAAGGAGGGCTGAAATAGGCCAAGCTGCTTAGTCAGGGACAAAGCTGACATACCTACTCAGCAAAAACCTCTGGTGCTGTTCTTGCTACTGTCGAATGATTACAACACTTTTTGTGACTTGCTTTTTCTCAGGCAAACGTGTACACGTTGCACTTAATGACCGTGCAGGTCTTGGGTGTTTGTTGGAGTCTGGATGCTGTTCCAGCCAGAGCTTGCCTAGCCTGGAAGCTTTTCAAAACACTCTGCAAAAACACCTGAAAAAGTCAGTGAAGACTTATTTAGACATCCCGGACCATGCTGCAGCCTACAGTTACCTTATGCCTTGTACCAGATTCAATATCCAAACTGGACAGATGTATCTGAGGCTTGAGTGTAGTCATGAAAAGCAGCCTGTGAGTACGTTGGTGATTACATATTTTGTATCTTCCCTGAAGTGAGCCCCTATCTCTTGCTTGCAGAACTCAGATAGGGTCGTCAGTCCCCAGAAGAGACCAGCTGGGTTACATGTCGGCTGCTTTACCTCTCAACAAGCATTCAGAGTGGTGAGGAAGAGGGGGGAAGGCAGAGGGAGTGAAAGGCTTCCACTCTACCGTAAGTGTGGGAGCGAATCAAATTCTTGTGGGTGCTTCTTTGCACACAGACTTATTTCCTGATAAGGAGAATTGCAAACATGACCTTGAATTCCCTGTAAGGTGTTTTCTGATTGTTGTTTAGTTTAGGAGATTAATTTTCTCATATTATTTCATATACAAAATCCTCATCTTTTAACCTATCTAGCAAATTCTGGCTATATTGATGCAAAGACTATCTCAGTACGTAGCTGATTGTTCTAGGACTGTGCAAGACTGTTGTCTGTGGTCGGGTGTACTCCACCAGAGGTCACAACCCTTACAGCCTTTCTAAGGGATGTGACCATTTATAGGCTCTCCAGAGCAGTGTCTTCTCTACCTGCTTTTGCTGAGCACGCTGCTGCTATTGGGGCTTCAAGAGGGAGCGCTCGGCACAGCAGTCTCCTCTTGACTAACCTCTCAAAATACCCAGGGTCAGCTTAGGATTTGTGAGTTGCTCACAGGAACAATGTTCTCCAGGGCGTGTTGTACCTGTGCGTATTACCTACTTCTCCTCACGTCCCTCCACCTCTGAATGACTTGGAAAATTTGGGATTCTGGGGTTCAGGTGGAGTTTTGCAAGTCACGGTCAACCTGGAAGATTTGGGATTCTGGGGTTCAGGTGGAGTTTTGCGAGTCACGGTCAACCTGTTTACATCTCTACGTGCAGCCACAGCAGAGCACAGTCATGTGTGGTCCTGATAAGATAGAAACCTTCAGCTCTGCTCGTTTGCATGCCTTCCCGCCATGTGAAAGCAAGTTACTGTCTAAGAAAGTGCAAATACCTTGTACTTTATGACAAACGCTGAAAATCAGAAATTGTGGTGATTATCTCACATGAAGTCACTCTAAGAAAGAACAAAATACCAATGTTCTAGTTAAGTGCTTATGAATCACTACCTGTTAAAAAATGACACCACCTGTCACGTTTCACGTACGGGCTCAGAAAATGGGGAGAACGTACTGAACGGAGGCAGCTAGTGACTGTGTTGTACAGTGGTTACTGTGTGGCATCATGAGATACAATATACCGCACATTTCTTTCAGGCAGAGAAATGTAGCAGAAACCGCGCAGCTGACACAGTGCTAGGAGAAGAAATCTTAAAATGATAGTGTAAGTGACAAAAACATGCAATTTTTTGCATGCAGAGACCAGAACACAAATTAGGTATTTTTCTCTATGAACTTAATAAATACATGCAGAAATTGCACGTAGGTACACGGTAGTGACTATTGCCTTATTAATAGATTGTAAGGCATAGGTAAGGATGAACAATCTAGGGGCGTTTTTAGCGACGTTTCTGGAACAAAGCAGTAAATGAAACAGAAGCATTCAGGAATGCAAATGAGCTGCCACTCCAGCTGGGAACGTAGGCTTTGGGATTGGCATTTATAGCCTATGTAAGTAACGTTTATGCAAAATTACACAACTCCAGGGTTGTGTGCTAAATACTCCAAAGAGAGAGTAAAATGGAATATACACCGAGTCCCTCATCTGCTAAGACATTCAATGGAGTACATGTCAATAAGTGGAGGAGTAGTCCCACTCAGATCTGAATGAGCAAGCCATTAAAAATCTATTCAAAACATGCCCTGTTCTGTTGCATATCAGGAAATATCAGAGGGGTTTTTTTCTCCATCATTTTGATTTGTGTTATTTTAATACCGCTTGGCAGTTTCATTGGGGGCAAAGTATGATTTAGAAGACTGTAATAATGTAGTAGAATGGGAAGGAAACTTCCAAACACCGATCTTAAAAAACAAGGAATACCAGATATTTTGTATGAAACCAGTTTTTTGGGAATGCTCTTGTGTAATAATCAGTAATAACCAATTTTACTGTCTTTGGAAAATTACTTTTTTCCCCAACTGGTCCCTATATGAGGCTTCTAAACCTGATGTCAGAATGCATTCAGATCAGCTAAAATGTAAACTGATACATAAATAAAACACAGTTTGAGGTTCTACCTGTTCTGTCTCTCATTGTGCAAATCTTGTCACTTTAACTGAGAGAGGTCATGCGTCAGCACAGTCATGTTTGTTCGGATTAGTGGCTGTTCTTCTACCAACAAGAAACTTAAAACTGTTTTTTTATGTTGTTGGCAGTTGTATTTGTAAGGGCATGATGACTAAGCTTCATATGTTTCTATTAATACAAAGTTGGCTGTCATTGATATCAATACTTGCTGTTGCATAAAGTGAGAAATACTTTAGATAACCACTTAAAAATTGGTAGAAACTTCTCAAATGCACGTTGCGCTATAGATTTGGGTTTAAAAGTTCTCAGTTGTACAGTGCCAAGGAAGCCTTATTTCTGTCAAGACGTGAACAGCTTGCTTGTTCTTCTGTTATTTGCCAATTGCAGTGGAAATGATGCAGCACAAAAAACTGCTGACTGAAGAGTCAGTTGTATTCTCTAGGTGCTTTCTGGTTTTGAAACAACACTATGGATTATCACAAGCGGTGCAGGTGTTTGAATACAGCTTCTGCCAAGTTTTTATGCTGCTGATGCTGGTAAGAATAGAGAAATTTACCTTAAAAGCTGCTTCTTAAGTCATATCTTGCTATTTTCAATATTAAATATGCAATTATGTTTAAATTAAAGGTCTCATTTATCTTATTTGTCATGACATTCCTTAAATGAAATTGTGTCTTAACAGTTATGTGTAAAATAATATTGTGTTTTGTATCACAGCCATCTGCTGCTGCAGATAGCTATGATTTACTAGAACAGGGGAACAACTAGAAGGATGTGAGTTAACGTGCGTTGGTGCAAGGTGACACAACTCCACCGGTACTATAAATCAGTGTACCCCGATGAGCGATAATAAGGATGATAAGCCTTTCGGTCAAGAAAGACAGCATTTTCACCAGATGAGGCCTGTGACGGGGCTCTCTGACAAGCAAAGGACGATCCTACAGGCCCTTCGTCATAAGCTGAAAGCCAGTGTCCCCGTGGAGGGCTGAGCAGACTCACACCCCGGGGACTTCCCAGTGGTTCGCACAGCCCAGCCTCGAGGGGATCTGCTGTGCTCGGTGTCTGTCCTCGGGAGGGTCACTGTATTAGCTGGGGCCTATGCACCCATCTGCACTTCTACCCCAAGTTCAGGTAGGACATCTAGCTTATGCCTAAATAATTAGCAAAGACATTAACAAAAGCTTGCATTGAAAAATTAAAGAACAGCGTTTTATTCGCAAGCATTGCTCTTCAGTGATTCTTCTGGGGAGCTAGAAGATGTAAAATATTAACTGGAGAAAAAGGGGAGGAAGGCAACTTCACAAAACAAATAGCTACTGTGTTTTAAACATACTGCGTTCGGTGCAGCAGTTAAAACAGCAGTCGTGAGCTGGTGATAGAGTGGCACAACTGCAAATGCTGGACTGTGGAAGGAGTTTGGAAATATTATGTAGGTATATCTAGGTATAAAAATACACCTGGTTATCTAAAACTGAGCTCTGCTTACATCCAAAATGTTAAAGCAAGCAATACGTTCCTTGCTTCTCCTCCTGAACGTGGCTCAGTTTACTCCATCCTTCCCTGTTTGACCTGAGCATCCTCTCAGTGCCTCTGGTCGTGCTTCTCAGGATGCACATGCCAGCCGCGGCCCAAGAAAGTGGGTGCCTCGTCCCTGCTTGAATTTCGGGGTGTGGGAGTGCCGAGTGGCATTTCCAGTGTCCCCAGTCTGTGAGCACAGCTCATCCGACGGGCACAGGCCTCCCACAAAATGCAGCACCTTGCCTTCCGACTGGGGCACCTAGCTGGAAAGAGAAAGTACTCAGCCCCTTACCTCAGGGCTGCAAATTATGTCAAAAAATACAAGCATAAAATTTGGGTGGGGAGCTCTGGTACCCAAATGTTAGAACCCTGTTTCGTGTTTGCTCTCCCCCTGCTCGCAGATTTTGCTGCACAAGGACCCACTTGCACCATGAGAGAATCAGCGTTCGTCTTCCACGTATGTGCTTTGACCTATTTAACCTATTTTCTAGTGATGAGGACATGGTCTTCGAAGCTGACAACGCTTTCCATTTCTTTCTTCTGAGCATTTTTTGAATGATTTTGGTAGAAATTACTAAAAAGTCACAGATAACAAAACTGCTGTCACCAGTTTTCATTAGTTCTTCTCATCTCCTTCTGTCCATTAGTTCTTCAGACATTAGCCTGTTTCTGTTGATCAAACAGCTACTCCCCTGGACATATCAGAAGGATTTTATTTTAATCCATGTGCATTGTTTTAACCTTGTAATTGATGCATTATAAAAATAGGCAGCAGGCAACGAAAAATGCAAAAATTAGCTTGGATTAAACTGAGCTTGTTCAGATGCCGTCAAGGTTTCAAACAGCAAAGTACAACATATTGCCAACTAGTCTAGCTAACTTCCAGATCCAAGATGTACATGACTCATTGGCCACCATAGTTGAGCAAGTATTGTGGGATATATATATTAAAAACGAAGCTTCATCCAAAGGAAAAAATGGCATTTAGGTAGGTAATGCCCTGGAAAATCCTTATAATGAAAGCATAAAATTTAATCACTGATGGAATGAAGTAGAATTAGTTAACCAAAAACTCCTCCCAGAAACAAATTAGAAGTGCTGACAAAAGTTGTATTAGTGCCTGTTTACTTTAAACTCATCCTGCTTATAGAAACTGTTAAAGTACAAAATATGTTGCATTATCAGATAAAGGTAGGAAACTTCTGAGAAAATGAGTTCCAGGCAGGAAAGGTGCCTCCACGCTATCAGTACCAAAGCAGACTGACTAGAGGTAGAGTCCTCTCCCTACCCTACAGGTGGTGAAAGAGGAATAAGCTTATACCGGGGAGAAAAGTGTTGATGTTGGTTAAAAAAAAAAAAATGAAGTAAAGAAGGGGCTCAAAAGAGCATCAAGGAAAAATAAATCAACTGGTCAGCAAGAGGTTAGAAAGCAGAGTAATTATAAAACAAGTAGTTTATTGCTAGAGGCTCTTACAATCAGGGAAAAGCTGCCCATCAAGAAAGCTAGTTGATTGTTAATAAATTAACAGTTATGTTGCTACCAGTAAGTTCAATTTTTTTTTCCCCCTAAAGTTTTGGTGTGGTTATTAAATTAATTTTCCTATGGAAACAGCCATCTGCAGCAGGTTGGAGCAGTTCTAGCAAACACCACAGTGAAATGGTTCAATTCACAAAAGGAAATGAGGAACATTCTAGCTGAAAGAACAGGTAACAGAAAAGTTTGGTCCCGAGACTGTTTATAAACAGCATTAAAATTAATCATTTCTGCTTCATCAAAATGGACTGGTGGTTCAGGCCAATGATGCATGGATGAACTGCACACAGATACTCCAGAAATAATTAGGCAGAAGGAAGGATGAAATCGGAGCTGACTTCACAGAGTGCGTAGCGCAGATTTAAAGAAAATTAGTAACAAGATCCAGGAAGGAATCACCTGGAATAGCAACTGAAAAAAATAGCAATCCAGAGCAGCTTCTCAGCTGTTCAGAGTGAACAGACAAAGTGGGCTGCAGGTGGGGGCACGGCAAAGGATGCCCGGGAGCCCAGGCACTACTGCTTGGAGTCCTCAGGAGTTCCTGCAGCAGCAGAGGTGTGTCAGCAGATGCATCCTGGGTTTTTAGGTCCTACAGACTGACTCTGGTGGGGAAAGAGGTTAGAAATCACTGCATGCTTTTCTGCCCCTGTTCTCTGCATGTGAAGGAAACAGTCCAAAACAGTTTTACAAGGCAGCCCCAAAACGCCTGTGTGCACTGTCACAAGGTTTACAGTGCATATCTATCTTCTTTCCAGATCTTTATTACTCTGCTAGGATAGAATAAAAAGTCTGTTCTTAAGCTGGGACATCACCAAAACCCTCTGAAGGTCGAAGAATGCAGATGAGCAAACTTGTTTGTGGAGTATGTTTCCCAGCTCTCTTAGCTCAAATCACCAAGTAATTTCTTCTTTCAGCATATTAAAAAAGCAGTGTCCTGCCACTGGTCAGCTGCCTGTCTCCAGGATTTCCATTTTTCAGGCTTCAGACCAGAAACAGTAGAGAAACACCATTTCTTTGGAGTTTTTTTTAATGTTTTTGTTTCACAGACTACGTAAGTACTGAATGATCTTTTCCACTTTGAAGAAGCTTCAGGCTGAACCCTGAAAAAGCTCAAGTTCTTCTTGAATGTAGTTGTCCATGTAGTACAGACATTGTCCATTTGTATCTCATACATCTTCATTGCAGCACCACAGTAATATTTTTTAAAACTATTTTTTTAACAGGAGTGTTTCCGTTGTATTTTCCGTCTCATTTTCCATTGTATCTCCTCTTCCTGTCAAGTGTTCTAGAGCCTCGATGGAACTGCGGGAGCATTTGCTCTGCAGGTTTGAAGTCTTTTTGGCTGCTTCTTTGCCACCCGATGGTGCCTCTGGAGCCCTGGTGACAAACGGCCACCAAAAGGCCAGAAAACTGTCCTCTAAAGACCTCTCTGCCTTTTGCCAGTCACATGAAAAGCACCAGGCAGAAGCAGCCAGGCAAAGTGTGGAGCAGTCCCTTTTGCTGCACTTGCCCCTGCAAAAGTTGGAGGTGGCTCCATAAGGAAGGGAAGTCACACGAACCTGCTGCACTGTGTGTGGCACGCAGCGGGGCTTTATGTCAGACCCCTAAATTCAAGAGAGCAATGACTGTACCTGCATAGACATACCATAAGGATCTCAAGTTCCCTTTCACGTGCGCTCAGTTTGTACCCGTGCCATACCCACCTCGGTGTGGTTGGCAGAACAGTTTGGTGATATGTATTTCATTTTGGAGAGGGGTTTTTCAAGTGAAGACAGAACAATTTCATGCTGATGCTACTCAGAATCCGAGTTTTAGGTACTTTTTATGTCCACATGGCATGAATCAGAGTACCAGGAGTCTCAGTCTTAACAGCATTCCCAGAAGGCTAATACTTAAGAGCAGAGAGCCAAGTTTTACGTGAATGAATGGCTCTTTTATACAGATGCCATATGCAGTAAGAGGCCCGTGGAGACCCAGCTGGTGGGTGATTGGACCTCAAAGTCCCTATAGAGTCAGTGGAAAAGAAAAAGACCTCTATAGGAGGCACTTACAGTCTGAACAAACACCTACTCCCTGCTGTTGACTCTGTTCCCAGAATAGCATCAGCCCCAGATAACATGCAATCTGAATTGCTCACCTCTTTTTTGAACTGGGGCACTTTCTGTGGTTGTCCAGGTCCTTGTCAGACGTCATAGGAGATCTTCATACAGTCTAAATTTTCAAAGGTGGAGCCTGGCTTGCTGCGATGCGTCAATTTTGACTTATTTCAAAAATAAGATATTCAGAAAGCCCCATCACCCAGTCCCTGAGAATGAAGCCCTAAAAGACTACTGCATGCTGCTTACCCAAACACTACTTAGTTTTGAAAACTTACTTAAATTATATAGTGGGCAATCTAAACCCACCGTGGACTACTCCTTCTAACCTCATCCTTTAGCTGGCATTGACTCTTGTAACTAAAATGGTATTTAGAAGTGTATTTAATAAATAATTAAATGGGGCTGGAAGCATTTCTTTATTTATTTTTAAATAACAGTCCCCAAGAATGCTCCAGTAAGGCTGAGACTACCTGAAGATGATGTGTTTCATAGATCCTCTGCTTGTTCCAGACAGATATTAAGTAATTCCTACTCTTGAAATAGGAAAGTGGTGTCATCAGACAAAAAGCTCCAAATGCTTAAGATCATACTGAAATAGTTATTTTGTTTGTTCAGCTGTACATATCATGATAGGTCTGAGCTCACCGCCTATCTATCTTACAAAGGCACTCTACTTTAAGTTCCTTATCTTTTGTAAGCGTATGTTCTAATACTCCTGACTAGATAAAAAAGAAGAAAAGAAA
>RSEF01000001.1:127078822-127119327 GCA_003993805.1 Himantopus leucocephalus | reverse complement strand
AGGGAAGGGAAGGGAAGGGAAGGGAAGGGAAGGGAAGGGATGGGGAGCACGATGCTCGAGTTTTGTATGCGCCTGACAGCATGAAGTTTGTCCCTGCCATTAGATGCTGTGAGGACCTGCTTAGCTCGTTGACAGACAGCTCAACGGAAAGGCCCCGACGCGGTGCGGTGTTTAAACACTGTAAGCACATAATTAAATTCCAATGAACTTTTAACAGTCAAGTTTCAAGCTGAGGTGCTAGCCTCTCTGGCCTTGTTCCAGCAAAACACTTCAGTGCACGAATAAAACTTTGCCACTGTGAATAGTCCTATTGGCAAATCGGTGGGAGCTACTCACGGCTTAAAGTTAGGTATGTGTTCAAGAGATTTGTTTGATGTGGCCACGGTGCCCCACGGTAAGTGCTGTGTTGAACCAGGGCCTAAATCCAGTTTACCATGTGGTGCCTTCTTGGCGTTGCTGATTACCTACCAGGCAGCCTTGCTCACTTAGATGCGGACACCCTCACTTCAGCAGCAACGTTAAGCACTTTTAAATGACACTTTCTCATGCTACAAATTCAGTGACGATTCCCTTATGGATGGTGACATAGTGGTAGATTTACATCAGAGCACTCTGGCAAAGTCAAACTATGAATTAGAAGTCTCTTGAATAGAAATTACAGGATTAGGAGAAGATCATAAACATCTGAAAACACTGCACGTACAGTCATACTCAGGAGACAGCTGTCAAAAACTGCTAGTAAAAATGGTGTCCACTGCCTTTGGTAAAATCCTGCTTATGTTTTCTTTCATCTTCATGCCTCACATTTAAATACAGTGTAGCTAATTCTGTCTCTTGCCAGTTTTCAGCCCCTAATTAAAGGAGAATTCTGAAACGGCCCAAGTAGAAAAGCAGACTTATTAGCATGCTTTTTCTGCTCTTTTTCCTTCCAAAACATTCTAAAAACGTGGTTGTTCAAATAAACGAGCCACCAGATTCATTGCAACAGCCACTGGATTCATTGCTGGTAAAACAATCCTAATATTCCAGCACAACCACTTTGGGTCATTGAAACTCGAACTGTGGCTGGAACATTGCCCGTGCATTAAGGCACTCTTCCGAAGTCTAACACTTCCCGTGTTCAGATTACTTAACCTAAATACAAAGAGAAAAATAGGAAGATAACACTTGTGTTTTCTTTAAGAAAAGTTTAACTCATGAACACCAGGCCGTCTGAGATTTAAGGTATATTAAAATTTGCCAGCAAAAAGAGGTACATTAGACAGCTGTTCTGTACTCTGTTATTTAAAGCGTATTTCATCCTTAGTTTTTGTACCATTAAATAAATAATTTTTACATAAAGTGTCTACAATCAGTTAGTACTGTCTAGTACTTTGAAAAAGTAGAGCCGTTTAGACCAGATTTCCAGGCACATAAATCCAACTGAACTCAACAGAAGTACTTCGGACAGCTAAAGGTATTAAGATAAAATTTGTAAGTATTACCAACTCTTTCAGCTTCTCTAGGATGACAGAACTCATTTAACTTGGGTGCTCATGTTAGCTGTTGTCCAATCTGTTGTTGAAAACCACACCTTTGTGGAAGTGTCTCTAGTATCTTAAAAACGTCGGATATCACACTTTTGGTAGTTTCAGATGTGATCAGATGGTGAGAAATTAGTATAGTGTCCTATACCTAGATATATAAGGATTTAGTAGCTATAAACACTTAAATAAACAAAACTCCACTTGGACAAACGTAATTGTATACCCAAAACATTTACTAAGGTATCTCTGCTTCATAATAACAGTGGTAGATGTCACGTTACCCACCAGAGGGAGCTCATACAGTCAAATGTAAGGGTATCTTTTACAGCCATAAACTAATGAGAGCTATTTAAAGGGTTATAAGCACATTTTTAGCAGTTAGTGCATAGCTGGATGTAATTTATCTTATCTGGAAACTGTAATGTGGGTTTTTTTTCCTTGAAAGAATACTACTTTTTTGAAATTATTTCAAAAATAACCGTTCATACCCTTCTTGATGCAGATAACTTCACGAGGAGGTACAATCTCATATGTGAGTAGTGGGCTTTTTTTCTGATTAGACACACAACCAGGGAGTGAGCTCCCTGAATAAGCCTAATATTTAGAACAATATTTATAGAAGTATGTTTGAATGTGCCTCTGTCTTGCATAAATATTAACACTTGCCTCCTATTTTTGTTGCACGGACATCTAATCAGTAAACCTATATACTGACGTAGTTGCTGAACATGAATACAAAAGGATCCGACCACAAGACAGTCAAGGTTTTTAGGAGGTAATGTTTTTAAATGATGCATTTTCTTCTGACTACTCTTAAATATTCAGAGCGGTCGACTTATTTCAGCTATCCCAGCACAGCAAAGGAATGTGACAGGCAAGAGTCAAAGGACCAAGCAGGGGAGATGCGAGCCACTGCGATGAATTGGCTGTGGAGAAAGTCTGTAGGCACAGGGCAAACTGGGTTGTGCACTGAGGTGTGTCATACGCTTGTAGGAAAGTCACAAGACAGAAGCAGAAGGTTTTCGATTGCTGAACATCACGTCACTGTCCCTTTGTGTGGGTAACTGGGGATCTAGTTAATAAAAGCACCAAACTCTGCTCGTGCAATGAAAGCAGTGGAAGCCCATTAGTGGGGATGCATTTATTTAAGCACTAAAGTGCTCTAGCTTCTAAGTAGTGTTTACTATACACAGGCTATTTATCAAGGCTGTGATTTATTTATCCATAATGCAAATACAGCAGTTGCCATGGTATTGGGCTCAATGATCCTTATGGGTCCCTTCCAACTCAAGATATTCTAAGATTCTATGATTAGCGGAATAGAGTCATATACTGATACTGGTTATTCCTCTTTCTATAGAAGAACCATCTGCAATGCTGCGAGTATCTTTATATCACAGCATAGCTGTGTTGATACTAGACATACCACACAAAAACATAACCTTAATGAAGTAAATATTCCCGTATAAAATGTTTGTGTAGAGTAGGCTTGGAAAAGCCTTGGGGAACGTCTGAAAAAAGCTTCTCAACGTTGAGCTAAGGACAACAGCCTATACATCCCACTGGTGCAAGCCACAAAAAGCAAGGCAGCAAGCAGTTAAGGCCCACAGCTCACTCACCGGTTCCTCTTCCTAGCTGTAACTACTTCCTTTCCGTCACAGTTCTCATATCACTTTACTCATTCTGAGCACCCACGGCACAGTCTGGCATCTGGCTGCACATGTGTTACATCAGCACACACATCCTCATTTCATTTCCCTAATTTCTGTATTAAAATTTAATACAGAATTCCGACAACTAAATCCACAGACCACCTGCTCTCATGTTGTCCTAACCCATTCAGAGCAAGCAAGCCTGTCTCACCGCCAGCACCCGCAGGCCGGCAGCGTGCCTTGCTGCCGGATACCAGTGCCGAATCACAAAACGTTGTATGACTGTACCATTTGGAAACCGTCTCAGGCACAGGGCGATCATCAGACCATGTCATGAGATCACCACTCAACTGGATCTGAGCTTTAGACTCATGTTGCTTTCTCAGGAGGGGGCACAGATGCACAGATTGAGGTCTGGCAGGGGTGGGGAGGGGGGTAATTAAAGGAACGGAGGTTTAGAAGGGGGAACCGGTGACTGGTGTGTAGAAAAGCTGAGTGACTTATACGCTAAATCTTGTACTTTCTACAGTGTAAACCACCGGACTGCGCAGTCTAGAAAGCCTGGGTTGAGGTTAACAGTCATTTGTGAATGACTGTCATCTTTCATTCATATGGGTATGAGTAATGCGTGACATTCCTTGTAAGGAGCACTGAAGAACCTAGAGGTGACTGGCACTCTCCCAAGCGAGGTAGATTTTTTTTCATTCTTATAAAATAATCGACTTCTTTCAGTTTAAAATGTCAGCTGCACAGTTTTGGTGTGCATCTGAAGGACCATCTCAATAACTCCCAGGTTAACGTTGCAAAACCAAGGGACTCAGTGGAGGAAAGAGTAAGGTCAAGGCTGCTCTTCTAGACACTTCCATCTTGTGCGTTGAACAAGCAAAGACTCTGATGTAGGAAAAGACACCGAGTGACTCCACGACTAAGACTGCGACTAGCTCCTTTCTGCAAGGTGGCCTGTGACTGGCGTTGGAGCAGCAAATGGACCCGTGCCAGAGCTCCCCAACCACCCAGCCCAAAGGCAGGCTGGGGACACCTCTGTGTCCTGCCCTTGCGTATTTGTACCTGCTATGAACAACCTGTACTGCTCACAAAGGCCTAGATGGCAACGAAGCCTCTGGGGGCAGGTGACATGCTTCCAAAGATCATTAATTCACAAAACCAGCCAGAATAAAGATAATCCTGGAAAGGGAAACATTTAAGAAAAAGCCGCCAAACCCAAACCTGTAGGGCCTTATCTCCCAGACTTTTCGAGTGTAGAATCGCCCTAGCCTCTGGCTGTGTCAAGACTGCATGAGTCATATCCTTGCTAACTGGAATACTTGAATTGAGCTTGTTCAGCATTTGTTACGATGGAAGGAAGTTAGCTAGTAATAATAGGAAATGGAAAGCACAGGTCTTGTTTTTTTAAACCCATGTACTTCACTGTTTTCTTAAGTGGTCTGAAGCAAATGCATTTGTCATCGTAGTGGTACGGTTACTTTTGCTAACCTGGATAACCTGTCGAACAGCAAGAAATACACTTTATCTGTGTAACAGACTGTGTCTATGTAGCTGTATGCGTTTAGCAACTTCTTTTGTCATCTGAGCCTTTCACATGTCTTTCATTGCCTTCTGACCACTGGTGAATTGCCAGCAAGGGCCTCAGACTGCGCCGTTGTTTTGCTGAATGCAACAGCAATTGTCACAGGCGGTAGTCAGAAGTTATAAAATTGAAGGTTTCATTAGCAGCTGAACTCAAAAGCTGAAACTGGCTTCTAAGCTCCTGGGTGAAAGACCATGTAAAAACATCTTTGAAATAATTGTATGAAACTCTTTTTTACGGTGCTATACTTACAATGGACCTAGCTAGCAGACCAGTTTAAGGTCTCTCCTTAAATTCCAGAAGGACACAAATCTTATTGTCTATTTAGAAGATACAGCATAAATACAACAAACAAACATTTTCTTTAAAAAACTTAATTTCAGCTATTGAGTCAGCAGAGCTACGCAGTTCAAAGTAACATCTAGAGAAAAATTCAGCATGTCAAAATTGGAGATTTATTGAATATGAAAATGTTTATCATTATTATGCTCTAGATAAAAAAAAACAAGAGAGGGATGATAGATACAGCAGTTACCTCTCAGAAGGCCATTTTTACTCTTTGCAACACTTGAATGATTTTCTGGGTTCATAGCATCACAGAATAGTTAGAGTTGGAAGGGGCCTTAAAGATCATCGAGTTCCAACTCCCCTGCCATGGGCAGGGACACCTCCCACTAGACCAGGTTGCTCAAAGCCCCATCCAGCCTGGCCTTGAACACTTCCAGGGATCGGGCAGCCACAACTTCTCTGGGCAGCCTGTTCCAGTGAGCAGGGTTATGTTGACTTTTCTGCATTTTAATTCCACTTGCCTATGAATATTCCTGGAAAATTCCATTAGTCTACCCTCCTGCCTTTGAATCCTATTTCACCTGATATTTTTTCTTTAAAAATTTGTTCTCATGATATACTTTAATTTTCCTTCCTTGGTACTTACATATCAGTTTTACTGATTTGGATTGTGATGCAGTTTCTCTAAGTCACTGTTCTCAGCCACATAAGCATCCATGCTGGCAGGCAAATATATTGATACAAAGCAGTTATTTTTTACTTTCACCATAACCAAAAGTAGGAGGAAAAAATGATTGCAAATAGCCACAATCCAGATTAAATACAAATTTCTGGCTTCAGTTAGTTTGGGATGTTTTCAGAGTTCCATATTTATCCATGCTGGTAGCTGGACCACACCACAAATTTGGTGTCTGCACATCTGTAAAAATGTTTCCTGAAGACTACCATACTGGTCAGTATCTTTAGGTTAGAAAAAACATATTCCCTGGCTACTCTTAAATTGCTATGTGTCACAAATGAGGCCCAACTTTCCTTCTCCACATGACTGTGGCTCTATGTCACGTTTTTCTCCAAGAGTATGATCTGTTATTATTGACATTTAAAGCATAATGGCTGCACTTAAATAGAAAATTTCTAGGTGAACACAAGTTTTTGTAATTAAAGTTCTGTTGTCTGATCCATCTGCCTCCACAGCCAGTCTGTTAATGAAGTAATTTTATGTACTTTGTACAGTTTTCAATGAATTCACTGAAATCACCAGACTGGCCAATGTTTTCAAAGCTAGATGGAAAAAAAATCTCTGGCTTGAAATACAAATTGATTTTGAAAATGAGAATCCTCTTGTTCAGAACACATAAATACAGACAAAAATAATACATCCTAGATTCTGCAGTGTCCTGTGCTCAAAGCAAAGCCCTGGAGTCTGTACAGGGCCTGTTTCCCATCAGTGCAAAATTCAGACAAGGCTTTTCCAGCGTTGCCAGGCTTGACATCCCAAGTGTTATTTTTTCTTCATGTTTTTTTTCTCTTCGACTTTCACAAGATATAGTGAAAACTGGACCCTCAGATAACAATGGAAGAGGGATAAACACAGTGTTACGCTGCCTGCAGAGCACCCCAGCAGAAAGCACATGCCTCAGAGTGGTGATTTCCCTTCGTGTCTCAAACTTTGGCCGGGGTACGGCAGTCAGCAGTGCCGGGTGCATATGCTGCCCCTGCCCCAGTGGCTCAGGAGGAGAAGTCTGTCCTCTCCTGCTGCCACCTCACACTCTCGTACTGGAATGCCAGGTGCCTGTAGTAACGTGGAGCCTGTTTTCGCACCCGTGCTGCAGGGAATACTGTGGGTAGGTAGCACAGACAAATAAAGGGCAGCTTGTATTTTTTTGTCCCCTTTGCTGCCAGAATTACTGGGGAACACTTAGGTGCCAAAAGACTTGCCCAGGAATTGTTCTGATGAACATAAAATCCCATTCTTATAACAGATTTGTGATAATAATCAAAGCTAAAGTTCTGGTGGAAATCTTAAGTTCATAGTTTTCAATTACTAAGACATGTTTCAGTATTAATGACACATCAAGTTGAATTCCAACCTCCTGAAGATGTAACAAGCTGCATCTGTCAAGCAGAGTTAAAAATACAGGGTGATTTAAGAACATTCAGAACATAAAATGGCTTTTCTATATCCGCTTTTAATGAAAAAAATACTGTATGAATAGAAATGGAAGTATAACAAAGAATTTTCAGTTGTTCTAGGAAAATACAGGGATAAATAGAGCAAGTAAAACTAACATTTTACTTCCAGGTTATTTGTATATCATGGAACTCCTGTCCCTACTTACAGCCACTTATGTTTCAAAACAGACCAGAAAATAAGAACAAAATATCCTCACAGTGCTTCTACTGACGTATTCTCAGTTGAAACTATGATGGTAGTATTCCTATACTAATTTTTCAGTTCTTGCATGCCAAAAAGTACAATTAAAAGACTCTCAAGCTATCTTTATGCTTGAGGAAGGAAAGTTTGATCTCATCTGTTTCCTTTTAATTTCATAACTTCGAAACTGTTACTGGCAGTACACTCGTTTGATAAAAAATAATTATGTTACTTCAATTTTTAATGTGCAATTTCTCAGATTTTATACAACAATGTAAAGTTGATATGGGATAATAAAGTATAGTTTTTACCAGTGAGGAGATCTGTTTTAAGATAACTTCCAAACACTTTAGGCATGAGGAAAATAATTTAAAAAATCTTCACCAAACTAAAATTAACATACATGTATTCCATATATTAACATTGTCCCTGTTGTATGCCTTAGTATGGTCCAAATTCCCAACACAGAGACTATTTATATCATTTTCTAGTGTGTCCATATCTTCTTAAATTGGAAGAAATATGTTTAGCAAAGAAACCTGATCTACTAGAACATATAATGGGGATAGATTAACTTCAATTATGTTACTTGAAATAAAATATCCATTATATAATGGATGAAATATCCATTATATTAAGCTACTGGCTGGCAAGCATTAAATCAAATATAGACTTCTACATACTCTGTATCTGTAGTAAAGTATTATAACATATTAAACAGACCTTTATTTTAAAATCTCTTTCCAGCACAGGACCAATTCTGTATTAACTGCCTCACATAAGCTAGTTGAGAGTTATGAGGACCCCTGTCTTTTTTGGTACTGTATTCTGAGCTTTTCCAGTTGCTCTACACACTGCGTCTGGGCCAGCTTCAGTGTTCGGTTCTCCTCTGTCAGTTCTGCGTATTCCTTAGCCAGCTGAGCAGCATCCATGCTTTCTTTTTCCACTTGTTCCAGCCTGGCAATCAGCTCCTTTCTGACGATTATGAAAAGAAATGAAAGATTAAAAATGGCAGTATGCAAAAATTTGTCATCCTGTGTTAGGTTAAAACTGGACTATGGGTTGTTAACATGGTATTACTTGAGCTCTTGTGAAACAAAGACCTAGAAAACTAATTTGTTAGAGTCCTCCTTTTCCCTTTGAAAGATGAAGCTGCCAAAATCTCTGATGATAGGTTTGCTGTTCAGTGACCAAACCTGCAAAATGCTGAGGACCTTCAAGCATCTCTAACTTCAGTAAGAGTTGAACATGCAGTTCACAGGGGAGCAGCGAGCTCCTGGAGACCGCATGCTAATATTTTGCCCGAAGAATAATAATTTATTTTTCTCTCAATACCAAACATATTTGAAAGACTGTGTACTGTGTGCTGTGAAGTACGCCTGGTTTCCTTTTCTCTGCTACAAAGACAAATGATTCTGGTAAATAGTAGGCACATGAATCTGAACTACGTATATTGTTTCAATAATGTGTTTATGCTGAGACCTTAGCCCTGCTGCTGAGGAAGAGTGATAGAGCTGCAAACCTGACCCCTCCTGGTCTTTTTAAGAGCAGACACAGGAGAATTCAAGCTGTTGCTTCTTCCTGGATGGAGTCACACAGTGCCCTGTATTCCCAGACCCGGCCAGGAGCTGGAGTCTCCTGTATAGTATCAACTGAAATTACCTCAGCACAAGTTAAGATAAAAGAGGTCTTAAAACAAAACACACTGACGGCATGAGTAACGCACAGGGTATCTAATCGCTCTCCACTTAGTTACCCAGCAGGCCGGCCTGGCCTCTGCTTTTTTTCCCCTTTAAGTCAAATCATCTATTCACCCCTGCTACAGGAAATCTCTTCTAAAAGGTTCTTTTGATCCTTCTATCTCAGAGATTAGTTAATCTTTAACTGTTCGTAGCCCTGAGACTATGTTTCTCAGTCATATCTAAACAATGCTTGTAGATCATCAGTGGGAAGATGTCTTGCCTTCAAAGTGGATAGCCTTTGCTGCCGTCTTTAAAGGAGCCCTCTTGTCAAGCCAGACCAGTGCTTTCAGACAGGAAATTCCGGCAGATCACTAATTCTATCGCCACAGGTCAGAATATTCATGAAACGATAACATTTCAGTATTTGCTGATCACTTACATTACTTATGGCTGCAAAACTGCCACTTAAAGCAGCAAAATTGTAAGCACCCAGGTTTTGAAAAACACTTTTCTCTCGCCTTCTTTTAGGATCGGTTTGATCTTCCTCTGTCTTTACTACAGCTTTCAGTGACAGCACGCTTTGCCCATGGTTTAGCTGACTGTTTACAGTCACAGTTAGTGCAGTCCAGGGGATCACAAGTCAGAAGAGAGCCCTGGCATACTCACTTCTCCCAACTGCATTTCCCATACAAAAAAAAAAAAAAAAAAAAAAAAAGTGGTTTTCTTATTCTGGTTTTCAAAAAAACCCTGTATACCTGAAACTCTGAACATATACAGACTATCTGTACGAGCAAGGTTAGCTGANAATCTAAAAGTTGAAGTATATAGAAAACCTCCTGTAGCTAAATATGGGGGGGTAGAAGGGGAGGTATGCCAAGAAAGGTTGGACCAGATGATCCTTGAGGTCTCTTCCAACCTGGTATTCTAAGATTCTATGTTGGCTTTGTTTTATATCACTGAGGTAATGCATAGCAGCTATGCTGCAGCAAAGCCTCTTCTCTTTCCTTTCACCAGGTGAAAGGTATATTCAACCAGGTCTTCAAAGAAAATATCAAGAGCGTGTTTTTGTTCAGCAGAATTCTATTAACATTTGGCACAATAAAGTTGTAAAAAATTTAAAAGCAGCAAGCCATTAACAGGTGCATTTCTCTTTGCTTGAGCCATGCTAGATCAACTAATTTTCAAATTGGCCAAGGTGAACTGATCTTACTAGACAGTTCGATATTCCAGCTCCTATTAATGGGACTACAGGCCACAAAGGAGTAATTGCATGTATGCTTTAGAGAGTGAGAAATGCATTTAGGGACACAGAGATTTTACAAGTCCAGCTTTACAGCTTCAATCACTTCAGTCTCTTAGGGCTGCCTTGAGAAGACTTTTGTCTCTTGGGACCAAAAGAGAGCTTCAGCAATATTTCTTTACAATTACTCTCCTCGTGCAATGCTGGACTGAAGGACTAAATTAAGCTTTTTCAAATTACAGACTGTTGACTCAGAAGTATTCCAAGAAAATTAATTCAGAATCATTCTTCCTTACTTTTCTTACACTTATGAGGTTCTTAAAGTGAGATGCAGTGAACACACTAACAAGTAATCAGCATCTTAAAAGCAGGTAAACCTTTTCCACGGGGACTTTAAGTATGTGTAAAAGAAAGGTCCTAACTACTCTATTTGGACTTGAGCCAGGAGTGGCACAGACAGACAGTGTGCAAACTCAGACAGCTCTATTAACAAATGTCAGTCCTGATTTGATAAGAAGAGGCTATGTGCAGGCATGGCTGTCGTGTTGCTCTCCGGTAATACTCATGCAGCACTGATTACTTTTCCCCCGCCCTGGGATTTATCTTTGCTATTAAACAAAATATAAATGCATTAAAATCAAAATATACTCATTGCTGTAGCCCACACTCTAGGACCTCCCTTGCAGAAAGCAGTTTCCTTGCACTGAGGTAGTAAAATTGCCCACTTCTGAGTCAGCAGAACCTACTTATTCCTTTCCCATCAGGATCGACACCTGTTTACAGGGTAGGGTGATGTTTCAGGCAAATACTGCCAGCCTGCCACAGGGATCTAAAATTAGAGTACCAGGGAATTGCTAAATGTTATGAATGGTGTGGTTTACAAAGCTCACAAAAGGATGAGGACAGTAACTAACATTTGCTTCTGATCTAATCCAGGATTTGAACTTAGCTTCCAGAGGTTAAAGAACACCATACTAAGCTCTTGCACCATCTAGCCTTTGTTATGGATGCTTAATAAATAGATCTAGCACTGTGTAATCTGTGTTTTCTGTTAATGGTTAGCCTGAGTTTAAATATTAACAGCATTGATAAGGTATTTTCTAAAATGGCGCTGAGGTACTTCAAGCTTTGGGTCAATCTGTAATGTACACTTTAAGTGTTCTTTTTCAGGGAGGGGTTTGGGTGGGAAGGGAAGAAGATTTGCAGCATAAACCAATACACCACAAGCCATACCAGTGCAGGAGAAAAACCTAGCATGGTCTTAGGGAAGTTATTTGTCTTGTCCCAGCCTTAATGACTGACCGTGCAGAGAACAGAGTTCCTTTACAGTAATATTCACAATGAATAGATACCAAGAAAAGTGACAGACAAAGCAGATAAATCTGTCTGGAGATAAGTGTATTTGGAGATGGACTGGACTCAAGCAAAACACCTTCCACAGTGCAAAGAGGCAGACTTGTCTTTTGCCTGTTGTGAACAACGTATTCGGGATCATGCATCTGTGGTACTACACATTTCTTCGCAGCTAACATGTGTCTGTGTGTTTTGGTAGCCATAAGGTCATATTTCCTTCCCATATTTGACATGGTTTTCACGTCAGGAGGAATCATGAGACCCTGCAAGGGAATTGCTGTCTGAGGAGACTGCCCTTGCATGCTCAAAGTCTACTAATTAATTTTTAAAACAATGAGATAGCCTGTTTTAATGCAAATGAAAATATGTCTTGGATGCCAGCACATAAAAGGTCCGCAAGTATTCATCACAGCGATAGGGCAAGTTGAGGTTTCTCTTTGTATTTAGAAAAGCTGTCTTTTTCCCTATTTGGCAAGTAAGACGTATTTTGGATACATGTGAGTTGATGAAAAATCATGTCTAGAACAGGAAAATTATTAAGATAAAAGGTTGCCTTTATGGTTTACACCAATCTTTTTCTGCAGTACCTGAAAGTCTGAAGACTACTTGTCTCAAAAGCGTTGGGAAAGACACTCCAGAAATAGTACACCTGGGGAAACCATGTGGACTTGAGACCTTAGAAACAGTCCTACGGTCACAGAGCATGCTAAAGCATACGGAAGGATCCCACAAAATTAAGCAGACATCTCCACTGTACGTCTACTGTAATAAGTGGAAAAGAAGGAAAAGAAATCATATCCATGGCAAAGAAAAGGAGTGATCCTAAACCAGGTGGTGATCAAATGATATTTTCTGGAGAGTTATATTAGAATTGTCTGGGGGAGGAAAAAGAGAAAACCAGCCAGTGCTAAGAATATAAGATATAGCTAGCAACCATGGCAACTCTAATATTTAACTACATAATCCAGGGTCATTATCTAGTAATAGCAATATAACAAGTGCTCAAAATAACCAGCCATCCCATCCCTTTCACCCAAACTTAGATACCCAAAAACATCTGTTATGGAAATACATGTGTGTTTCTGGAACATAAATTAAATGACATTCTGTGGCCTAAATATGGTGTGTTCTCACTTCCACACCCTTTTCTTTCTTTTCGATCCTGTCTCCCATTCCAGAGTGATTTTGTCCTTTTTACTGTATGTTGCTGGCATAAATGGGAAGAGTTTGAGTGAAGACAGCAAACAAAGCTATGATTGTTTTCATTAGCAAAAAGGTCTACCCAATGTTCTTTTGAATTCTTTCAATTACTTGCTTCCTTTTGGTTTTCTTTTTCTGGAGTAACTTCTTTTCCCCTTCTTATTTGCTTTGTCCTTTGATTTTGGCTTTTTTGAACCTGCAATCTCCCTTTCTCTCTCACATGTCCCATTTTCCTGTGAAATAGTTGTTGTCTTCTCTCCCACTCCCAGTCTATTACATTATCTTGCCATCTACATTGCATAGAAGAGAAAGGGCCAAATAAGCTTTGTTCTTGCCTTGATGAAAAGCAACCTTTGTCATTTCACACCACTGCCTTTCTATACTTTGGACATACTTGCTCCCCACACTATAGTGAGAGACAAGTCAAGCTAAGCAGAATTAAAAGCCTTTGAAAAGATGCAAAAAAGTAAATGTTTTTGACTATTTTAAAACAATGTTATTCAACTTTTTATTTCTTAAAGATGTTTCCTTTAGAAACACACCTGCATGTATTATTTCATGTATAAAAGGTTACCTTGAACTTTGGAGGTTGGAACAAAAATTGTTTAAAGTAGAATTACTCCATTTTTTGTCCTACTAAAAAGCACCAATACCTGTATGGACATTCATGCATCATATCTTCCTCCTAGCCAACAAATCAAAAATATTTGCTCAATCCATTTTCTGCGATTTTCCTGACAATCATTGTCTTCAGTATTCTGTGTGCACAGTTTACTACCAGTAGGGCACCACAGGTGCAGACACTGCCAGTTGGGTCTTGACATTTTAATTCCACAGGTGAGTTGATCTGTGGAGAGGAAGTTCGGAGCACTGGCAGGGGTACCATCCAACAGTGCTTCTGGTTCCCTTTGGCAAAAATGTACACTGAAGAACATTGCACAAATTGTTTGTTCCCATTACAAGGGATGAAACACTATCTTTGTCTTTTTTATCAAAATCATATTTAAAAGAAACAGGCAATAGATAGCAGGTGTATTAGGCAATTGTGAATCTCTATTTCCATACATTCAAATTCAAATGTAGAAGATAAAGGCACTTGCAACAGGGGCAAATGTCAGAACACTGCAAACTCCATCTTTTCAATATGATTATAACTGCTTTTGAGGCTAAAAGCTGTGCATCTCATCAGACTTTTTAGAAAAGTCAAAGCATCCTTCCCTTTTGAGAACAGAATACTCAACATGCACGCCACCCCAGCCATTGTAATCCACTCTTCTCTTCATTCAGCACATGCTACCCAATAAACTTCCTTTAATTTTCAAACTGTAACTGTTGAGAACATTTTTAGATATAAATCAGTGATCACTAGACCAAAACTCTCTTTTTCTTCTTGCTTACTCATTCACCTCCACCACTTATATTCCCTTTCTATCTAGTTTTATAGAAAAATCGAGGTTAATGTGTTCAGGTTGTGTATGCTTACATGTGTGTAAAGGTATATCTGTCCTAATAACTTTTTAATCCACCTTCCAATTTCAACCAAGCTTCATGCACTGAAGAGGTCCCAATTAGTTTCTGGAAGGTTTTACAAAAACATACTGCTACAGAAAGGAAAGACACCCCAAAGGGGAAAGGCACATGAGACCTCCTCCAAAATACTACAAAATGGAGAATCTACCTGGAGGGAGGAGTCATAAATAGTTTCCATCTGGAGGAAAAAACTCTTCAGTTGGCACTTGCAGCCTTTTAAACCTCAAAATCAAATAACCACAGCACACCAACTTGTTGGAAATTAAGCATCTTCCATCTCAGTGCTTGTAGGACTACTTCAGATTAAGAGATTTGGAAAGTGGTGAAAGGTGCTGCACTGATATTTGTCACGTTTAGGCATTTCACAGCTACACAGCATGTGAATATTTAGGCCACAAATGCGTAATTAGAAGGCAAAAAAGAATCACAATTATATAATCCTATTTGTTGCCTTATTCAGTCACTTTTGTTTTAACATATGTTTACTGCGGCATGAAATCTTCTATCCACAGAACAGGTTCAGCAAAGGTAGCAGTGGTGGAAGCTTCCTCACATTGTTCCACTGTTGACATCCACTGGTGGAATGAAGGAAAATGCCAGCTTGAAGCCCCTTAATCCATCTAGGATAACCACTGCTGAGAGGCTGACTTCTGGGCTCAGAGCTTGATGAGGAGAGTTTTGAGCTCAGGTAAATAATTTTGTGCATATATCTGCCATTCCCAAGAAGCAAAATATTTGTAATTCAGCTAGTACCACAGACTCCACAGATAAAGAAAAATGCATTCAAACAGCATTTTTCTTCATTCTAGTAAATGCAAAAATATATATGTGAGTCTAGTTTCCAAGGGCTCCAAGATTGCTTCATAAATGTGCATAACTGATTCAGGGATGTGTCAGTAATAATAATGCATTTATATTAGTAGACTCTAAAAACCAAACAATCTAAGGCTACCTTTTGAGTTTATATGTCTAAAGTTAAGCACTTCAACAACCATTTAATATTTTATATTCTATTTGGATTTTCAGAGAAGACATACACATGGTTTCCACTGAATTCACTTGGTTGCTAAATACACACGTACACATCTTATATTAGACAATCAAATTTTAAAAATCACTGCAAAATTACTTGACTTAATTATCTTCTCCACATCTTTTTAAAAACACCAATTACTTTTGATTGGCCAAGTTTAATTAATGATGAATCAAATGGGACAAAGTAGTGTTAATCTCTTTGGGATATTTTTTCCTCTTTTTTAACTTTTGTGCCAGTCTTTCAGCAACTCAGTGCCATGCAGGTCCTACAGTGGAAATGGATTTGTAGTGGGAAACCTCAACTAGTTTGGACACTTTAGGCACCAACTATATTGTGCCTGTGGCCATCAACCCTGATAAAGACAAGTCTCACTTTCTTACCCTGCATAGTCTGGATTCAAGGAGATCTTTGGCTGTCTTCCTTGTAAGACTACAGGATTTCACCAGTTTCCCTCCCATCAGCTTGCTTCTGCAGCTGAAGACTCCCGTGGAAGCAAATTTGGCTGAATGGCATGATAACCTGTGCAATGATTGCTACGAAACAGATACGGTGGTCCACCTTCTACTCAAAGCCCACCCTGTAACAGAGCTCATTTCACCCCTGTTGCTATATTACAAATGTTTCTGTTCAAGCAGCATTTGGAAGAATGATGGTGTGGTCTTCATTTTCACAAGAAGACTCAGAGATCAACACTGGAGTAATTCTCTCTGAGGAAGGCAACGCTGCTTGAAGTCACCTTCAGTGTGAATGTGAAAATAAAAAAGCATTTGAAAGAGAAAGTTTACTTAGTAGTAACTGTTATTCCTTGGGGTTGGTTGTCTGTTAAAACCTTTCACAACTTTAGTTAAAATTACTTCAGTTTCATTACTTTAGTTAAAAACTTTTCACTTTCCTCTCTCTGAATTTCTTTCTCAGAGATCTTGTGGAAAGCGACTGAGAGTCACAGAGTGCACTTTGCCATTTAATAATCATGCAAAGATGACAGGGGTATGAGTATAGGCCATAGACAAGAAAAAAAGACTCCAGCTTATGCATTTTGGGTATGAAAACCTAAAATGTCAATGTACATGGAGACAATGCACCTCACAGAAAAATGTTTACTAATATTTTCAAGTACTCTAAACCTGAGGATCCATTACATTCTTCATTAAACACATAAAGTTAAACTGAAAAAATAAATCCCTAATATTAAAAAGGGGACTCACACCAGCTGAACTAGGTTGTTACGTGACCTGGAGGCTGTCAATGAAGGCTTTAAGAGACATCTGTACAACTGAGGGCCCAGAACTATGACAACTCTGTGTCCTTCATGGCCTCAGTTGATCTTATGGACCAATGGCCAAACTGTTGTGCTGTACTGTGACTGTCAGGCAGAGGTATAAGGTCAGAAAATATCACATGAAACCCTCATGTTGAAATCAAGATTTTACAAAGAGGATATAAAACAGTAAATACTTTGGGAAAGTTACTCACTTTCTTTCTTCCAGCAGAGCAATTTCTTTCTTGACCTCATGGTACTCTTCTGCTATTTTGCAGTGCTGTTTGTACACCTGCATAGATTCCTTAGAGTCATGACAAGGAGGCAGCGGCTTTAAGAAAAGAAGAAGAAAAAAAACATATATATATACTGCTTTTGAATGAAACATTAGGAAAAAACACATATTTTGAAAGATATAATATTTATCTTAATTCCTGTGGGAATACTTAAAGAACTTTTTTTCTCCCTAACTGCAGGATACGGCCAAATATTCCTCGTGATGGATAGCCTTTCACGGAAGGGAAAAAAACACTTCCCTGCATAAGAATATGCATAAACCTTCAAACCTGGTAAGGATTTTCAGAACTTTCCTTGTCAACTTTGCAAAATATCCCTAAAGATTGTTAAAAGAAAGATTTTTCCCTTACCTTCCTCTTTTTCAGCTACAGTGAAATAAGAATGCTAAAGTTGATGCATTGGTCAGACCCATAAAATACACGAGCGCGTTTTCACTGCAGCAACTGCAGTACTGAACAGAAGGGTAATTTAAGTGCAAACAAGCTCTTATTCTCCAATTCCGCAAGATGAGAAGAAAAGACATGGAAAGCTATTGACTAAACACTCTTTTTTTCATAGATGCAATGCTTATTCCAGTTTATTACTAAATAGGACAGGACTGTGAATTGGGACACTGGGGCTGATTCTGCTGGACTCAACATTGAGTTACACTGCTGAATCCAGTGCAGCCAAGATTTCATGATGGGTTTTATCCCAGCAGTGCCTCAAACTATAAGTAGTTCGCTCAAGTTCATACCCAGTTTCTCTGCATCTCTATTTCCTGTAGAAGGGGATATACTTAGTCAGCAGAAATGTGATGCAAGTTAAATCAGCTGTATTTGCAAAGTGTTTTAAATTTCCATAAGAAGTGCAGGTGAGATTGTGAGTAGAAGGATGACAGCAATTTAAAATAAAAAATCAGATTAAAAAGCCACAGTGAAGGCAAAGCCACTGTACCTCCTAACCTAAATACCGACATTATTGCAGTAAGATTTTAATTTTTTTTCAATGCACACAGGAGGTAATAAATATGGCAAATAAAACCACTTTGTCCTGGGACTCCTCATATGAATTTCAACTAAGATCTTGAAAATACAGTTTGGTTAAACGTCAGTGCTTTTTGTTTCTTAAAAAGAAGGCAACTTAATTCAGGCTTCAGGCTTGACTGTCACATTGTGGCTATAACACTTTCAGGAAGTGTAGTATTTTTAAGTTATTAGCCATGAATCAATTGACTGTAAATGAACTCCAAATAGCATGCTTGAGCCACCTGTCTGAAGCAAAAGGAAGCACTTAAAATAGTTCCTTTACTGTCCAGTTAAAGAACATCCAATTGCCGTTCTCAATATACGTAGATTATTTTTTATTTCTTGTTGTCCTACTTTGACTCTTCTCTGTAGTATAATCTTCCTTGAATGACATTGTTAGGAAAAGAAAAACACAAGTCTTCAGACTTTTCCTATTTAGGATCTTGTAAACCTTCGTTTTAGCTAAACTGGAAATTTAAATTTTATTAAACATATTCAGAGACAAAGATCAAAAATATCTTTATCCAGGAGGCAGGGTAAGTTGGCTTCGGATGTACCCCAATGCACAGTTGTAACTAACATATGGACCTTGCAGGTACTTGTAGATGGTATGTGGTTCCTCACTGAAATTTTAACACAGACACTCATTTTCCATGTTCTAAATTTGAAAATGCTGTGGCAAAATTGTTTCACAGCACATCGCTTCATTCTCTCTGACCTTGGAGAATTTAGGAACCCAGGGAAAGAGCAGTCCATTACTTGATGAATCTGGTCCCTAGGAAAGGGCTTTTAATTGCATTTCAATGTGGATGAGCAATAGCACCATTCATATAGCCACCCAAATAATGAGCATAAATTTAACAAGACAGAATATAGAAGTCTCAGTGCTCTAATCCAAGAATGCAAGGGTGAGCCAAAGTAGCATCTCTGGTATCTACTAGAGATCAGCAAACAACAAATGCGTCACAATAAAACAATTTTGAACAGTACCCAAGGGAAAGTCCCCAAACAATGATACTTCAAAAGAAAAAAAACCACCTTGCTTTTGCTTCCAACTTAGTTTCCGCAAATCTAGCTGGTTTAAACCAGTTTAAAAATTAAAACTGCATTCAGTTACTATATTCCAGCTTCCCACTCAAAAGATATATATAGAGAGCTAAAAATTATCTAGTCATGCTGAGACTTAGTATCTAATTCCCACTTAGAACCAGTTGCTGACTTTCAAAACCCTTCCTATCATTGTTTCCTCTTCAGTCTCATTTTTTGTTACATTGATATTTTATCACTCCAAATAAACGGACAACAAAAGGTACAATCAGTTTACAAATATTCTGTTCATACAATACTTTTCAATCTTGTCTGATGCTACTAAGCACTGTATCAAGAACTTTTAAAATTTTCAGTGTATTTTTACTTTAAAATGTAAATTTGATCCTGTTTCTATATAACTAGATGACTGGAGAATTTGATTTGCTCTTTTGCAATTTTGAGATTTCTAAGAAAGGTTTTGGAGATAGGACCTGCAGTGTCCATGAGTAATTTCTGGCCAGTAGGACAAGAAACAGGCTCATGCATTCATTATTTAACAAACAACTCTACTGCAATCACAAGAAAAAATGGAGAGATACAAGTCTGGTCAGTTATTTGCTGCCCACCAGAAAACGCAAGCCAACAGAAAAGCACAAGGAAAATATTTTAACCATGTCTAGCAGCCTACTTTTTTGACAGAAACAAGAGTGCAAAGAATTAATGATACATCTGCTCCCACCAAGAGAAGCGTTTCCGGAAGATGGCAGGGCAAACTCCTGAAAAACAAATGCAGAAACAGAGGCAAAACTTCCTTATTCCAAAGGGGTAACTCCAACTACCCAGCAGACTTATTATTAACTTATTTCCACAGAAAAGAAAGCAATAGCAGAGTAGTAACAGTTACTGGGTTAGCCCATACTCATCTAAATGGGAATGGGAGGAACCCTCAAAATCAGTGAGTCCAGTCCCCTGTTATCAGAAGCAAATCCTGCAATTCACAGGCTCGCCTAGTTCTGTCTTAAAAAAACTGAAGTCCCCTGCTTCAGTTTTAAGACTGGCCCAGGGCCTCACCAAGGATTAGAAACGCCTTTTCATTTCCAGTTCGGTTTTGTTGAGGACATGTTTGTATAGTCTTTTATTGTGCCAGCGCTATCTTTCATTCACATGGTGGTTTTTTGTCCTACCTGTTTTACCCCTGAGATGTACTTACAGAGGACTCTCATATACTATTTAAGACCTATCTCTTGGTAAAGCTGCATTCCTCTAAGCCATCAAATTTCCATTTTCCCTAGCTTAACCAGGCAGTCTTTCTCTGCTCTCCATTCCACCAGCAATGACTTTGTTGAATGTCTGTGGCCAGGCCATGGGAAGTGTGGCAGATGCTACCCCGCTGGCATTCCCGTGGCAAAGAAAAAGAACTGGAATTCCAAGTAGAAAGCACCTTTCATCCATGAAGTCTCTATGCTGTTTTTTTGGTAAGAGTTTTCTGGTTTACCCAGGTGGCTAATTACAACAGGCCTTAATGAAGTTCAACTTGCAGTATATATTTTTTTCACTCAGAAGCCAACAGCCATACTTTACTTTCTCCTTAGAACTGCCCGAGCTTGTGACTTCATTATCTTGCCTGTTCATAAATTAATATATATAAAAGCATACCTGCTACATAAGCAAAAAACACCCCTGCCAAAGAAAGTTATATTTAATGGCAACAGTTGCTACTTTTAATCCTGCTTATTTCAGGCTTCAGTGTCATCCACCCTCATTTTCCTGTGCTGGCAAAATATGCGCACACAGCATCTCTGATTTTGGTTCACAAAGCTAGTACAAAAGTTACAGCTTTCAGTCATACTAGTGGTTTATCCTTCTATGCCCAATTCTCAACGACGTCTGATATTTCCTTGTATTTTGTTGAATAACTCACTGTGACATTGACAAACTTTCTACAGAATCCAGCAGGTAGACACTACGAGATCCTGTTATAGGCTATTCTGTAACTGCACATAGGTATGTATATCTTTACAAGACATATGTACTGTTTATTTAAATATTTTTTTTTTAATCCAGATATGAAAGATGTTGGAAGATGATATGCAAGGGCAGTACATGAAGAAATAGAAAGAGCCTGAGCATTTCTGCCTGTTTTTTAAGACAGGTTGAAGGAGCTGTTCTAATTAAAAACTTTGCTGGGGGACACAAAATGACCGTTTTCAGTAATTTTTTTTGCTTCACTCACATGACAAAGTGTGTTTTGCCTTGCCATATGAATATCAGCATTCCACATCCACAAAAGTTGTATAGATGATAGTGTCACCCAAGTGTTCAAAAACTTTAAAACAATTTCATTTTTAATTCACCTTTGTTTGTTTGCATTTACTTTTTGGTTCTACTGTGAAAAAAAAAAAATCAAAACTTTCTCCTGAAAGGGTTGAAGTTTAAAGAAAAAATTGTATCATGCAATTTTGCCAGCTGAGCATGTGGACTCGTCTAAAAGGCAGTCTTTAGCACTGGTCTAATTAAAAAGCAGCGTCTCACTTTTTGTAAATTTGGTAATTTTCAGCTGAAATATTCTGGAAAAACAGGAAGTTCAGTGCCAATATTTTGCACGTGGCCCATGTTCATTATATGGCCTTGCGTAGTCATCCATGATGGTAGAAACCACATTATTCCAAGCAAAAGTGATAGCTGCACATTGCAGCTACTTTTTTGTTGTGCAACTGGAACTCTTCAACCAGTTCCAGATATCTAGTCTGGGATATATCTAGCGTAGTCTAGTTTTACTATGAAAGTAAGCAGTTCTCTTTCCTCCAAACAATTCAAGTTAACTGGATGAGAGCAAGGGAGAATTTTGCTGTCCTTTCCTGAGAGATTCTCCATTCTTTTCTAACCTTAGTATGGTGCTCTGACTTTGTAAACATCCATGTCTTACGTAATCTAATATAAGATCATAGTTATCACAGCAGCATTACAGGAGACTTATCAAGTTCATAGGCAAACAAATCTAATTATAGAGTACCACAGTACTCTAGGAATTATCTTGGAATTTAATACATATTAAAAAAATACAGCATACCCTTTAAAAACCCAGTATACTTTTAAGCTTTCTAAAATAATTTGTATACGACTAACAAGAGTCTTGGCAGTCAGTAGAAGCAATAGTTCCATCATTAAAGTTCCCGAGTAAACAAGGTTTCTGCTAAATGCTTGTATCACACACAACAAACTGCCCCTTTCATAATATTTTCATTATGTCTTTTGTATAGACATTTCCCACTAAAGCATAAAAAACTACCCCTTGACTTAGCAAACTGATATTATGAATGGTTGGAGCCTTTTCTCTGTTGCAGCGATTTTACAGTCATCTAACTCCACTGATCTCAACAGATTATTAAGACAAAATATGACATAAACGCCTCTCTCAAGCTCATGTTTTCATGAGAAGAGATGATAGAGGATTACCGAACACCCTGTGTATCTGTATGTGACTTGTGTTCTTCCTTCTTCAGGATCAAACTCTCACCTGGAATAAGGACTTTGCCGGAGAAGAGGGAGATGAACTGAGCAAGTCACAGGAAATGCTGGAACAGGACAGACAGCACACAGGGCATAGTAATGCGGATACTTAACATTAGATACCTTCCTCTATATTCAGTGACCTACACAACAAGGCCTTAGATGCTGATGTAGGTGTCTAAAAATAGCAGATAGCCCGTAGTAGAGTGTCTGTCAGAGGGGCCACCACCCACTATGCAGCTAATCAAGGAAGCGCCTTCCAAGGCCCAGTCCAACTTTTACAGGAGGCAAAGGTTAACGTTTCCCAATAACAAACTGACAAATGCAGCAAGCCTGCCCTCGCTGCAGTACCCACCACACTGCTCACGCAAGGGCGGCGGGGGGGAAAACGACACTGAGGCCCAAATAAGCAAGCGCTTTATCCTCATTCAACGTGTTGCTCGTCAGTGGGAAGAGAATAATTTCCAATACTGCAAACAAAAGGAATTGAAATCGAGAAGTTTATTAATATGAGCTGTGTTTCGCTGGTAGCATATCAGGGACTTCTTCGTAGTTTTTTTAATAATAAAGCTGCAAGAGACCAGGATTTTCCTGCATGTAGCATAAACTCTCTGTTCTCATATGTAGGGCTTTTGTGTCTGGTTGACCATACATTAATTTTTCTTTAAGTACAAAAAAAAAAAAAAGCCAAACATGTGAGTTAGAGAATTGATATTATTTTCTTACAAATTGATTCTTGGAATTTCTTCCTCTCTGAGTAGTGGAAAAATGTAACATTCAAAACGGTAATTGGAAAAGACATTTTTGGTCTGAACCTAGCTAGTAGATCAGAACACTAGACTGATCATTTTTATTCTTCAGAAAGAAGCTGTTAACTTTCAACTAGGATTGTCCTCTAGTAAGAGTCCTTATAGAGAATTAGCTATTTGCAGTTAGTCTCCTAGAAATACCTTTTCTCCAGCCAATCCTACCTCTACCTCTGTAAAGTTGGCACGGGTGCTTGGCCAGCAGGGTTTATTACCCTGTCGGGGGAGGCTGCACTGAACTTTTCCCTGCCATCGGATACTGGTGCCCAACAAGGAGGTATGGTAGGATCGCGGTAGGAAAAGTGGGAACACTAGGTAATTCTGCTCAAACAGCCAAGTTGTCTGCCAAGGCCTAACATAGAAGGACAAGGGCTTGCAGCCTAAAACAGAGGTGCAAATTGCTTGGTACTCAGGCTGTGGTCTGCTGCCTGCATGCATAAAATTCTAAGGCTCTGATTTTCCAAGTCACTCCGTGAACTTACATAGCTTTCAAGCTGCTTTCAAAATCCAACCTGAAGATCAGCTAATTTGGTCTTTTTGTTTGTTTGTTTTGCTTTTAAAACAGGTTTCAGAATTTTTCTTTGTATGTTTGAAACCTGGAAAGTTAATACTTTTTTTTTTTTAAGTGCCTATTATTATACAGCCACCTACCCTGCATTTATAGTTTGCTTCTTTAAATAAAATACAAATGCTTTTGACTGTATTTATGGCATGGTGATGAAAATCTTGTGGCTCTAGATGTGATAGTTTTATTATAAAAATATGTACCAGCATTCTTACAAATTCAAGCATTTCAGGCTGCTATGCCACAGCTGGTTAAAGGGTTCGTTTACACTTCATGTGTGCTGCTTTATACTAGCTAACTTTGGGATAGAGAAAAGCATGGATGGAATGACAAGAGACACCACCATTCAGTCCTTCCACAGGTCCTGGTGAAGCCCATGTTGTAGTTTGCTTCTGTAATACAGGAGCTACCTGTTTCAAAGCTGGTATGGTTACGTTAACATAAATTGCAACCACATGCTATACTGGGCTGACACACCCTTAGCAGTTTGGATTATAGCAATTTAAAAAAGTAATTAATAAGAAAATGTAACTAGGTAAATTATAAATTTGTTACAGCTATTCCTTGTTTGAAATTTTAACGCAGTATAAACATAATGTAATTACGTTAAATAGTTAGAACTTTAAGCTGTGATCCAGATGGACAAAAGCAAGGAAATTCAAGCTCTCATTCCTAAAGCTAAATGCACTGTTACCTCTGCATCAGCTCACAACCCTGTGTTGATTTAACTGCCTCTGGTTGAACATAAAGGCGTCTAAATATAAATATGCACATAAGCTTGAAAAGCTAAAGGATGAAGCACTACCATTAACTTTATCCTTTTGAGTGGTTGAGTCAGCCAGATAGTCCTCATATGTTATCCTTTCAACTACCTCAATACTAAGAAAAAAAGTTTCTGAAGGATAATAAAAAGAACATAATCTGAATCAAAGCCTTTGATTGTTTCTTTGAATTTGTTATCATATTGAGATCATGAGAGGAAAGGAAGGTTCTCTTGAAAAAAATGTCAGGTACTTAACAGACCAAGAGGGTGTACTTAGTGGAATTGCTCTAGTGCGTACTTAAAAAACTTTTACTGAAGGGCTATTACATCAAGCAGACTTGAATGCTTCCAGAGGAGCAATTTCAGTCTATCCTGAAATTACACATTTAGAGTACATTGTATGTTCCAGAAATGGGTCATAAAAGTCCTAATAAAAAAATCATCACTTGGCCTGTAAAGTACCTACATCTAACACTAGTAATTTTGTTTTTATGTACCAACAGCAGTAATGATAATCATACTTTGCTCTTTTAGAGCAGTCTTCACCCACTGAGCTCAGTGCTCTTTAACAAAAAAGGTAAAAATTATTAACCTCATTTCAGAGATGAGCAGAGGGATGAAGCAACTCCTCCAGGATCACACAATGTGTCACTGACGGTGTTGGAAACAGAATGCAGGTTCTTTACTTTCAATTCAGTGCTTCAGCCACGAAACAGTATTGCTTTTCTCAAACTGAATTCTTCTGACGGAAACAAATATCAATCATCTTTGCTGCACTGGAAGATCAGTGGAATAAAGAGGACAACATACCACCCTCTTCCTTTCAGCCCCAATCTTAGGTTGCTCTTCATTCCTTTAATCTTTCCTAGTTGTGCCTAAGGAACCTGCCCCTATTCTCAGGATCAGAGGGACAGAGCAAGAAGAGTCTCTGTCATTCTCCATTCCTTCCTCAGTCATCCTTTTGATGAGAGCAGCAGGAGGGAAGAGTCAGTCCTTTAAGTCAGCAGCCCTCCAATGTTGTCTCACTACTTGATGGGGACAGGAAGGATGACATCATTGGACAACACGGTCTGCTAATGCCTTTCTCAATTTACACTCAGGAAACAACTGCCTTCATATTGAAATATCAGAGGAAGTCTAAATGCTCCTGGGAAACAGATGATCTGAAGTGGTTTGCAAAAGCCAACAAACACTCCAGAACCGCCACAGAGGAAAGGGAAATAATCCCTGGATACTGAACTGGCTCTGTGCCTGGTGAACCATGGAGTTGCCATCAACTGCCGTCAGATTGTCCAGTATATTGGTGCTCCATTGTGCTACACTGACAAATCAGACCGGTCACAAAAGGATTTACCACTTTTATCCCGTGCGGTCTGCAGGCACCTGCTAGAACAACCGTTAGGGTTGCTGGCTATGCAGTATGAACTAGAGTAACTTTGAGGAGGCTCTCATCAATCCTGATGAATAGCTTTAGTTACCCAAGATTAGAGATAAGATGGCACTACAAAACACACCTTTGCATTCTCTTGGAATGCTTCAGAGGAAGCTGATCATACCGGTCTTAGAGCCTGTAGGCATGAGAATACAATACCTGGCTCATTCCTTCTCCCACCAAAACCACAAGAATTCTCTTCATTGCGGTGAAGCAGTACATGCTGGATTTTCCATGGAATTTAAAAAAAAAAAATATTAAAAAGCAAGTGACATTGTTAAAATACTCATTTCCCTGCAATTGGACTAAAAATGTCAAATCATTTTTTCTGCAGATGTTGAAAGGACAATGTTTTCTTCTATGGAAATATACTGTCTTATTAAATGCTAGTAAGTTAGAGAAGCACCGCTAAAAACTTTCACCTCAGTGTAACAACCAGAGGTTTTTTTATCATAACAAATACAGTGAGTGTGAAGTAAAACTTTAGTTAAAAAATAAAGTTTACCTGCAGCTGCTGATCTAGTTCTGGAAATGCCAAAGGGAAGTTTTCAGAGGAAGCATCATCTAAAAGGTAAACATGATGTTAAAAGTCAATGTCTACCAAAAACAGCATTTCAAATGATCTGTTTAATGTAGTTCTACATTGCATATATTCACAATAATATCGGGATCCTGCAAACACCTTTGCATCTGCTTTTCTTTCTATGCTTGAGATACCTTAATAGACTCTTTGAAAATACTAGTGTGTTGGCAATAAGAAAATGTTTAGGTGCTGGAAAGACAAAAAGCCTATTTTGTATTGCAGTGATTAAGAAACAAAACAAAGCCAGTTAGTGTGGTAGAACATATGATAATTTAATAAAAACAATAAATCCAAACATTCTTTCTTCCTGAGCTCTGCATTACACTGCAAAGTAAAGAACCTTCCAAGGACAGCATCCTTACTACCAAAGAGTTCATTACTTGAATGAAGGGAAAGATATCTTCCCCATCACAATACAATGACTTACCAGGGCTAAACCAACAATAATAGAAACTTTTTCTCCCACCACAAGAACACACAAACCAGCTTGGCAACCCCGGAACTAGAAGACTGTTACCTACACAGATGTGATTAGCATGGGGAAGGCACCACAAATTTCTCTGTACTGCAAAGAAATGTCTTTAACCTGTAGACAACAATCTTTATGGGCTACAGTTAGTTTGTTCACAACAACAAGCCTTACCGTGGTTTTATTTATTTCGTTATTTTTAGTACAGGCTTCCAGCAAAGGTGGGACAGACTGTGCCAGTTACGTCAGTGTTGTGTTGTGGACACCTGCCCACTAGTAGTTGGACTGAGATCAGAAATATGAATCATACTTGGTAGCGTCACAGCTAGCCACTGCAATATTTCTTTCTCAGTGACTTTCACACTATCAGTTTTGCATTGGATTCTGATGACTGTTTATGCATCTTACTACAGGGTATGGGAGGTGAAGAGAAGGTTACTATTAGCTAGCTTACAGAGTCAGTTATGTGCAATGTGTCAAAACTAAACAAGGATAGCTCTCATATGAGAAAATTGCTAACATAGGTCAGATCCTGCAACCTGCTCTGTGCTGGCAGACTTGTGCACTACAACAAAACCCCAACAAGACTAAGAGGACTATGTATCAAGGCAGGGTTCTGAATATTCTTAAAGAGTATAGACTAGGATTTAAATTATTTGTCTAATATTTGTTCTCTCTTTACCCTACCCTCAGTGGTCATACAGCAAAGTAGACTGGGGGGGAAAAGTAAAATAAGTCACCTTATCCTATGAAGAATAAACATACTGGCAAACATACGGTCAGAGTCTTACTTTAACTAACATAGCTAGAGCTGGGCACCTCTAGGAAGAGATGCCCAGAGAGGAAACAACAACAACAAAAGCGATACAGAGGGCAAAACCAAAAGCTTTTGAACTTCCTCAGGAAACAAAGTGAAGTTCTATATTTTCATGGGGGAGCAGTCTTGCTAGTATTATCAAAAGGTCATACCTCTCCCCCCCCACCCCAGATTCATTTTTCACACCATGTCCCAAACATTGCCATTCTGCAAAATACTTAAATTTCTTTAATTGTATAGAATTGTATCATGCTGATATGCAAGTGTTTACCTTTAATTTGCTGTTGCTTTCTTGTACAATATTTAAAAATAGACTAATATTCTAAAAGAAGAAAGATGAATCATATGGCAAGGCTAAAAGGAAGGACGGAATAGGATTCAGTCCGCCTAGGGGTACAGCTGCTCTACAAATATTTGGCTGAATAGCTGTTAAATATTCTGACAGAGATATTGGACCAGAGTCGTGGACAGCAGTTAAGCTGCTATTTGTTTTGACAATTCCAGCAGTACAATCTTTGGTACAGTAGCTTTAAGGGGGGACCTCAAACCTTTTTAACTTAAGAAAAACAAAGCAAAAGCAACCCCAAGAATTTTAAAGAAACATCAGCCAATAATTACTTTTTCAATGCATCGGATAGTAATAAGAAAACAAAATTAATGCAGCGTCAGAATACTAGAAAATATATTGGATTATCTTCAGAAAAGAACCAGTAAAAAAAAGTTTGGAAATACTTTAAAAAGGATGGAATAGAGAGAGAAATTACTATAGAGGAAATCCTTTCAATAAACAGATGTTCCCTGCTTATTTTTTGAACTCAAGTGACTGAGTCAATGGTACTAAAAATAGAATATATTGGTATCCTAACCATTATGGCATACCATAGTACATTTTATAATGGGCCTGCCCTAGCATCTATTGAACAGCTGCTAGGGGTTTTTTTTAGTTATGCTAGTTTAAGACTTGTTTAAATCATCATCTGATGTGCAGAATAACAACGAGAAAAGTTGGAGACTTAAGTGGTTTGAAATTTTTCTGAGTTCCTAATTCTCTTATGCTCCTCTGAAATTTTCAGCTGAAGTATTTAGTTTACAAAAATTAACAGAAATCCTCACAGATAACTGCAGTCTTGTTTTCCACAAAAAGAACAACAAAAAACTTTCCCCACAGCTTCCCGTGAAATAAATTACTGCATCAGGTCAGTCTGTATTTCACTGTTGTCAAAGTAACAACCACAACAATAACAAAAACAATCAGTTGGTAAAAAGGAAACATGTTTAGATTTCACACAAGGGGAAAGCAAATGACAGCAATCATTCGCCTCCTAAAACTTTTCTGAGGATGTTTTCAGAAAGTCAACAGGAAAGATATAAACTCTTGCATATTCTTCCAAAAGAATCACTATTGCCATTACAAGATTGAATACTGGGTGTTAAGCAGGAGATCAGAAAAAATGACACTGGCTTCTAGACTTAAAAATCTATGACTGAAAATCAGAAACATTGAAAATGTCTGAAATGTCCAATAAAATATTCTGAAGATGAAAATACTCTCGTAACTATCTCTTTATCTGTCTGTATTTGTTCTTTTCTATTCTACACCTCCTTAACTAGACAATAGAATACAGAAATACCTCTTTTTCTCCTTTTATCAATTTATTATCAATATTTAATGAGTGCCTTGATTGTCATAAGGAATCCCTAATATAATTAAAGATGCCCTTTATAATAACTAATAAAGTTAGTGGCTTTTCTGTACCACAAAACCCTGAAAATAACTAGGCTGATTCTTCACCAGACACAAACAGCATCTCGCCTGTGTGGCCACTATTTTACTGCTCCCTTCCCTGTCACTTGTAAAGGAAAAGGATTAATTATTCAAGATGGTTGTTGAAACATATTTTGATTAAAAAATAAAAAATAAAAAAAAAAATCAGAGACTGCAACTTGATGCACCTGAAAATGAGTCAAGATTCTGGTCAAAACAGAACAAGAAAGGAGGAAAAACATACATGTGCGTGTTTTGGCCATCCCAGCAAACTCAAGAGCGCTAACCTGTGACGTGAAAGAGTCAGATCAGGGACTTCATCACAGTCACCTAAGTTAAAGTATCTGTTGCACGATTTCTAAATGAGTAGCCCTTCTTGATTCCCCATAGATCCTGAAGCTAATTTTGAAGGTCTGTATTTAAAAGTGCACTAAAGGTAAAGACCTGTACATACAGTTGATGGGTTTTTAACCAAAGACTTGGTTCATGTGTATGGAATAGTTTGACTTTCATCAGGTTCATACATTCACTTTGCTTGTTGCTGAAAACTGTTATTATAACAGAGCGCATCTGAGGGAGGGTCTCCAGGGAAATCACTTCCTCCTTTTGCTTTCCATCAACTGGGCTGAGACAAAGAACCCTTCTATGTCAAGGCCAGCTCTCTGACCATTCCTACAGCAAAACTAACAACATAACAAATGAATAAGCTCCCTAAGCATGCTGCCCAGCCAACGCACCTTCATGCTGAAATGGCATGATGGGCAGCTTTGTATAAGGACAGCAAGGCTAAGCTGCTCAACCTTCACTGTCCAGGTGAGCTCTTGTCTCTCTGCTGATAACACCTATTAATACAAACATGAGATGGGCTTCTAATCTGTGGTACAGAGATCCACACAAGCCATCTGATTTAGAAGGCTGAACTGTATTAAGACTGATTGTCTTCATACAAAAGGTTTACTACTTATCAGTGATGTCTTTGTGCATTCAATCCCCCGCTATATGCTAATGTTGCACATTTGGGAATGAATCATGCTTTCTGGAAAGCTTCACTTATTTAATCATGTTCTGGCCTTCTGGAGATTCCAATAGCCCAGACCTCCATCACGTAGACGAATGAGCAAAATCCCTCACACTTCACCGTCTGACTGACACAATGTCTGGTACAAGGAAGCGTAACACCCCAGTCTCTTCCCATACGGTTGCTCCATTTAGCTGAACTGTGGGCTACGGGCAATAGTTAATGAATAAATACTTTAAGAACAATACCTGCTTTAATTGCGGTATAAACTTGCAAGTTACAGTTTCTCTAGGATCTTCGCAAAGATAGACGGAAATAGAACATAAAAATTTAAATGTGTTGAAAGCGCATTAAGGTTGCTAAATCAAGCACTTAAAATTTAGGAAATGCCAATCACAGCTCTGCTTCCTTGAGTAACTGAGTTATGATCCAGTCTTTAATTATACAATCAGGTACTATTTTTTTCTCCTACATGTGTGGGCAGTGTATTCAGATCCCTTCCTCCTAAATTAAAGAATTAAATTGGTAACATAAGTAGGCTGTTATCCTGTAAGTGGATCAGCCCTTACACAGGAAAAATGCTCACATTCAACTGCAAGCACTGCAAATCGCAGCGGTACAGCACTGGCAAACTGCGTACCGGGGTCCAGTCTTGGCCCTAGGAGGGTGCTGAGATCCAGCAGCTCCAGCCCTGGTTACTGACAGACAAGCATAGACTCATCGAATTTGTCCTGGAAGGCTGTGTGGCTAAGTGACTGCGACTTGGCACTGCTGTGTGAAGCTCCCGGACTTCTATTCACAGCCCTGCCTGACATGACCTTACACAACCTCGCAGTTACCTCACTTGTAAAATAGTGGGGAATGGTCACTGCCTGACCCAGGAATAGGCTCTGAAGGCTTGCTCAATAATAAGAGTTGTGGACCTCCCAAAAATAGAAATGGCTCTCCTACTCCGTGTACCTTCACCTAGGCTTAAAGCATCCTCTGACGAATGCACAGCCACTATCGCTCTAAGAGTATCTCACCCAAGTTGCTGTCTAATTTCCCAAAGATCAAGCCACTTACTTGAGGTTGAGTGCAGATTTAGGAAACTAGCTTTGTAAATTTTAGCCATATATTTTAGCAATCCCCACTGGTTTTCAACCAATGCCCTATCTGCTGGAAAGCCTCTGTTGCCGTTAGAACCAAAATAAGGATGGAGTAGGGATTTGAAGGTTGCTACTGAAGAAGCAACCATTGCAAAATAGTCTTGCATGATCAACTATAAAAGCAAAAAATTCTTCATGGCCACTAGGATAACAAAGGCATAAAGAGGAGTAAAATAAGTCATCTGCTATGCTTGCAAAAATATGACATTGTTCCACTGTCTGTCAGTTTCATCAGAAGATGTATGTTTTGCCTTTGTTATCAGTGAATTTTCTGGACAGTGCTATCAGAGGTAGACTAATTTCAAACAAAAGAAATTACTAACAATTTCAAACCCAGTCATTTATCACCACATGTCACTCGCAGAACTTTTCAGCTGGATTCAAGCTTTTATTCTAGGAGGGAAGGTGAAGAGCTATGTACCTATAAACCTTCCCTTAGAACTACAACACAAAACAAATCCACTTGTCTAAATTTAATAAAGTTCCTGTTATAATCATTGTATCTTGATCTGTTCAGTAAATAAGAGTTAGTGATATAAATTAGGGCATATTGAATTTCACTGGTTTAATTAAATTGATGTTGATGAACTGCAATGAACTTTCTATTTGGGAACACTTATTTAAATTTTGGAACACCATAGTCAGTTTAACTTGCATTAGTTTCCAAGTGATATAAGATAGGCTGAATAATATGATAATATGTTTCCAACTCATTAATTTAAAACAGTACCTTAAGTCAAACTGGTGCAATATAGTGTGCAGACACACCCTGGGGAACCTATGTTTGATGCCAGCTTAGTGAATCTGAGTAAAAGAGCCAAACATAGATATCTATATATACAGGAATAAGAGATACACAATAAAACTGTCTTCTTATATAGCGCCTGCTGATGGGCTGCTCCAGAGACTTTTAAGGAACTGGTTAGCCTACTTTCACATTAAAAATACTGCACAAAGCTGGCCAGGATTTCAGCCATCAGGTGTTGACTGACAAATAATATAACACAATTAAATTATTTCTTGTACACTCGGGATAAGCCAGCTCCAGTCTTGCAGGTCAGTTAACACAAAGTCATCTCTTCTCATGAGTTGAGAGCAGTTTCTCCTTTCGCTGCTCCTCACACCCAGTGCTTGGTTACAATCCTAGCCAGTGAGATAATCACCACCCAGAAGAAACATTCCATTTCCCCTTTTTATATCTAGTTATGCTGCAAGTTCCTCCTAGTAAGCAGTTGTACAGCCCCCGGAAGGAGAATGCAGCCTTTCTTGGTGAAATCTGTCACTGTGCTGTTCAAGTTAGGTAAAATTTAAGAAAAACCTCAAGTCAGACAGATTCCCTCACCACTTAGCCCTGGTGAAGAAATTTTTGGGTACACCCTAGCAGTACATAAGCCTCACCTGATGCTTTACTGTCACACTTACATCAGGTAACTCCTGTTTGAACAGAAAACAAACACCCTTGTCCAGGAGAAAAAAGATCAAAGAAGTATAAACAAATAAGGAGAAGAAAAAAAAAAAGCCAAGAATGGAATACCTAAAGTTCTCTCTGTTAAACATTTCTGCTGCTCATCTTAAGAAAAAAAGTGTTAAAATACTTATTTGTACTCTCTTGATTCAACTATGGTTTGATGGAAATTTTCAAACCTGATAAAAGTTTATTTCCTTTGCCTTCTTTAAATATATCAAATGTAATAATCATATGAAGGCTTACGACTAAGAGCAAGACCAGAATTCTTGTGACGTGTTAAAACAGTAGCTGGTTTAGACCCCCTGGTAGCCCCCAGGGGGATGTGGTGCAGAGGAAAGCATGGCACTCCCTTTGCTGTTTAGTTTTATCAGTACTCACAGAGATCCTGGATTGCATAGTGCAGGAACACTTTTATGTATACAATAAAAGATTCAAAATTATGGCAAAGTTTAACAAAATGTAGCAGAAAAAGATTACCTTTCTGTAACTGAGTTTATTTCTCTAAATGTTAAGAGAGAGGCTGGAATTATTAGCAGGATAGAAAAGTAAAAAATAAAGTATGATGCAATGTTAAGGAAGCTAGGCTTCCTGCCTTTCATGTCCTCTTCTTCCAAGCGATTCACAACCTTGTCATTTCCTACTGCCGTCTCTTGTCACAAACCACTCTACCCTCTTTGATTTTCTCATGGTCTCAGCTTTCCCTGATGTGTTTTCAGTGTCTCACATAAGCAATCTTTTTCCATAATTTGTAAGAGCACTCCCCTTTCTTTTTTACACCTCTCTTCAAGACCTATCTTTGCCCATAATTCCTGTAAGAAATTTACCATGTTACTATATCTTGAGAGATGAGAATGATTCCTTACTACTTTCTGTAATAAAAATGTAATTACAGGATTATTTTATGAAAAAGGGCACACAGAGAGCCACACGTGCTTCTTTGTATTCCTTGTCCCAATCTTTCTGTGCCACTCATCTTTATGAGCTGAAAGTTATGTGCAGTAATATAGGAAGATGTTTGTTTTTAAATTCCCTTGCTTAGAGAATGAGATTCTTTTTCAGACTTGTAGCTGCAAATTAATATTACACAAAAATTAGCTAGGAAAGATAATGCATATTCTGAAATATTTTTAAAATGAGAAAATTGTGTTCAAGCTCAGACTCTGTTCACACAAAGCTCAGGAAGTGGCCTCACACATTATCCTACAATGCATACTGTCTCATAAAGCACTCATCAACAGTAGGTTTCAGTTATCGTTATCGGAGATCCTTATATTTCATGCCATAAACACATCTCAACCCTGAGTCCAGGCACTCACCTTTAGCAACAGCACAACCAACTTTTTTTGGGGATGCTTCCCAGCTTCCAATTTACTTTACTTCACTCTGACTTCTACCATTTGGCAACAGGTCTCTAGATCTTTATAATATTTAAGGTGCTAACTAATAATATTCATCTGTTCCAAAGGCCAAAGGATCCATGTATATACAGGGTATGTTTGGGGAAATTAATGCTCAATCAGCACTAGCTGACAGGATAAGCGTCAATGAAATTTCTGCTGCTTTCTCAGGGAACATGCCGTGTGGGGCATCCGTTTCCTGAAACCTTTCACCAAGCTGGGCACGTGCGGCACTTTCCAACCTTCCTGCTGAAGGGAAAGTCTCTTCCTGCTCTAGCCTCATCCTCAGAACAAAATGCCCTTTTACTTTTCTTGGTTTAAAATTCCTTAAAGTCAGACATCCTCCGTAGGCAGGTAAATGCGACAGTTAATTACAGTCCTAAGTATATTCCACAAACCACTGAAAGAAAGCTAAAATCAAAACTGTCAGTCTAATGGTTTTAGTCTAATGAAACATTTAGTGGAAACATTAAAAGTTATCAGACAGGAAAACTGATCACATGCTACCACTCCGGAAAAAAATCCACCCATAATACTGGACATCATTTGATATTGTATACCCTGGTAAGAACCTGTAAAATTTAAAAGCAATTATTTCATTGTGGTTTACTCAATAAATTAAACTGTACCTGGGGAGTCACTCAGGCTGAAGGCAATTCGTACTGGCTTATCAGCAGGTACCCTGGCGGTGGTGATCATGTGGGCACTTGAGTCAATGCTTTTACTTGTTTGTTCCAGCTGCAATAATACAAACAATATATTTATTACAGAGCATGTGACACCATTCAACAAATGAGTTTTAATGCTTCTCATGCATTCACATGAGAAGCATTCTTATTCTAGCTAAGCAACGTTTAGAATCAAAGTCAAGGGAGCGCCATTTCACTTTTCCATTTAAAAAGGATTTAAGTGAAATTCAGTGCAGAGACTGCCTTTCTTTTGCTATTTATAGATTAGAAAGAATGATGGCAAAGGAAGCTTCCCCTCTCCTCACCTGCTTGCTCCCCGCCATTGCCCCTTCAGCAAGCCTTGACTCGTGGCAATGCTGCCGGGTTCTGAAGGTGAAGAAGGAAGAAGGGGTGGGGAGTTGAGAGTAACATGACCCCAAGCCTCCCGTGTGATTGGAAACGTGCACACCACTCCACATGGTGTCAATGAGGAGGCACCCATCCTCCTACCTTCCACCCATACTCCCCCAGTCAAACTGTGCCTGATAGTCACACATTTAATGGTCAGAAAGTTACTGGGTCTCCAAACCTTGGTGGTGATTCTTCAGTGGAACTCTGTGCAGGTGTAGGGGTCTGTCTGCATGGGTTTGGCTCCCGGATCGGGACCTTATTCAGTCCTCGGTCTTTCTTCTGAGACCACCAATTCCAAAAAGTGGTTTTACTGAGATGAAACCCTGTCCATTAAGAAAACTGCTAGTTCATTTCAAGCAGGGCACTAAACAAGTGTTGAGCAACAAAAGAATTAGCTACTACTGATCTGTAATGGTATAATTAAAGCATCTCTGAACACTCAAAACTTGTACTCAGAGCTCTACTATGTATATTAAAACTTTTGAATGAACGGTTTTGGTTAAACTCTTAAATAGCTGAACACAAACTTAATCTCCTTGTATATCTAACACAAAGCTGCTAAAATTCACAGATATTAATCTTCTGATTAGCTCCGTGTGTGGAGAACATGAAATCGGTGGGACTTCATGCATGCAAAAGATCTGCCCATAAAGAAATTATTTTAGGACTGAAGACTATGCTATCCAGAGTGCATTGTATCCATACCAACTATGTGGACAATTATAAGAGTAGCTTTTCAATTACCATAAAAACTCCTTGGTCCATTAGAAACTAAATTCTTCAGGAAAATACAATGAATTTACTAAAAGTTGTACCACACGTCAGTAGACAACACAGCACTCAGCTAGTTTCTAAAAGCCAGCTTTCTAAGCCAATGGTCTTGCAGTTTTTCAGTAAAGTAGCTATTATATTGCACAGAAATCCCAACAACTCATTCTAATTTACACTTAATTATTTGGCAGTCTCAGAAAGTCAATAGAACAGAACAATATTTCAGGATTATAATCTTCCTTGGTGATGTACAAGTGAATCAAACACTTCCCTGGCATCACTGCCTTGCTGTCAGTGGAACAGTATCAAATTTGCATTTGGCCCATTAATTTCAGCATTTCTTTTTAATTTGCTTTGTCTGTCTTAATATTTAGCTACCAGAGTGATATGGTTACTCTGTAGCAATGCTACACAAGAAATTTTTCTGAAGTGCATAATCTTTTCTTAAAATAACAACAAATAATCTAAAATCATTACTCTGAATAAATCTTATTTGGAGATGAGAGTGTCTCTTTCTACTAATACATGAAAGACATCAGGGATTGTTCTTTATTCCCTGTGACTAATAATCAAGACACACAAAAATTGAAGTGAAATCTATTGGGAAGAGACAAAGAAAAGTCTACTCGGCTGCCACAATGTGTGTTTTTGGACTCAGGAAAGGATCCTTGGAGTCAACTAAAATATTCTATGTTAAAGTGCATTGCATCAGATTAAATAACTTTTACCTTCTGAGCATTATTGATCTCTTTTTCCTGCCCCAGACCCTCACTTTATAAGAAACATCTGAGACATCTCATTGTTTTAAAAAAACAACAGAACTACTAATCCAAAATTCTTTACCATATTTCCCTTCCATACCTCCCAGTACAAGGCAAAGAAAGAAAGAAAAAAAAAAGAGATTTTAAGTGATAAACACATCCTTGAAACAAGACTGTTCATCATTCTGTGTTGGTGGCACACATTCCCCTGACATCTGCGTACTATCTCAAGTGGTATTCCACATCCACATAAGAGTATACTTAACATTTCGTATCATAGCCTAAGAAACTACAATGATAGATTCTGCTAGAGGTTTTAAAGTTGCCACAACAATATTGCTAGGAGTAAATCTGTTGTCTTATCCCAGCCACACACTCCGTGGTCTGCGATGTCTTTAAATTACCTCTTCTAACCACTGACTATGTGAGGGCAAAAATCAATACCCCTTCAATAAGCAATGGTGAATTCTATTGTAACACAAAAGAGTGTTTTCATCCACAAAAAGAAATCTCATCTTTGCACACAGCAATTACTCTGTTACCTATTTTTTTTATAATGCATTTATCCCTTCACTCCTTTTTGAGCGGAATCCTCAAGCTCTTCATCACAAAAAGCAATCAAAGAGAACAGAGAGGGATGGGAGCAGCCTGTGCGCAGACCAAGTGATACAGGAAACACGCAGACCGACTGCCCCCAATTCCCCACCTGCTTTCTGCATGCATGAAGAACAGTATCTCTGTAGACAGAGATGAGGGTGAGTGGGCAACCTGGAATTTAATGAGATTTAATGAGCAGCTCTCTTCTTCACAACAATTGCCTCTAGAACTGTCTGCTGTTTCTCCATAAAAAATCTGCAGCAGAACTCAGATTAAGTGCCATTACAGCTCTATCAATTTAGTTCAGTTTTCACACCTGTTGCCTTACCTCACTTAGCGGAGTGTCTGCACTTGTATAATCCAGGGCCAGCCACTGCCTTGGCTTGTCGTTGCCTTTATGGAGTAAAGCTTCAATAAAAGAAAAGGCTGCACCTGCTGCATAGCAACAAACTGACACGGTCTGAGAAGCTGAGACAGCTGTCAGGGCAACATGCTGCTACCTGCACTTCCCATAGGCTTTGCTGTCCCAAAAGATCACCCTTTTCCGCTTTTCTCCACAATTCCGCTTTTCCTTCCTCTCCTTGCCAGTGATGAGGGATTATGATGCTGTCACGCTTCAGGGAGGAAAAAATCCTTCTGTCACAGGCATTATTAAGCAGCAAACTGTGGCAAGCCCAAGATTTTTAATTCATTAGTCCTGGCAAACCTAAAATACAAACAGACTTGCTTCATAGGACAGGAATGTTTTCAGCATGACCCAATCAGTGTCTGTGTCTATTCCAGCAAACTGGCAAAGATAGCATGACTCCAGTCAGCAAAAATGTCTGCAGCTCCAATCAGCTTGGGCTGACACTGCCAACTTGGACTGGCTACAAGCGAACTATCAAATGATAGCAGCGACTATCAAAGCTAACAACAAGGGATGGGCTCAGCGTGTTAGGCTAAGTTCATGTTGGCTTTGCTCAAGCCAGGCTCGTCTAATAGCAGACGACACAGCCCCGCACTTCTGAGGAGGCAACGGGCAAATTTCAGAATGCGTACGCTGTGAAAACAGATGTATTTATAGATGAGCTGGCGATGGCACTGATAGCTGGAGCTGACTAAATCAGAGATTTGACTGAACTCAGAGGGTTTCCTCGTGCGATTTTGGATAGCTTTTGTCAGTTTTGAAACCACAGGCAAGCAATTAATAGATAAATCTTGAAGTATCACAAGAGAGATTAACTTCTTCAGCTTAAACTTTTATTTTCTGTAGCTGTGTCACGCACATGCACTGCCTACATGACTTCTTTGATTGACTGCTACCACAGTCATTAGAACGAAGGGATAAAAACGGAGAACAATTACTGAATGATTATACAGAATATCTTTGTATCTACTGTTCTCTGCTTGAAAAGGGGGTTCTCCTTTTATATTTCAAAATATATTTTGAAGGTATATTTTATATTTTTAAATTCCAAATGGAAAAGGTTTATCTAAGCCAGATCTCCTGCATAGGCACACTGCTAGATTCTCTTGGCTCAGCTGACGTATAGAGAGGTTGCGGGACAAATAGAGATTTGAAGGTCTGAAGTTAAATTTTCATCCTTCCTCACCCTCTCACCTTCTGGCCGCAGCCCAGGATTGATCTAATCAGTGCAAATCTCAGGAAGCCAGCAGTTGCCCTTGTGGCCTCAAAAGACCTTTTTCATACTTTGAAATGACTGAACTGCAAAGATATTCTACCCACACTGCCTTTCCCCCAGCAATGCCCCAGGAGGGTACCAGACAGCTACACCATTAGTTAGGTATCTGGTGAGGCCGTCGCTTTAACTGCAGTGAGATTTCAGAGCAGACTATGGGCTCTGGCCCAAAGAGTTAGCGAAAAGCGGGACCGTGCCTCTGACTATGCTGACCATTTCCTCTTCTCTTGATGTGTTTCTGAAAAGATTGAGGGTTCCTCCCTTTATGTCTTCTTTGGAAGGGGAGGGAGACAGATTTGTCTCTGATCACAACCACTATTGCAAACAACATTCTACAGCGCAATACCATCAGCAGTCGATATTGATCTCCAGCTCCAGGTGTAATTACTGTGAAAGTATTTGTTTGAAGATACAGAAAATCCTGGCTCCAGTGAAATCACTAAAAATATTCTGTTTCAGCTTCCATGGAGACAGGGTTTCCCTCAAATTGTAAGATCCTCTTCTGCTTTGTATGGACAGATGGTATTTAGATGGTATGAGTGCCTTCATTACATGCCATTACAGTAAAGCCTAAAAAAGCCTCTCTATGTAAAGTCTTAAGACATGGAAAATCTTCAATAGCCATGACAGCAAGGGTCTCGGACAGAAATGATGGCTGAATAGCCCAGGGGTGTTTTTTCCAGATGGCTCTGACACTCCACATTTCCAGACTGACACTTTAGTTGTACTCAGTTTAAATAGTATGTGCATTCACAAATTCAGTTCATAATCATTTTATCATAGAATCACAGAATGGTTAGAGTTGGAAGGGACC
>RSEF01000001.1:127027198-127069010 GCA_003993805.1 Himantopus leucocephalus | reverse complement strand
GGGGGGGGGGGGGGTGCCGCCGCGGCTCCTCGCCGCCTCGGGCAGCCTCGGTGGGTTGCTGTTGCTTGGGCGGTGCGGTAGCCGGGGCCGGGCCGGGCCATGGCGGGCGGCGAGGCGGTCTTGGGCCTTGGCTGTGGAGGGGCTGTCAGGGAGGCGTTTGGTTTGGGGAGCTTTTGTAGGCGGTGGTCAGCGGAATTACAGCGGGCTTTGTAGATTGAGCTGTTCAGGAGCGTCCCGCTTGTGATGTACGTTCCTGGACTCTTTTTTTTTTTTTTTTTTTTTTTTTTTTTTTTTTTTTTTTTTCCTGCGGCTGTGCCTGTAGGAAAAGTATCTTTGCCAGTATGGCTGAGTAATATAGCGTTTTCCATATATTCCCTTTCCGTAAATCCGTTTCCGTTGTATTTAACGTTAACATAGTGTAGATTTTGGTAGTAGTCAAGGACTGTGCCTCGTAAAGTAGAAGCTTTCTTTGAAAAAGGGGACAGAAAGCAAGCAGGTTTTGGTTTGGTTTTTTTTAATTGAAGGGGAAAATGAAAGATGAAAAATTCTGCTTAATACAAAGGAGAGTGAAGTTAGCAACTCGGGAAGCCCGCTGTTTTTCTATTCAGAATCTTCCTTGGAGACAGAATGGCGTCTATGGAGGGGAGGGGGAGAGCAGGGAAGCAAAGTGGCTTAGATGCTTGTTCTCTAATACAGAATTCAAGGCCAGAATAGCAAGAGCTGCCTTTTAGAAAACAAGGAGACAGCTGGCATTCTGAGATGTTTGTTTTGTATTTAGAGAGTACCTTTCTCCCTTCTCTTATGGACCACAGAGTACATTTTACCCTCCTCTTTGTTGAGGCCCTTTCTGGGGATGCCTCCTTTTCCTTAAGGCTCCCAAACCGAAGCCAGGCTGATTTGCTTCTCATACACAAATATTTTGTGGATCATTCTGCTTTTGAATTTTCAAACCACGCATGTTTGAATGTAGAACTGAGTTAAATGATTTTTTTTGTGGAACAATGACCTGTAAGTAAAGAGGTATGTACAAAAACGTATGCTTACAAAACCCTTGCCCCTCTCCAATCTGGTATTGGTTATTTTCTGTTTCCCTGTGGCACTGTTTCCCTGACTTTTTTGGAACACTTAAGAGACACAAACTGTATTGAAAATTGAGTCACTGTTCAAATTTTCTGTTCAGAAACTTACTGTGCTTGCTGAGCTGCCTAGTTGAGAAGGAGTATACAGTAGTTCTTTTCTCACTGTCTTTGGGTAAGGTTTAGTTTCCATTTAAACTTTAAATGAAATACCAAATCTAAATTAATTCAAAACTGTCATGGACTCAGTAGATTATTGCTGCTTTGATTAGAAATGACTAGTTCACCCTTTTCTTTTTTGTTAGAAAGCCTAATTCTGAGCAGAACGTTTTTCTTTTTAGCATTATTCAGGACTAGAAGAAGCTGTCTATAGGAACATCCAGGCATGCAAAGAACTTGCTCAAACCACCCGTACAGCTTATGGACCAAATGGTAAGTAAATCCTAAAATTATTATAGTGTTTTTGAGCAAAATGTTATGTTTGAAGGCTCAACCTACCTTGACAAAGAAACAACTGTTTATTTTTTGAGGGAACACATTGGGCTTGTTCTAGAACTCGTCAATAGTCTTTATGGGGCTGTACAGATCAGACTTCGTTTAATTAGCTCTTAAATTATGCGTAATGTACCTGCCTTTGCCAGGTTTTTGAACTGGTTACTGTATTCTCTTTGCTGTCTTACTGCTGCTATATGGACGACCTACAAAAAGTAGAAGAAAGTCAGTAACTTGGTAGATAGTCATAATGAACATAACCATACCATCTCTGACCAGATATACAAAAACAAAAGGTGTTCTTCAGTATCAATAAAGTGATGTACTAATATTTCTGAAGAGAGAACGGTTTATTCAGAAATTATTGATTTCTCCTTAATGTAACACGCTCCTCCAAGTGTTATTTCACAGAAATCTTTTAGGTTTTTAAATTATCAATAGGGCTGATATTTTAATGTGTAAGATATACCTGAAAGTTATGAAACAGTATCTGTACAAAATGATGTTTGCCTAATGAATGATTTATTTTTTTTATTTCCCGTTAGGAATGAACAAAATGGTTATCAATCATCTGGAGAAGCTTTTTGTTACAAATGATGCTGCTACTATCTTGAGAGAGCTGGAGGTAAGTTTTCTGGCTTCAGAATATGTCAGTCGTCAACTAATGTTTCTGTTCATGGGCTGCTGTGGTTCTGAATGTTAATAAGTAAATACATTTCATCCTGCCAGGTAATTTACATATGTCATTTTGTAAATCATTTACATTTTTCATTGGATTTGAGTAAAGTCAATGGGCTTATATGCACAGTGAGGAATAGAACTGTTTTGTAAAGCAGCACTAAGTAGTTGCAGAAGATGCTTAATAATTGCCTGCTTCCCCCCCCCCCCCCAACCAGTGTAGATTTAGAAGAGGGTATGTCTAGACAGCCCAGTGTTTGGAAAACTCTGAATGAAATAGCTGTTGTGTTAATCTCCCAGTGTTGGTGGTTGCCATGTTCTTCTGTCTGCTTAGAATATGTTAGTTGGATTTAAGAAGCTGAGGATATAGCAGCATCCTCCTGAGAATACAGTAAAAGTGTGAAAAGACTGACTTCTCCTAACTTTTTCTCTTACTATCAAATTGATATTTGTATCACAACGCAAATAATATTTTACTGAATTCTGTACTTACTGATAGAAATAATGTAAGTATTAAGTATTTCCTTTCTTAATGTATTGTGGTTCGGTGTAAGTAGAATGACTGTGGAAGTCTCAGTTTTGTTTTTAAAAAATAATCTGCAGGCTACTTACTTAACCTAATGAGTCTTGCATGTTACTTTCTGGGATAAAATGACAACTGCTCCAATTATATTCAAGAATACAGCATTTCTTTGAAAGAAAGAGAAAGCAGTGCAGTACAGAAAGCAGAAAAAGCACTAGAATTAAACTGTAATTTAGACATCTACTTTGCATGTTACACATATGAATTCAGCTTGAAGATTTAACCTTCAGGCTGCTTTCCTCTTGCAGAACTTGATTGTGAAGCCACTGCATCCTGTAAAAATAGCACAGAACCAATGTCAAGGATGTCTAATTCATGTTGTAGGGGGAATGTTCAGTTGTCTGATTTTTTTACCTATGTTTGTACTTTTGCTTATTAGAGAAGTTAGGAGCACATATTATCTTAATTGGCTTTCTTTTCGTGTTTTGTGCATTCTTAGTATGTTTAGATACAATTTGAAGTAAGAGACCTTATACTGGATGCACAGACAATCCTGGAGCTGTAGTCTAGGTGGGATGTTAGTAACTTTACTAAGATGTGTCACTTCTTGTAAAGGTCCAGCATCCTGCTGCAAAAATGCTCGTGATGGCTTCCCACATGCAAGAGCAAGAAGTTGGAGACGGAACAAACTTTGTCCTTGTTTTTGCTGGAGTTCTTCTAGAGTTAGCAGAAGACCTTTTGAGGATGGGGTTATCAGTCTCAGAGGCAAGTTATATTGTTATTACAATTCACATGGCTTGAATTCAGATTGCCGTTGGTCAGTATTCTTGGGTCCTAATATTGTGAATCGTCTGCTTCCTTCTGAACTGATTTTAGATAGAGATGTATGAAGAACAGTATTATGTTTTGCTGCTTGTGATTGCTTGCTTCCCTTGTGAGGCTTTGCATTTGTTAATGCTTTATGGCCCTTTGTAAAGGAGATACAAGCAGTATGAATGCATAGTGAAGTGGTGTAGTGAATATTTATTATTTGTTGCACAGGTGATTGAAGGATATGAAAAGGCTTGCAAGAAAGCCCTAGAAATTCTTCCAGACTTGGTGTGCTGTTCTGCAAAGAACCTTCGAGATGTTGAAGAAGTGGCATCTTTGTTGCACACTTCAGTGATGAGCAAACAATATGGCAACGAACAGTTTCTGGCAAAGCTTATTGCTCAGGCCTGTGGTAAGTGGACAAGAACAGATTTGTGCATGCCTCTAAAAAACTGAGTAAGTTTGCTTATGATCATTAATAATGCCTTCATGTAAGATAAAAGGTATTTTTAGTTTATTAAATTGAACGGAATGCTTTAGCTTCTGAAATGAGTATAACCTTTCTTGTGCTGAACGCTTCATTGGCATTGTGGCTCAGAAAAGGTCTGTGTTTTCTGCTAAATCTTTATAGAAATAGCTTTCTAGTCTTTCTAAAGCAGAAACCCATCCTTCTTCCTCTCCTTTATTGTTAGGAAGATGTATTATACTTCAGATAAGCTGTTACTAGTCTTAGCCACGGAACAACGGAAGCATGACTGTAGTTGTGTTGAGTTGTTTTCTCCCTTTGGATTTCTAAGAAAAAACTTTCACGTCTAGTTTAGGTGTTTCCTTAAAATATTCTGAGTCAGACTTCGCCTTTGAATGTACATGTGTAAATGGATATTCGGACTTAATTTAACTGAGCAGCCTGAATAGATGTTGCTTTCTGATTACTACATCGTAAAAACAAAATTTCTGTTTCTCTTGATGCAGGTTATTAGCAGATTATAATTGCCTTAAATTTAGGCAGGCATCTCAAAACATTGAATTTTAGTACTTCAGAAAAACTCCAGGCATTATTTATGGTGTTGTTGTTCTGCTTTACTCATTAAGCAACACAAATTCATTCTTTTTTTTTCTCTCCCCCCCCCCCCCCCCCCCCCCNATTCTTCCTGATTCTGGTCATTTCAACGTTGATAATATCAGAGTGTGCAAAATTGTGGTAAGTTGGAAGTAGCTAGCTTGGCTGTATTATTAAGGTAAACAGTTTAATGAAAGCTAATTTTTCGATCTTTGAACATTGAAAGTGCCTTTTCTATTCTAATCTCTGTTGTGTTGTAGCATACAGTGTAAGTTTTGGAAATTGGTCTTTACATTCCGTGTTTAGTGCCCAGTATTAATATTGAAAGTTTACACTAAATCAGATGCAATCAACATCCCTGTGTATAATTAACTTAATGTATCTTTATTGTAGAAGCAGTCACAAGATTAGGCTAAGATGCAGGTTGGCGGAAGTATAATCTTGTGTTCTTTCTGTCAATGGGACTTTAGGCCTCAGTATAGTATGTAGGATTTGAACAAGCTTGTATTTACCGTGAATTTCCCCATCTGTTTTTTCCCTGCTAATAAATACGTAACAAGTTGAGTACAGAAAATGAATGTCGCAGGCCTTAACCTGGACCACCAACTAATCTTAATTAGGAACCTGTAAGACAATGTTTGATGTTGCTAAATCAGCTTAAGTCTTATTTCTTTGTGCTGCAATGAAAACTTAGGTTGCCACATTCAAATGAATGTAAGGGCCGCTTTTCATAAAGGGTAGTGCAGCTTTCTGACAACAAATGATCAATAATATGACTTTCCCCGATTCATTTCTTTCCTTTCAGGGTGCTGGTATCTCTGCTTCCTCAGTACTGCATGGCATGGTTTTTAAAAAAGAAACTGAAGGAGATGTTACTTCTGTCAAAGATGCAAAAATAGCTGTGTATTCCTGCCCTTTTGATGGTATGATAACTGAAACTAAGGTATGTGGAAGCTCAAAATAAGTCAAATACCTATTTATGCTCATGTGCTCTTATTTTTAGACTTAACTATAAATATTCTTGACACTTGGTGATTAAGATATCTTTGTTAATATTAGTTTATTAGTTTAAAAAAGTTCAAAGAAAAAGTCTGAACCTAAGTTTGTTTTACAGGGTTTATGGGGTGGGGAGTTGTTTTTGGTTTTGTTAGGTTATTTGAGCCAAACTACATGCTAGAATGTTTGAACGTCAAGGTTGTCTAGAAATGCTAGAATTGCCCTTTTTTGACTTATTTTACCCCATTGCCTGGGTAGGGTGGCAGTATTATAAAATAAGATGACTTGATGTTTATGCACTGGTTGGGAGACAGAATGGTTTGTCAAAAACTTTTAGGCGTGGAGTTAACACTGAATTGATAACAGTGTATGTGTCTTACTAGGGCACCGTACTTATAAAGAATGCTGAAGAACTGATGAATTTCAGTAAGGGAGAAGAAAATCTAATGGATTTGCAAGTCAAAGCTATTGCCGATAGTGGTGCAAATGTTGTAGTAACAGGTGGAAAAGTGGCAGACATGGCACTTCATTATGCCAACAAATACAATCTTATGCTAGTCAGGTAAGTGCTAGAAGAGCATAAAAACATTTGATCTACCAGGTCTATGAAATGTACTTGCCATATTGTCTCTTGCATCTCAAAACGAATTAGAAACAAAATATTGCAGACTATTTGGTTTTCTAGTGGATCAAAACCTGAGCTGCAGTTTGGTGGTTTCATAGCTTATGTTGCTTGATAGCTGTCATACAGAGGTGAAATATTACTTGGGGAGTAGCTTGTGTATATGGTACTGGTACTCTGGTTTCAGTGCCTTTATAGCACAACTGAAATCAAGAATATAAAAATTTGTGGATCTTGTAAAGAGGGATGTGGCCTCAAAGGCATGTAAGACTTTACCATAATGGTTCCTCCTGGTCACAGTCCTCATCTGATGCTTCAGCAATGTTGAGATACGCCTCTGTGCATCACTAATGTATTGATGGGTGGAAGAACTAATTCTTAATACTTTTCTGTGGGTCTTGAATATTTTTATGTATTAAATAAAGCATGTTTGTACATCCTTGAAATACATTCTGCACAACACAAAGTCAAATTACTAGTAGCAGCTCTCACATCTCACAGAAATAAGTGGTCCTTTGTTGAAAGCTGTAATTTTATTGGTGATGTCCAAAAAGTTTGGACGTCTGGAAATGGAGCATGATACCGTGATAACAAAGCATTATTATAGAGATGTTGTAAAGACCAATTTAAGTCTTGTGCACTAGAAGATGGAAGTTTGGTGATTTCCATGTATTTGAACTACTTGTTTGTAATTTCTTAGAACATAGTCTTTGCATAGAATCCCTGGAAATAGGCAAATTATAACTCAAAAAAAATAGAGGAGTGGATTTTATAGCTTGATGCAGTAAATTTTGGTAGATGTCATTAGTTCACAAAATGCTGACAGGTTAAGAGAATACTTACTTGTATGTGTTAATGTTTGCTCTGGAAGCTTGTTATTAGAAAGACTGGTTTTGTTTTTAAAGGTTGAACTCAAAGTGGGATCTGAGAAGACTGTGCAAAACTGTTGGTGCAACAGCCCTACCCAGACTGGTATGGACTTTTCAAATGAGAAGCAGAAGGGAGAGTACCGATGAGCAGGTTCACCTCTTAACTCTTGGTTTTCTTTCCAGACTCCCCCTACTCTAGAAGAAATGGGTCACTGTGACAGCGTATATTTATCAGAGGTTGGGGATACACAGGTGGTTGTGTTTAAGCATGGTATGTATGTTCTGTACAACTCCTCATGCCACTGTTCCAGAAGTACGATGTTTGTGTGTGTTACATCTAACAAGCTTAATTCGGTAATGCACGTGTCTGTCTGAACAGAAAAGGAGGATGGTGCCATTTCTACTATACTCATCCGTGGATCTACAGACAATCTGATGGATGACATAGAGAGAGCAGTGGATGATGGTGTAAATACTTTCAAAGTACTCACAAGGGTAAGTAACCGGGACACTTCAGTTATCAAAACTGAGCTATGGATCCGTTTGAGGCAAGACTTGTGCTTGCGTAGTGCTCATTTGCTACGAAGGCTGTAGCAGATACTTACCTTAGCAGCTTAGGACCCTTCTTGAGGTGTAGAGAAGGCTGTGTAGTACGAGATGGAGGGCTGTGTAGAGAAGGTTGCTGCCGACATCCTCGTGAATACAGTGTACGTAAAAGATGGTGCTCAGCATGTACTGCACCCAGTTTTCCAGCGGTGAGTTTGTTCTTGAAGATAAATTAGTCTTACCACTTTCTAATGGCTGTCAGCTCTTTCCTGACTGTTTCCCTAAAGATTTTGTACTGTTCCTTGGAAACCAGGCACAGAAGAAAAGGTAGATAGCTTGGTTTTGTCACTGGGGATCAGGAGGAATTGACTGGTTGCAAACTAAATTTCTTGTTCTTTGGAGCTGCTTCTGAGCAACTTGTGTGGACTTGAATATTGTTCTTTCCTTTTTTTTTTCTTTAATAGAAAAAAAAACCCAGAGCCAGAACCAACTGCATAATTATTTGCTTTTTACAAAAGAAGGTATTTTGCTTCAAAGACATTTCAAATTAATAAATTCTGGTAAATTTCTCTTATAATTCATGTTTGTTCTGAAGAGGATTCTTAATAAGTCTGTGTGGCATAAAGTTCTATTGCATTCTCGATAGAGTATATAAATTCTAAAAAGTGAATTGTGTTTTGGGATTATCTGTTCACAGGATAAACGTCTTGTTCCTGGAGGTGGTGCAACAGAGATTGAATTAGCTAAGCAGATCACATCTTACGGAGAGGTACAGCAAATGGGCTTTCACACATACACGTGTGCATGCATTTATGTACTTCAATATGTATATGACTTCTAAAAATAGATACATACTATTTTATACCAAAATATATGTGCATATTAATGCATATAAATCAATAAAAAATGTCGGGGAAAATACCTCCCTATCTTAAATTTTTTGAAATGCTGATGTGGGTTTCAACTTCACTTTAGACTTGTCCTGGGCTTGACCAATATGCCATCAAGAAGTTCGCTGAGGCATTTGAAGCCATTCCTCGAGCGCTGGCAGAAAACTCTGGAGTAAAGGCTAATGAGGTCATCTCCAAACTTTATGCTGTGCATCAGGAAGGGAACAAAAATGTTGGGTTTGATATTGAGGTAAATAGTCTTTCACATTACTTCATGCTCTGCAGTACAGGGTTATATTTAAAAATACTTCTATCAGTATGAAGTATTTATAGATTAATTTAAATCATTGACACTCTGTGTTGCACAGTCTAGGAGAATAACTTAGAACTGTAATACAGAAGTGGTTTTTTTTCATCAGCAAGCAGTTAAATTCAATGTAGTATTGCGGCTTCATGTAGGAGGTAAAGTCAGATACTGAACTAATGTGATGGAGAAGAAGTCTTTAGTAATTACTTATTTTGTTTTCCTGCTAATGGATTAGGAATGAAGGTTTCCTGAAGAGAGAAGATGCGATCAGAAAAGTGCAAACTTATTCTAAACCTGTAACCTTGAAAACCCAGTAACTTGCTAGGTAGAAGCCTGAGAAAGTTTTGAATAATGGTTTTCCCCCTGTCTGATAGGCTGAAGCTGCTGCCGTGAAGGATATGTTGGAAGCTGGTGTATTAGACACATACCTTGGAAAATTATGGGGTATCAAGCTAGCTACAAATGCAGCAGTAACTGTCCTAAGGGTAGACCAGGTAAGCTTACACATAATTTAGCAGGTGAACTGAAACCTTTAACTCAAGTGTGCAGAATGCTAATGCAAAATATGTGAATCTCTTGGTAATGCAAGGCATAAAAATATGATACTTGAAAATGTGGTTATTTCTGAAAGCCAGGAAAGTAGTTTGTTCAAGAGCTCATGATTTGGAATGTTGTATTGTTGCTGCATTAATAGGAGCCCTATTAATGCTTCTTATTTTTTTAAGATTTGACAGTTGATATTCATATCTAGAAAGTTATCCTAACTTTAGCAGGAACAAGATTTAACACAGGAAGCCTTCTCTCATCTATTGTTTTTACATGAAAGTCCAACATCTGGGAAAAACGGAGGTTGTAATCTTAATGATAAAAATCTTAACTCTATCTATTTTGTGGAACTTCAGCAAAAATGTATTTGCATGTAAAATTTCTGTAGATTATTATGGCAAAAACAGCAGGAGGTCCAAAAGCCCCTAAGCAACAAGGACATTGGGATAAGGATGACTGGAAAGATGAGCCTGAAAAATAGTATGCAGTAAGCTCTGTTTCTCTAGCAGAGAGGTACCTGTGTGTGAGTTCATGCATGAGCGTATTGACAAGCACATGGCAGATGGGATCTTTCTTGAGGACACTTAACACCGCTGTAACACACTGTGCTGGTTGCTAGATTTTGTATGTGTGCCTTTGCAAATGAATTTTACTCCTGAAACCAAATTTTCACTGAAGGGATGGATGACAAGTGCCGTTTTAGTTTTACCTTAACTTGTCACTTTAGCAAGTGCAGAAAATGAGCCTTTAACATGGTAGGACTAGTAGACTTTATGCTTTTAAAGTGTGATGCTTAGACTCAATATTTCAGAACAATAGCTCTGATAATTCTTCTGCCTTCTGTAGTCTGCATCCTGTAAACCAGTCACTTGTTAGCCTATTTAAGCACTCACTTTGTGTAGACTAACTGAAGTCTTAATTTGCATGCAAAAATGAGGTAAAAGCCCTCTTTTTGTACATCAGGACTCAACTTCTGCCATTCTCAAGAAAAAAATAACTCCTTTCTGAATATCTCAATTAGATGGATAATAACAATCACTGGCTTAGGTTCAGAGTGGGGAAACTGCATGAATTTAGTGAATGTTGACAGTCAGCATCATGTGGCTGTAAGAGTTGGGTAAGAGTCTGATTCTAACCTTACCTTTTTCTACTTCTCTGTTATCTTCAAGATCATTATGGCAAAACCAGCTGGTGGCCCTAAACCTCCATCAGGAAAGAAAGACTGGGATGAAGACCAAAATGATTGAACAATTTAACTGTACTTCTTAAGTGACACGATTATGAGAGTTGTTTTTTTAATATTCTAGTTGGAGCCTGTCACAATGTTTTTGCTCTGTTGCCTTTAAGTTATGAACAGTGGTGTCCAATGGAGTGTAGAACTTCAAACACTTCAATAAACGTACTCACTGTTAAAACGTTAACTGTCATTTTATTTGGACTCGGCGTGACATGTGAACATGCAGGCGTTTTTGTGGGGATGACAGTGCATGGGGGTGGTGGGCTGACCTTGGCTGGCTGCCAGGTTCCCCTTCCTCACTAGGGCAGGGGCAGAAAATGAGTAGAAAAAGCTCAAGGGCTGCAATGTAGATGGGGAGATCACTTATCAATTACTGTTGCGGGCAAAACAGATTCAACATGCGGAAAATTAAAATTTATTACCAATTAAGTTGGAGGGTGAGAAACAAGAACAAAAGCTAAACCACCTTCCTCTTCAGCTCTCCTTCTTCCCGGGGTCTGCTGTGCTCCTTCACTCCCACCTCCTCTACCTCTTCCTTCCCCCGAGCTGGGTGGGGTATGAGGGCTGTGGTCACTCTGTTTCAGCTCCTCTCTGCTGCTCCTGCTTATGTGTACTTTTCCCTCCTCCTCTCCCACAGGATACAGTTCATCATGAGCTGCTTCAGCATGGGAATCCTCTGTATGGGTTACAGCCCATGGGCTGCAGTTTCTGGCAGGAAAACTTGTCTGCAGGCTGCAGCTTCCTCCAGGGCACACATCCACCTGTTCTGGCCTGGGCGCCTCCACAGCTGCACTGTGGAGGCCCAGCATGGTCCTCTCCATGAGCTGCAGGAGGACAAGCTGCTCCAGCGTTGTCTCTCCAGGGGCTGCAAGGGATCCCTGCTCAGGTGCCTGGAGATCCTCCTCCTCTCATCTTGGTGCTTACAGGGCTGTTTCTCACGCTTTTCCCCTCGCTCCTGGGCAGAGGTTTTGACCTTTCTTACACAGGCTTTCCTCAAGGTGCTACCATCTTGGATGGACCCCTGTGGTGGGTCTGTTAGGGCCGGCTGTGTCCAGCACTGGGCACGCCTGGCCTTTCCTCAGAAAGGCCACATCTGCAGCCCACCCCACCACCTTGACACCTACACCCAGTGCAGTGGGTAAAGGAGTCTGCCCGCAAGCCTGCTGCAGGGAGCTTGTAATGTCAGGAAAGCATCATCTATAATCGTTGCAGCTCTTTGTGCTCTTCATTGTGCACCTTACCCAATATTTGAGTGTAAAAAGTCAAAAAGAGTATTGAAATAATTAGGCACGGCAGCAGGTGTGTGGCCCGTGCCTATGTTCATTTTCGTTCCATGCATCCATTTCATCCTCACCCTTAAAGAGTCTCCACGCTCTCAAAATGGCAGCGTGCCAGCAGTGAACTGCATCTCATTCTAATGGCCTTAAAAATAAACACTGAGCAGCAATAGCTAGCGTGATACGGAGTGCTGGAATCTTTCAGCTGAAGCCCCCTGTTAAGATTCTTCTTGGAAAGTAAACCGCTTGTGTCTCTCAGAGTAACTTGAAAGAACTGCACTTGAAATCCAAGCCACTTCAATAATTAATTCTTTTATTACTCTTGCCAGTCCTCTGTTTCACAGCCAGAAGGGAGTGGAAGGCTAAATCAAGTCTGGAACTATCTTATGCCTAAAGAAGGCTGCCACACAACAGCTACACCAATGCTCACTTTATAGGCAGTTGCTGGTGTGGCTGAAAAATAAACTCAGCAAGTTTTCAGAAGGATTGGCATACTGATCTAGTCAGCTGCGCAAGTGCTACTGCTGATGTCTGCGAGGGTAACAAGAACACATAAGAGTGCCCGTTTCCTTAGTAAGGGTGTTGTGAAAAATGCACTGAATGCAAGCAGCTGCTGCTCCAGCATGGAGGAGCCAAGATTTTATTTACATGAAACCCAACGTGAATGACGCATAGCCTGTGAAGAGGACTTAAAAGTTACAAGTCAGTGTAGGACTAGTTTTCTTTCCTGCCCGGTACAAAAAGAACAGGGATCTGAGCTCTCAGCCTTGCCAAAACACCACGCAAAAGAATTCCTAGAGTTTGCAAACTGAGGGCTCCTCTATTGGACATAAACCAACAGTGGAAAGAGAGCTGATGCTGAATTTGTCTCAGCTCTACGATGTGTAGGAAGAAACAGCTTCTTATGCTTGGAACCCAATCCTAAAATACACATGGAACAGATGATAGCCGAGATAACTATAGTTCAAAATTATAGCTGGTCCCTTTAAAGTGAAAGAGTTGCTGACTAAGATGTATAGCACTTGCAGGAAACTAAAAGCAGCAGTTGCGTGTCCGTGCCAACACACAAATTACTCAGTAGAAACTCAAAGCAGTAGTTTTGAAAAAACTTTTATTTAAAAGTAGTGAAAACACTGGAAAAAGTATAAGTTAACCATTTGTCAGTGTGCCTAAGAAGCATAAAGTATATTCCTGCAATTGTATACAGTAGCTCCAACATTTAACAACATGATTTGCACGTCTCTGCCTTCTTTCAGACCACCTGAAGACGGCCGCGCATAGAAGGCGGCTTCTCAGATGAGTTACAGCAGTCGCTCATAGAACAGGAGATAAGCTTGCGAGCTCAGCACTTTCGATGCAGACACGGCTTGTACATGGGTGTCACTGATGTGGAACCACTGCCCTTTCACTGGTTCAGTTTCTGAAGCTGTGAAAGCAAGAATTTAGGAGTAAAAGTTGTTACAAAGAATTGAAGCAATCAGTCCTGTTACTGTTCTGCAGGAAGAAATAATTTGTAAAATATTTCTAATTATTTTACCTTGAGGAGACTGTCCTCGAAGGACAAGATCGGAGAGATGGTTGTTCATACTTCTCATTTTAGCATAAGCAGTGTAGTGCCCAAACCTCATTGTTCCACTATGTTCCACAACTCCATAGAGAGAGTACAGTACTTTTGTATTCCCTTCAGCCACGTTCTATAAGAGGAGAAGTTTAGGTATGTCAGTCAGGTACTGGGTTTTAAAAGAGGCTAGACCATAAACTCTTTGCTTTGCTTTGTTTTGTTTGCTGATGAAAGGGAAGCTGATCATTACAGATTCATGCAAGCGCTACAACTATGATCAGCGGGAGTACGCTGACTCAAGTGTACTCAAGTTGCACTTGTAAGTTATCCTGTATTATCACACAAAATAACTGAAGCTTGACAAGCGTTCTACAAAGATTCTGCTAAACAGCTTAATTGTGAAAGCACATTAGAACATGGGAAAGGAGAATCTGATTGTTTTCCCACTTACTTTACATTTAACTGTACAGAAAGGGGCCAAGTCTATCACTTCTGGAAACTTGATATGCCTGTTAACCTTCCGTAGATTAAATCCAGCCTTAAACAGACAAAGTAAAGGAAAACCCCATAATGTTAAAATGCAGCAGATTGAAACCATGCTTAGTTACTAAATGTTTAAGGTTAAAGTTTCAACAATACAAGATTAGTTTTACATTACACAAAATTGGAAAAAAGCAACATTGTGGGTTTTGGGTGGGTTGGGTTTTTTTGTTGGTTTGGTTTTTTTTTTCCCCCCCCTCTCCAATGCCCAAGGTTTTCCAGCATTACCTCCTTGCCCCCCACACTGCACTGGAGCACAAGTTAAGACAACTCTTCAACTCACTCTCATGGCAACTTAATGGTAGCAAAAGTGGAAAAAGAATCAGCTCTAATGTACTTATGTAACTACGAGGACATCTCTTGCTTCTCAGATACCGTAGTATGCCTGAGGATCTAATTTTAAGTTGTCAAAACTGATGTAACTTCTACTCCCGCCTTATTCAAATAATCTTCCAGTATTAAACTGGAAAAACAAAAGGAGAAGATGACAAATGTTATTTCCTTAACCATGTTACAGTCTCTTGGAATAGGCTACACATTTCCATTTCCTCTACGGAATTGCTTTTCATCTACTTAAAGTCACCTCCCTTATTTTTCAAGTATTTTGACCAAAATACTTGAAAACAGTTTTAAATTCAGAAGAGGCAACACTGCCTCCCATCCCCAAGCCCTAAATTAAAAATTTTCCTACAACTTGGAAAAAAGGTAAGCCATTTTACTTTGTTGTCTATAAATAAAGACTTCAGTTGCATTGCTTTCTGTTTATCCCCCCCCTTTTTTATCTTCCCTCAGTAAGGCTCGGAATCCTCTCTTTTCCAATCCTACTGACCCATTTGGTACATTAATTCAGTAAGGGATCCTATTCTATCTACACTGAAATGTAAGAGACCATGAACTGCTGTAGTAGCAGCAAACAATTAATGCTAAGACACTGCTTAATACAGTAAACAATAACAATAGCAAGGAAATATATTGCAAGTAAGCCCACAAAACAGTGTTTTCCAGGTAACTAATGGAATATTTTTTAAGGCAAACACACCCCAACTCCTCAAAGACCACAAAAACCAACACTGCACACCAATGCCTTCCAACCTTGGAAAAAAACCCAAAACAAAACAGCCTTATAGGAAATGAAAATATGCTAACATTAGTTTTAAGTTAAGCTAGTACTACGTGCATATATATGTATTAAACTGATACTATATTCATACACATTTTTGCAATATCAGCCTGCTACTTACCTGTTGAAACCTCTTTAAGTGAAGAGTTAAAACTGGAGGAGCAAGAGAGATTAGCATCTGTTTTTTGGCATCAGTATAAACATACTTCTTTTCACCTGCAGAAAAGAAAACCCACCAATGATTAACATCTAAACAAATGTTACAGCAAGAATTTCTTTACTTTCACTATTTAGACTGTTATAATGTCATCTACTACAACAACTGAGAAACTTAACATTCCCTTTTAACATGATGGGCTGTACTAGAGCTGCTGTCTTGCAAATCCCGTATCACAAAAGTAACTGCTCATGCCATGTCTGAGCAGTGTCAGCACAAGCAGGATGAGTTCTTGCTCAGTCTCTACAACTCCCATAATCAGAAATTGCACGCAGCTTTTATTGGCCTTTTGAGCAGACACCAACATGATTTCCCTATGACTGTCACAGCAGAGTTTTCACATTTGAGGAAGGAGCAGAAAATTCACCTGCTAAATAGCCCTACAGTCATCCACATAATTAATTTTTAGATGGAAATGCCCTTTCCCTCCCCCGAAACCTAAACCCACTCCGCGGCTCACTCTTCTTTTTCAGTCCCGCAGTATTCTGTACCTAAGCTTGTGAGCCTATTCTGCTCAATTAAGAACTTACTTGCATTAACGTGTGAAAGAGGTTCTCCCAACCTACCCACTGAATACTAGTTCAACTGATCCAAGTTAAAGTTATACAAATACCACTTCAGGGACATTCCCCCCCTTACCCACCCAAGCAGCAGACAGGGACTTATTATAAGTTTATCTGAAAAGATAATTTGTCATACTTTTTATGTTCTTCTTTGGTCCATAATGTCTTTGTGTACATACATCACAGAGTAGTTTATTGGTCTCAGTAAGTTTTTCATTACAGGTAAACTGATACAAACAGTGATAGATTGAACCTTCTTCTGGGTTCAGATCTTCCCTGTTCGCAAGCGTACAAAAGGCTCTTTCTGGATCTTCAGTTGATACTTCACATGTTTTGACAGGAACACTTTGAAGGTCCTCTAAGGGACTCGTATCAGATTCAGCATTGGCACCCAAATGTAGTTTTGAAAAGTCAGTAGCAAGCTCTTCCGCATCTTCATTTTCTTCATCCTCATCTTTCAAAGACAGGTTGTCAAGGCCATTGACAAATGTTATAGGAGAATCTAAGCCTTCCATAGGGACATCCACGAGAGACTCATTTTCTACACGCTCCTGTTCTGGCTTTCCTGTATTTTCATGCATGCTCTGCACTTCTGTACTATTTCCCTCTATACTCAGGTCTTTCTGAGTTAAACACTGATCTTTGCAATCATTTGGTGATTCTGCTTCTTGCTTTGTATCAGGAGTTTCAGAGTTAATTTCCACCTCTGACTCTTGATTATACTCAACATCTTTTTCTGATAGTTCATTTGCACAGATATCTGTCAAGTGAAGCACCTTCCCTTGAAGTTTTTGCTGGCGGCGCTGGCTCTGCAAATTGGAATACATAATACATAAGAATACAAAAACCAGAACAAGTTTAAATGATATTTAGCATTTCTTACCATTTCTTTATCAAAATTTTTGTAGCATGCCATAGATGCAAAGGGCAGGAGGGGGGAGAACAATCTATGATTTAATGATCTGAAGCGATCAGTTCAACCAATACCAAATTTATCCTCACTCAGTTATACTTCCCACTGCTTCTTGTGACACACTATCTTCAAAATACAACTAATGATACCTTTTGTATCTTCCCAATCCTTTCCTGTGTCTGTATTCTAAAGTTTTGTGAATATTCTTGCAATCAGTGGCTGGAGAACAGCTCTCTGATACAAACTAATGCTACTTCAGACAGGCAACATAAATTCCACATTCCACTGGATATTAGCTTATTCCTAGCACAGCAATACAACGTGCAACTTTTTAATAGCAAAGACAATTGGTCTTTTCCCTTGTGCATTTGAGTGAGGAGAAAATCTAAGCTGTCTCCTTCTCCACCTAAACGAGGAAGCAAAAAGAATTTGTTTTATCAGTTGCAAGCACTTCATTAATGAAAGCGAAACACTTATCAAAACCAACCTTGGCTTGTTTTTTGGCCTGTTTCTTTGCTTTTTTCTGAAGGTGCTTACTTGTACCAGGGGGCTCATCTCTCTGCTTAAGATAACAGTCATTGTTTTTATCCTCTTCATCTTCAGATTCCTTTTCTTTGGTTTTTTTAACATTTCTCTCATTTGTAATTTTTACTTTCTGCAGAAAACAAAAAGCCACAAAACAACCAGAGAAGTAGTGATGTTACTGTCCTGAGAAACAAAATAGTATTCCAAAGAAAACTGTAGGGATGTTATCTGAGTTTTCATATCAAAATATAACATTTTAGTGACTGTAACATGTAACTAACTCATTTATGCCACCCTAATGTTTACAAAAGAGGTGTCTCACTCCAGAGGGAGTCCCTGTGAAACAATGACTTGCAGAATGAAACAGTATGAAAAAGAAAGGCTATCAAGAGCCACATTATGAACTTGTAAAGGGGCAACATTACCTTAGGCTCTAACAGATGTAAATCTCATTAAATGCACCGAAGAGTAACATTTTACACAAGCGAAGACATTTTCAGTTGAACTGCCTGCCACAGAATTTGTTTGCTTCTGCTAAAATGAAATTTGTTTGTTGCAGAAGACATACGATCCCTTTGGCTGACGGGGCTTCATTTTAATGTTTACTCATTAGCTTTTGTGTACGCAGTGCTACGTAACAAATCTGAAGTATGACATATACAGATTATCAATATGAAACGCAAAGCAAATCAAGTATTTTGAGTATCTAGAGATTGATCAAATAAATGAAGAATCATCAAATAAGCGTTTACATACTATCCTACCAACGTTTCTTAACTTTATTCAATAACCTGAATATTACAAGAAGCATTCTCGCACTCAGTGCAGAAAAATGAATGAAAAAAGTAAAAAAAATAAATAAAACAAAGCATTCAATCAACCATCACTGTCAAGCAATTCAGCTCGGTTTTACAACAGCGAAGATAAATTGGGGAACATTGGTCTTTGCAACTCACTTTTCTACAATAGTGAGACAACATTTGAACATTCTAGATTATTCCCTAAGCCAATCTCTACATTAGAAACATTAACTGACAAAGCAGCAAGATCACCAACAGACTATCAGTGATTTTCCAGAGACAATTTATGAGCCACAACTTACAAGAATGACTCTCATGAAAATCTTATTCTCTACCTTTCTGGGCAAATTTATAATTTTAAATTTCAAAAGAGATATTTAGAAAGATGCATAAATTCATTCCCTAATGATTATATAATAAAGGTGCTTTCATAGAAGCAAACAAAAACGAAGCCAAAAAGCAAGCACGTACAATTTCTTACCTGATCATCTAGTACAGGAAGTGATAAATCAAGGAAAGACTCATGGACCAAGGATACCTGTAAATGAATATTTAAGAGTCTAATTTATTTTTGTCTGGAAGTGGCTGGCTTGCTGTCAGTAGGCCTATTTGTATGTAGCCTTGTTTGCATTCAGTGGATGCTTTCACTTGTGCATACAAATGTAAAACACACCTAATCCACCTTCACAACAGCCATCCGTGACCAAAATCTAGCAGTCATATTGCCACAGAAATAAGCAAGAAATATTTTTTACAAATTTCAGTTTTCTAGTGGCCTAGAATGTGAGAACCCAACTTAGGGTCTACGAGATTGACATCTGCAATCTGTCATGACATTCATATTGCCCAGTAATACCCTGAATTACTTCATTCTCAGGATGCATTATCCCAATCGTGCCTTGTTGCTTAACTATTCTCCTGGCAATCCCATGGTCATTCCAGTGTGGGAAAGGGAAAGACCTAATCATCTGATGAAAAAGGAAAGCGCCCCTGGCAGATACTGCTGGTAGCAGAACAATTCACCCACTCTATAATTTATAGCACTGGAAGGTGTTTACCAGGAATCTGAGAGTAAATTCTTCTGGCAGAAGCAGCTTCCTGTTGCTGACCTCTTTTTCTGGAAGCCTTTTGAAAGGGACTGAAAGAGTAGCTTTATAACGTAAGGGAAGAAAGAGTCCAGGCAAGATGTGCCCCTCTTTGAAAAGCACGCAGCTAGTCAGCTCTTAGAAGCATATTAACTGAAGCAAACCTCTCCAATTTCATTTATTTCTACATATAGTTACTTTGAGGTTCTCCTGCAGATTACATAAAATTATACTCTAGGCTATTCAAAGGAGGCAGTTTACTTACGGTTCTGCATTCCTCACACATAATCGTACTGGTTAACTCTCCACCAAAGATTCGGTCTACAAAACTTCGTATTCCCTTTTTCTTCTCATATTCTGAGAATTGACAAGGTATATAGTAAAGTTAATAATATTACATATAATATATTGGCAACCAATTTAGTTATGGCATACCAAATAAATTTAAAAAAGAGAACACAGTATGCCACATGTATGATGGAATGTGTTGGCCTGTTCTATTTTCCTCAGGAAGTACAGTAAGATTCTTAAATTAAGGTTCTTTCATCTATCAAAGGAACAGGGGCATGCAGAAGACAATTTAACTGAACTAACACCTTTACCACTTTCTGAAATGCATTTTCCTATTTTCTCAGAAGCAATGCATCCCAATAAGAGTTCCTGTTTTCTCTCAGGACTTAACTCAAACAACTGTCTGGACCTAAAAAACAAGCATGAACTTTTGTCTGTATAGGTGCCCTACAAACAAACCCAATTTCCTTAAGTCATATTTTCAGTGCAGCACATAGTCTGAATTTAAACTTGCTCTTCATCTTCTAACCTAAGTCATGTTGAGAAGTGTAAAAATTCTTCTGTTCACTGTTTGGGATTTTTTTATACCACTGTTAAGTAACAATGGACTACTAGGACTGAATAAACCATTACATTCATATGCTAATATTTTAATTTCTTACATAATATTTGAATGATTAAACATTACCCAAAAATATTTTAATGTATAATGGCTATAGAGTCAACTCTCTCTTACACTGTTAAGAAGGAAATGTCACCAAGTTCAATAAGACATTTAAATAAAGAGACTAACACTATTGAGCCTTATATTCTAGATACACACATATTCAAGAGATAGCATAAAGTTGTACAATTAAACATGTATCTTTTAGTTGATACTATTAGTGTTACTTTGTGAACTTCAATGAAACACAAGATTTTAAATTATCACATCAGTAACATATATTTTACCTTTAATTTTCTTTTTAAGTTCTTCTTCATTTTGTTTGTTAGAGTCAGTCAGCGCCTTCAGTATTCCAACACTTATTTGCTGAAATTTTCAAAACAAATACACACTGCAAAGTTTCCTAAACTAATTCAGTTAACTAGTTAATTTTACAAAATGTTTCAGATGGAGGAAAAAGTTTAATCTTCACCAATTAAGAGAATCAATACAAACAACACCCATGCCTGTCCAGACACAAAATAGTTCCTGCGTCTATTAACAAAATGACCAACAGAGAAACAAGCTTGCAACCGTAATGTCACAATTAGTACATAAGAAAACCAGTCTAATGATTAAATACTTTCCCAAATTAAAACTGGCAAAAAAACCTTATGGAATTTCCACAAGTGAATGTTCAGGCATTTCAGAAATTAAGACAAAATGACATTCTTTAGGGCAACTACACATACAGCAAATCCACTTTTTCTAAAGAAGTTTTGGATAAGTCAATCTATTTCTGAAGGACAACAGACACTTATATTAAAAGCACTGAATTAATCAAAGACCTCTAGAGCAAGCAAAACTGAACCTCTCTATTTGATTTTCTTAGAAAAGCATAGAAAATAACCAGTACACTGCTTTTCCAAAAGGCAGAAAATACCATTACCTTAGAAACCTAAACAATGTGTGTAATATATGTAAGAGATACAGGCCACAAAGTTCTTTCTTTGAATAGTTTTGCTAAATGAAAACAGTAATTCCCTGTGGTTGCTCCCTCACAACCCCACTGCTTAGAGGCTGCCTGGTTCTATAGCTCTGTTGCTAATCTGCTTCAAAGAAGTGCTATGGTGCAGTACCAACCACTCTACAGAGGTTGACATCTCAGAAACAACGTTTTCTCCCCTCAGCACAGGGGAAAGTCTTGGTTTGGGGTATGAAGAAAGGTATGCACAACTATGAAATTAGCACTCACTTGGATTTCTTCTGCTCTCATTCCATCAAGTAAGTAACGAAGCAATTCGTGACTGTCTTGCTGCTGATAACCTTTAAATCGTATGGCTCTGTTAAATGAAACAATAATTGTAAAGCATAACTGAATTTAGAGAAAGACAAAGTAAAAACAATTCATACCAGACACAAAAGGACAAAGTCTCAAGCATGTATGTATATGAAAACAACAACTGTCTACGTGTGGTACTTTCTAGAAATATGAAGCTAGCTAATCAGAATATGTCAATAAGTATCTTTCATTTTACTTCTATTAATTTATATTTTGCTCTTTAACCTCTTATTTCAAAACTTGTTGAGTATTACACAAATTTTGTATGCTGCGATGTGAGCTCAAGGAAAAAAAAAATAAAGGGAGAAAACTGACCTTTTTAAACAACTAACATTTTTTTTTTCATACCCACTATGACATGCAATTGTACAGATACTCACTTTTTACAAACCTGAGCAAAAAGTTCCTTAGGAGTGACTACCCCTTTTTTTGTCTCTTGCATTTCTGTCAGGAACTGATACATGGCTAATGTCAAAGGACCTGGCTGATCTAGCTTTATCAGCTGAGGTTCCTGTTTTAAACAAAAGCAACAAAGTTGTTTTGCCTTAATTTGGTGACAGATCCTTCTGGAGTAAGTTTTTCCTTATCTAAATGCTTCAGTTCTTGAAAACATTATTTTACAACAGAATACACAAAATCCCAAAATGGCAGTAAGTTAACCTGACAAAAAACGATCAACACATGGTTTCTCATGAGATGATACCAAAACACCGGGCTAAGATTCATTAATTATTCATTGCTTAGTTGCAATTCTGGATTTCTGGCTTTTATTAGGAAAAAAATACGATTTGAAAGTGCACAACCCTTCTTTCCCATCCCAATCCCTAACTGTAATGACAAATGCGTTATTTGAGTTAGTACTGAAGACATCCTCTAGTTTCCAATTTTGCATTTAGACAAGTGACACTATAGCAAAAACTACACATTTTCATCCTTTAAATAACTTAATCATAACATAAGTACTCCTTTGATGACAACTAATACCCAGAGTTTTGAAATGCTGCTCTTTCACTTTGAATGAAAGACCTCCGCTGACTTCAGAAGCGGCTCTATGGAAGTGAATGGTGAAGTTCCCACTGATTTTACACCTTAATCTTGTTAGTATTTAGCTGAAACAACTTTAAAATCCAGAGAAGAGTATTGCTTGCTTCTTCAACAGATTGCAAGGGTGGGGAGAAACACTACAGAGTTCGAAGCATATATACCATGGATAACTCAGGTGACTCGATTTTAACTGTTGTGCCAGGCATTTTAGCTTCTTTGAGCAGCTCCCTCAGGACTGGAGTTTGTGATAAATTCTGTGGAAGACACAAGAAAGAAATTTGTATCAACCAGATTAGCAGCAATTTATTTTTCCCAAACACAGAACAAGAGTAGTGACTAACACTCTGGAAATTCTGACCTTGTTTAACAGTTAAAGATACATTCCATGCAGCTAATGGGACTTCCAAATGTCCTCTATATATATGATTTTAGATTGCACAAACTCTAAATGTACTATTCTTCTACTTCTTCTATACTGAACTTTTGACTATTTACTAGTGTCTGTTTCTAAAATCAGAAAGTAAAATGCAGTGTGCATGTTCGCTTGGTTTAAAATATGAATAAAAATAAAAATGCTTATTAAAACCTGCAAGTACAATGGGAATTTTGAGTAAAGCTTCAGTATCAAGAGCCAAAGAGCACAAGATTACATGCGAGTTCTAATACACATGAAAGAGCAAGTTTATTCTATCCAAACACTCCTTAGCTGAGCAAGACAAACAAGATGGCAATGCAACATGCTCATCCTATTAATATTTACTTTTATTTGATTTCCTGTTGCTGAGAGAGGAATTTTTGTTTCAGTAAACACCCACGGTCTTTGGGTATTAATGTCTTATACTCTAAGAGGTCAGCAAGGATGATGTGCCAGACCACTTTATTTTTTTTACTAAACTAGGAAGTTGGCATGTTTAATCTATACCAGTGAAAGATGCTGTCTCTCAACGACAGGGCAGTTTGTTATATCTTCCCTTACAGCAAGTCTGAACCTGCAGCTCCATTTCTTCATATTTCTCTGGGCCAACACACTATTTTTAGAATGAAACCATCATTCTTGGCAGACAAAAATCACATTCTAATTGTGTCATTTTACAACACTAGGGGTGGAGCTATTGTGGGTTGTGTTTTTTTTCTTTTGCAGTTCAAAATTTTTTTATGAGCAGCAATAATTACCATACTGTACCTGCATCACTGCATTAAAGAAACATGTATTCCCCAAGTTACTAAGTCCTTTCACAGTCACTTCCAAATTAGTATTTGAACGCAAATTCTCTTCTTTAAGCGAGACTTCTTTTTCTTGCTCATTTTTGCTGTCTTTTTCTACTTTTTTATTTTCAAATTCCTTGTTCTCCTGTTGTTTTTCTACTGAGATATTAAAAAAAACATACCACATATTAACCCAGTAACAGGGAATGGGCTAGGAAAAAGTTATAGGCAGCAGCAATCTAGTGTTTAAAACTTAAACATAAGATAATTAATTCTGCAGTTGTATAAATGTAACACTACTGCTTTAGGTTCTTAAATTGTCTAAGTAACAGGAGTCAAAAAAGAAACAAAACAAACAAACAAAAAATAATCAAGAAACCCTGAAATACCCTTTCAGACCAGCATAGAATTTAAACATACCACTTGGTCTACGAGCCATTCATGCCAACAATCTCTGAAACTCTGCACATGTTATCTGAAATTTCATTCCTGTTGCAAAATCACCTGTGTTACAGCTTTACAGAACATCCAACAAGATGGCACCTGAGATAATGTCCCTTCTGACATGGCACTACTGTCTGAAATGAAATGCACAGGCCTCCCACTGCCAAAGCTTTCTCATGTTCATTTCATGAGCCTGAACAGAGGAAACTGGAACGTTTATATTCTTTGAGATACGTTAAATATATTTTCCCCAAAACTACTTCCGTGTATAGCTCAACATTTCAATGACCTGTTTAATAAAAACAGGAATTCCAGGTAATTTTCAGAATAACACCCACACCGGTTCTGCCAGTTTGGCAGTCTATTGATAAGGTTTCTGATAAATAGGGCTGTGAGCCAAAATTAACTTTAAAATAAAGTAATGCCAGCTCAGAGAAAGCAAGGAAAACAGACAAGACAATCTTTACAGATGGACAAGAAACAGATGGATGGACAACAACAGATGGAACACCTAAAACAGGCAACAGCTGCATGCAGATATTCCTCTGTTTTTCAGTTCAAACCTGAGAAGAAAACTCTGGCAATCAATATGAAGTTCAAATATTGGATGTAGAGAAACTACGTATCTGGGAAATACTGACCAAAACCACTCAAAGATTCTGGTCCGTGGGGGAAGACTTCAGCTGCTTCCTGAACAAATATTCAGACAGCCACTTGGCATTGCTGGATGGTTGTGATCTTTTTCCCCAGGGCCTATGATTTCAACCAAGTATAGGATGGTGTTGGAATTTTTGATATCGATGAGTTACAGCATTTATGTTGATATGCAAATTCTCCCAAGTTTTCCAGTGAAACTACCTTGAACAAAACCAGTTTTGCCATTGTGGAAACTGGGGGGTTTTGCTGGGTTCGTTTCCTTTTAAACAGCCACGTTTTGCACATAGACTGCAGGATGAACATGTTATTTTAGAGAGTTCCAAATCCACTGCAGCTACCTACACTAAAGGTACAGACCCAGCAGACAAATCCTCTTGTATACTCCTTCATTAGGAGCTGGAGACTTAGTCATTCCAGCTGATACATTCACAGATATCTACAAAAATACTTTCAAAAAAATCAAATCAAATTATCCTTAAGCAATGACAATTTTTCTTCGGATCTCAGGACAGACTGAGCAATACTGATGGATAAAGACAGCCCTTCTAAGTACTGAAAGTCAATTACTTACTTACAGAACAATCGAATGTTACATTTTAAAAAAAAAGTCACAGTAAAATTCTATTTTTTTCCTTCTATTCCTGTATTTCTAGTCTGTAAGAGTTTAGGGGACACTAAACAAAATCTTCGTCTAATTAGGCCCATGAGCTAGCATGTTACTTATGCTATCAGAATTCTGACAAAGTGGAGAGAAAAAAAAAAAAAAGGAAGGAATTAGCTTTTTTATTTACCATAAGGTGCTTCAAAACTTAAATCTAATTTAGTGTACGTTCTTGATCTACAGTACTATCTCCTACATTCAAGGGACCTTCTGATTTACTGCAGGCATACTATAGTTACTTACCTGTACGTGATGAGTCAGCAGTACAGACTTGTTTTCTAACATAATCCACAGTCTGACCCAATCGGGTTGAAGTATTATATGGGACTTCATTATCACATATGTAGCACCTGTCTCCGCCCCCCCAAAGAAAAACAATTAATCTTTTTTTCTATTGTTTAAAAAAACTAATCTATTTGCTTGTTTGATGCAATTAATTACAAAAAGTTAGAAAATTATAAGATTTATTTTAAGAGTTAGAAGTCTTAGAGAAGAATTTGATTCATTTCTGATCAGAAAATAAAAGTTTAAAAATTATCTTTACTAAATTATTTCAGTGACTGGAGGTTGCAATTTACAAATATAAATTAGACCCTTAAAAGACGGAATTAGAAACCTAGTCTGCAAGAAAAATAAATGCAGGGAAAATTTTGCCAAAATCAAGAAACTAAGTTAGAAACTAATTCAGGCCCTACAGGAAATGACTTACGAATGTTATGGCAAGGAAAAATATTCTGAGTATTCTAGCCAAGCAAGTACTTCATTATATTTAAATTGGCTAAGAAACAATTCAGTGTCCTCCATTAGTCCTGCACTCTTTTACTTGCTTTTCTGTTGCTGATATAAATCTATTTGTCTATTTATGAGCAAAGAACTGTGTGGTTAGACCACTAATCTGTTTTAAACAAAATCATGAGAGAAGCTGCAGTGACAAAGGCTCAATAAGAGTAAAATTCTGCCAAAACACATACAGAAGAAGGAGAGTTGTATGTATCAATTTCGTAGCTCTGCCAAATCAACTCTTTGGAGAGGTGACAAAAGGTATTGAAGAGAATGCAAATATTTCTGCACTTCAAAACATACCAATTACGGTTCTTAGGCACAAAGGCATTTAGCAGATTTCAGGATCACCGTAAGTCAGACTCTGTTTTCAATATTAAAACCAGCAGAATTCTGCATCAAAGTGCTTCCCTAAATCTCTAGCACCCCTGGAATTAGCTGCAATTTTCCCATTTCTTCATGTCTCATTGGAAAACCTGGCTCAAGCTTTGGATCCCTGAGTATGTATTTATTGTCTGTCTGGTTAATTATAAAAATAGGTATCACTCCTGGAATAATAAATGATAGTTACATCCATGGGCAATGTTTAATATCATAACCTTTCATTCATCAAAAATTTTTATTGAAAGAATCAAGGGATTGGAAAGAAGTTTTTTCAACGATGGCTGTTTGACCAGTGGGGGAAAAACATTAAGTAGATCCAACTGGTAAGCCATACCAGTACTGAAAATACATACAATAGCACTTGTTGTAACCCCAGAACAGCAGAACTTAATGAATTACTAGAACTCTCCTCTTTCTCTCCATGTTCAAAACCTTTTCATTTAACCATTTACAGGTACTATTCAAGTCCAATTTCAACCACATATGCATGCACACTATAGACAGATTTGTTCATAGGTTCGTAGCATTAATAAATTCTAATCAAAAAAGCTTTTGGCTAAGTCCACTGTGAAATACAGTTATTGATTGTAGGTCTGATTTATAACAATAATTTATATCCAATATATCAATCACTGAATAATTTCTTGTGCAAGCTTGTACAACCATGAAATTCTAGAAGGAAGCAAAATACCCTGCTTAGACAACTTCCTCTCATTTGCAAGTACTGTGATTTAAAAACTATGTAAGTTTTAGAACACAGAAAATAAAGCCCTTTAAAATCAAAATTTTAAAACTTATTTAAATTCACAGAAATAAGTTCACTAGTTCATTTATAATCTATTAATCTCCATTTCCATGGTAGAGTCCAATAAAAATACTGACCGTTGCATGTAAGAGTGCTAAATATGATCAAGTAAAGAGACAGTGTTATATACAATTAACATAATGGCAAATAATAAGTTTAAAAAAGGTTATAAAGCAAAATGAAAACTATTTGTGTAAGTCACAGTATTTCTGTATGGCACAGTTTGGAAAATTAAAGTTCCCCCTTATACAGTAACATGCTATTCCTTTTAAGAATATTCCTTTCAGAAGAATTCCTTTTAAGAGAAGGAAAAAACTACCAGGGAGATGGAATTTGTATTGATTGATCCACTTGCATCTTGTAATTCTACAGTCACGCTTCTTAACTATAAATATGGTATTAAGAAGTCATATTTACTGGTAAAATAAAAGTAATTATATTTGTCACTGTGCATCAGAAAATAGCTTCTACCAAGTCTGAAAGTTAAGATTTAGAGGTACACAACAACACACGTTTCTACACGTCAGTGTTCTGACCAAGCAAAAGCAGTAAAATACGAAGTCAACAGCATTTACTAGTTGGTCAATTTCAACTTCAATTATGAAAATTCTCTAGTTATAAATTTTACAGGTAATATTTATTCAGCAAATATCAGCAAAGACTGCTGGGAATTCTGTGCATGGAAATGCTTTACAAATTTCTAGAGATAAGTCCTAGAAATCACAAAGAAAAGAAAACACAAATTGCATCCCAACCTTTGTTGCCCTCTAGCTACATCTTGTAACTGTTGCCTGACAAACTCACCACACACTCCAGTTGTCCAAACTGAGAACCAAACAATGGGGATCTGATCTCGGCGTTGTATAATGCTTTAAAGCATGCTGTTCTTGAGAATTTCTGCCACAGCCCTAGAATGTTGATAACCAGAAGCATCACAAAACCCAGTTGACTATCAACGAAACATAAAGTCAGAGTATAAACAAAGTATTAAAATGAAAACTGATTACGCTAAACTAATGAGCATGAACAGATGGGTCTCTGATGGGACTGCATATTTAATTTACAAATTCTAGTTTGAAGAACAGAACAGATCAAAACCAAAAACCCGTTCAGCATGCAGAGTTTAAAGTTTAATAAACTAATGTTAGCACAAGATCTTATTGTAAAAATCACAAATTAGAAGCATTAACAGAAATTTTTATTTTCTTAGCAAAATAATTTGGACTTCCTAGGAAAGTAAGTCCTCAAGATGGTGTTTTAGCCTTAAGTCTGCTAAATGCTTTTGTGCCAAGCTTCTAAGCACTTCATTTGCAGTCCAGAGCAGACATTTTTTATCACATAAAGTATACGAAATAATTTATGTAGCACCACCTTTAAAATAACAAAAAAAAAAGAGAGAACATAAGAGTTGAATTAGAAGCTCTCTTGTTCCACTATATTATAAGGCACTGAAAGGTATTAAAACAAATTAATAAAAAACAAAAGATACCCTATGGCCACATTTTAGACATAACCATATCGAAGGGCTTTCGTCAGTCTCCTCCTCAGATTTCTCTTGTGTCTTATTGTCTGCCTTGCAGTCCTGACAAACATGCCATTCCACGTTCAGCAGTGCCTTTTTCAGGTGACCTTGTTCCAATCCTTTACGAATATGCTTGCACAGAGGTTCTACAAAATAAAAAGTACAAGAAGGATGTAGCTATCATAACAAATGCAAATATCTCTACGCTCCAAAGACACAGGCAGCGATCCAGAAGCTAGGATAGTCTTTCTAGAGCCAAAGAAACATTAACAATTTAGCAGACGTATCAGAGAAACCTTTTGTTACCCCCATTCACAAGCCAGGGATATTATTGCTGCAGCCTAAACTACTGCATTACTGAAGAAAAAAAAAAAAAATAAAAAAACTGCATCACTCAAATCTACATCTAGTCCGAGGAGTTGACAAAACCTTTGGATATAAACCTACCTACTGTGCCAGGCTGTGGGCTTCTATTATTGTGGCGTTACGATTCCCACACCTCCCAGGGAGCAGCCACAGCCCACTGCCACGGTTCCCAGTCACCAAGGCAGCACCTGGCTGGCGTATAAAAGTGGAGATTACGGAGGTTATGCTTCCAGCTGAGCTGCCTCAGTGAAATTATGCAGCGGACTATGGTAAAAAAGAATGGCAGAGTCATCCTATCCATACTATTACCACTTCGCACTACAATGCTACACCATACTTGGAGCTGCATCTTCTGGGCCTGATGTGAACTCCATTTAACCTAACTCTGCTAAGAATGGTTACACCAGGAACCTGTTGCTAAGAGCTACTAACAGGAATTTAATTGTCGTATTTGTTTTTTGTTTAAATTCTAAGGTTGTTGGTTATACTGTCACTTGACCGAAGAGAAGCTGCCTGTAAGCTTAAGTCATGTACAGAGAAATGGCGATTGACAGACAATGCATATGCAAACTGATTCAAGTTCTTCCAAATAAAAAATGGGGAACATATTTAATTATCTTCCTTTGGCTTTTGGTTGAGGGTTTTTTTGGGGGGGTGGGGTTGTTTTGGTTTTTGTTTTGTTTTGTTTTTACAGAACGTAGGTTTTTAAGACATTTAGTGTCATCAGCCTACAAATCTTTACTATTTACAGGTACAAATGTCTAAATTTGCAAATACGGGGTCAAATATCTGAAAGTACAAATCAAAAGCTCAGAAATCAAAAAGCACAGAGTAAACAAACACATGCTAAAAGAAAAATGCTGTATGTACTTAATATGTTAAAAAAAATCCCGTTTTTGTGAAACCATTACCGAGAAGAATTACATAGCTGTTTACGTAATTCAACTGTCTTAAATCCTTTGCTACAGAGGTATTTCTATTGTTCAGATAGATTCAGAGCTGTTATGCTATCTCTGTTGAGGACCATATGCAAGATTACAGCCTCAAGATAGAAAACTTTTCTTGGCATGAGCTGAAACTGCTGAAAAGTTTTGTACCTACAGTTCTGTTTCTGTCCAAGATTATAGGATTATACCACAGCACAAATGCTATCCAGTAAGAGCCAAATACAGATATTTAACTGCATTCTTTAAGCCTTTTTAAAAAACACAAGCTTCGTCTACAACTTCAAAATTACCTTTTGTATATTGGCTGCTACTATACAGTGGGATTATTCACAATGATCAGTCTTAGTTTACATTTGTGGCTTTACAGGACTTTGTCAGGGTAAGCTAGCCTATTTTTAGCCAAAGACGTGAGATGCCATCAACAATTGCATCATAACTGATTTTTTTTTGCTGGAGAAAAATGAGGAACAATCACAACAGACACTGATCTTGACTAGTAGAGTTGAGTAGAATTGGCCTTCACACTGAGCATCTTGGCAAAAACTGTAAGTGCTCTCTCTCCCAGCTAAATTAGAATGGCTCAACTAGTCTCCCCAGTCAGAATCAACAAAAAAGGTGAGCAAGACACAATCTGTGACCTGGTAGACAAGGTGGCAGAACAGAATGCTACACAGCACAAGCAAAACCAAGAGCTAGAATAACCAAGATAAACAAGATAACAAATAAAATCGCAACACAGGTGTAAGACCCAGTACAGCTAGAAGGATAACAGTAACAATTTGGCATTTTCTCTAAAGGAACAGAAGGCGAGGAAGAGAAAGAAGTTTTAACTGAAAAGCACTACGACTAGACAGCTGAAGTGTCCAGGACCACTGCTAACTTAGTTGCTAGCGTAAAGACAAATGATTTCACAGAAATATTTTAATTGCAATCTTTTTTGCTGAAGCAAGAATCTTCTGAAAAAAATTTTTCATTAGGAAAACGCTACTTAAACCTATCATGACAAGTTTAGCAGCTGACTCTACAAACATTTTATGGTCTGAGAAATTTTATATCATTCAATTTGATCTGTGTATTAGTAAAGAACTGTGTGTCTGAGTTTCTTGAAAACCAGAAAATAATCCTGGTTTTCTAGACAGGATTATTATTTTACAGGATACTTAGAAAAGTAGCAACACTAATGTTTCTTGGTAGACTTCAGTTTCAATTATACAAATCCACACTTTGTAAATGAGACTTCAAAGCCAGTGACTAGTGTAAAGGCCTTCTAATATTAATGAGTTTTCAAGCCTTCTCTGCGGTTAAAACAAACATTAGGACCACAGACTTCTCTGAGGAAACATACCCAGCGTATCCGGAGACTCCTCAGACTGCGCAGTTTTGCCTTTGATGCGTTTCTTCCCCATATTTGTAGTCTGTAATTTTTCTTACATGAAACAGTGACCTAGCAAAGCAAAATAGTAAATTAAAAACTAGGTTTTGGTTTTACTTGTTCACTGCTAAACAATAAGTTACTTCTATGGCTAAGAAGTCCCTTGAGGTGAATTAACTTGTTTTAATTTGACATTTTCAAAAGAAAATAAATTAATTATACTTTAAGATGAAAGAATTGTTACTGTTGTAGAGGCATGATCACAGTGTGAATTATGAAGAACAAATGATTTAAAACCTTAAGTCAAAAGCACTGCACAAAAGAAGAAGATGGGAAACTTAAGTATCAGAAAACCTATAAATCTTTAGGACTTGTACTTTAACTAACTAATAACACAGGGATTTTAGGAAAAAGAATTGGGTTTGTCCAAATAAAATCTTCAAGTTTTTTGCAATTACTATCTTTCAGTTTTCTTTACAGTAAATTCCCTGTATCTTCGATGAAATCTCATACAGGCAAATACTCTAACGTATTTGAAAATATACAGACAATAGGAATTACGATTTTTCAGGTTCTTCACTGGGGGAGATTTATCATTGCTTTCCCAACATATCAAGCATATAATTCAAACAGGGCCTGTTATTTGGTATTCCTGTAAACCCTTCTAGACAAGGGTCCTCTACCACTACAGTGTTCTAAGCCAAGTGCTTGCCTTCAAAAATTTGGCTACTGCACAAACAATTGGACGTTTTTAGCTTCTAGTCTGTAGACCCTGTAAGGCCCCGTGCCTTATCTCACAAAAGACCATTCAAAAAGACCAGGTAAACTTAAAAATTGACACGTGCGATATAATGAACACATGCACGCTGAAGGGGTTCAGAACCAAGTCTCTGCAGTCCTAGGCATCCTTTGCAGGCTAGCCTAACCCTGCTGTACACCCTTCACGTAAACCCATTAGCACAGCACTCAGTCCGACTTGAGTCATACGTCCTTTCAAAACCATTTCTTAGCTAGTTCTCAGCAGCACACCAGCCACAGCGAACAGCTGCCTGCTGGGAGCTGTCACAGCTGAAAAATGAAGCCAGCCCAAGAGAATCAGAGGGAAACTAAGCTGGGAAGAGTTTAGGCATGATACCCACTGGGGATTTTTTGTACGAAAAACCTTTTCGAAGCATGCTTTTAGGACAGCTGTTAAATGACAGGTAGGCAGACACTTCACCAAGAGCAGAATTACCAACTTCTGCAACTTCGCATTCAATTTGTTCCGAAAAAGAGATGACAGTTCGTCCAACAAGCTCCTTCAACAGCACATTTTTTCGGAAAAGAAAAAATAAAAAAAGCTGCACGTGATCTTACAGGAGCAACCCTAAGCCGTTAAAATCCTTCCCAAATTGACTTTACTCCTGCCGGGACGACAGGACGGCAAGGAACACGGGGAGCTGTTAACTCAGCCCTGGCCGCGCCTGGCCAGACTTGCCCGACAGGCTCTTCACCAGCCTCTTCCAGGGAACGGCCCACACCGGGCAAAGCGCTGCACAGCTGGAGCAGTAAAACGACGGCGTGCTTGATTTATTTATCTGTTTATCATCAATTAACAAGAGCGGACTGCAAACAGTGCACCTGCCTCGGACGGAAGCCCGGGAAAACACGCCCCCCCCCCCCCCCCCCCCCCCCCCCCCCCCCCCCCCCNCACCAAGCGGGGGCGCGGCGGGCCGGGCCCCGGAGGCTCCACCGGACACCCGTCGCCAGCGGGGAACCCACACTCGCTGTCCCGAGGGAAGCAGCGAGGAGCAGGTGCGCCCCGCGACCCGGCACAGCCGGTCTGGGCGCTCGGCTCGGCTCCGCCCGGCCCGGACCACCCCCCCCGCCCCCTCCCCGCCGGGCCGCCCCACTCACCCCGTCCCGCGGGCCGCGCCGCACCGCCCGCGTGCTCCCCGGCCCCGCCGCCGCGTACCCCACCGCGCTGCACCGCCCCGCCTGCTTCCCATTGGCCCGCGCCCGCCTCCCGCACCTTCGCTGACAGGCGCCGCAGCCAATAGGGAAAGCCGAATATCCCGGCCGGAGCGGAGGCTGCGGAGCGCCGGCGGAGGAAGGGAGTGAGTGCCGCGGCGGGGAGGGAGGGAGGACGGCCGCGGTGGTAGGAGCGCGACGGCAGGACCGGGGGGCTTCCGTCCCTCACCTGCCGGTGCCGCGGGGCGAACAGCTTGGCGGCGCATAGCTCCGTCCTCGGGACGGCCCGACAACTTCACCTCATCCCCGGGCGGTTGGGCGACGGTCACCGGCTGCCATGCGCGCTTCCGGCGCGTTGCATTGTGGGGCCGTGAGGACACGGCGGGGAAGGGAACGGGGATGGGGACGTGCCAGCGCATGCGCGGCCACCTCCCGCTCTCCTCCTCCGCCCCTTGACCCGAGGGGGTGCCCGTGGGCGCCCAGTGCGAGGATCTGCCAGCGGTCGGGGCCGGGATTGCTCGGCGGGGGAGCGGAGGCTCCGCGGGTGCGCGGCCCTGTGAGAGAGAAGTCCGTTTGGTGACGCACCACCGCGTGCCGGCCCAGCTCGGGTCAATGGAGACCTCGTGGGCTGTCGCAGAAGTGTCTTCAGGCTGCTGACTGCCCCCAGCGTACAGGAGTTGGTGCTGATGGGGCTTGGATATAATGATGTGATTTATGTGGGGGCGGTTAATGAACTTTGCCCCGCCCTCAAGCCCTGTTTTGTCGTCTTTGCTTAGGAAACAACAGAAATGACTAACCGAGAAGAAGCCGAGATACAAATTTCGGAATTAGATTTGCTCTCCAGCATGTTTCCTTATGAGGAAGAGCTCCTTGTGACTGACCAGGTGGCTCTCGCGGAACTAAAGCACTATGTTGAAAATGAGTCTGCGGAGATGCCATCTTCCAAAGTTCAGTTTATACTGAATGTAAAGCCAGAGGTCTCTAATGCCTCTATGGTATTGTAAACACTTTTTTTTTTTTTTTTAAAATTTTTGGTTTTATTTTGTATGATTTTAGGGCTTACTTGAACTAAACATTTGCTCATGTGTTTTTAGGTGGAATTCTGTATGGCCTGTGCCTTACCGTTTAAATACCCAACCGTTCTACCAGAAATTACTGTGAGGTATGGCATTAAAAGTACAGCTAATAAAAACATTTAGAAGCTACGGTGCACTATATAAATACAGTTATAAGAGGAAAAAGCAGTCCTTTTTTGATAGCTTACTGTCAAATTAAGCCAGATGGACATCAATGTTGAAGAAAAACAAATCTCCAAGGTTATGATGAAATCTCCAAGGTGTCCTCAGCAAATAAGTGAGAGAAATGGCAGAAGTGTGGAGGAGTGCCATTTTCAAGGGGTTACATGCACAATACTCTTCATAGGTCTGATGCTCAAGGAAACTGTTGTCCATCTTGACAAGGCTTGACACTTAACTAAAGGAGTGAAAAATTAGTCAATGGTCTTATTCTTCCCTTGTCAAAGTGCTGTTACTCCCAGGCTTCTGTTATTTTTTCTTGGAACGTTTCTGTTTAAAGAAGTAGCCTTGCATATTACAGGAAATTAGTTCAGGTACTGTACTTACTTTTCAAATACCTTTTTCTTGATTTTTATTTACAGATCAGTAGTACTATATGTGAACTCAGGAGTTAGTACACCAATTAAATACCGATTAAGATCTTTTCATAGCTAATATGACTTAAGTATCAATAGCAAGTGCATACCATTTAAATATGGCCTGATTTTTTGGCAGCTTGAAGTAAAACTGAAAAACGTGCTAAATTGTAAGCATATTACAACTGCATTTATATTTTTCTTTTTCTTTAGGTCATCGTTATTAAGCCGCGCTCAGCAGATTCACCTGAACTCTGACCTAAAAACATATTTGATGCAAAACTGCAGTGGTGAGCCCTGTATGTTGAGCGCAAGGGAATGGGTTAAAGACCATGCAGCTGCTTACATTGACAAAGAGCTTTCGTCTTCCTCAGTGACATCACATGCCGCGCAGTCAGAAGACATCACGTTCACTCGATTGTGGATCTATAGTCATCACATTTACAACAAGCAAAAAAGGAAGAATATTATTGAGTGGGCCAAGGAGCTCTCTCTGTCAGGGTTTTGCATGCCGGGGAAACCAGGTGTTGTTTGTGTAGAAGGTCTACAAAGTAGTTGTGAAGAGTTCTGGTCAAGGTTAGTTTTTCTTTGTACTTAAATGCCATTAGTAGTTAGAATATTACGTTTCATGTTTTGTATGTGGCCAGAAGGTGGGTTGATAGGACGAGAGGTAATGGGTTCAAGTTAAGCCAGGGGAGGTTTAGGTTGGATATTAGAAAAAATTTTTTCACTGAAAGGGTTATTCAACATTGGAATAGGCTGCCCAGGGAGGTGGTGGATTCGCCATCCCTGGAGGTGTTTAAAAAAAGGATAGACGTGGTACTTGGGGATATGGTTTAGATGTGGTTTTGTCAGGTTAGGTTAATGGTTGGACTAGATGATCTGAAAGGTCCCTTCCAACCTTAACGATTCTATGATTCTATGAAATCCAACCACCTTCCAAGTTATAAAAGTCGTGTTTATCATAATGTATTTACAACTCTGAATATCCACCGTACTGTTGGTTACAGCAGCTGCAGCTACTAGTAACGCACGGTGCACATTTATTTCTGTTTTACCTTCCTCTGTATTTCAGTTATATAGCAATGGACTGCAGTACCCCAGGTGTGTTAGACACGTACGCTGTTATATCGCCTTACATTCATGTTTTATTCTGCTCCCATCATTTATACTGATGGGTGGTGCAGGCTAAATGAACATTGCCGTTTGATTGTAACAGCTAAGAGAGTACGAGAATTCTTAGCACACACAAGGCTGAAATTGAAACCACACTTTCATCAATTATTTTGTGAGGGATAACATTAAGGTTTTTGAATCCTGGGGAGGTAGAAAGAAACCAGCTCTTGCTTATGGGAGTGTTTACGTGTGAGTAGTATTTCTATGACCGGCTAGGGAACCATTATCTCTGTCAACATATACATACAAATGGAATTTATTGACTTCTGTGTTAATAGCAATTTCATAGTATTTTCTAAAACAGTCTTGATTTTATAGATTCATATTTCTCCTATTGCTTTCAGAGTAAGAAAATTAACATGGAAAAGAATTCTCATTCGGCACAGAGAGGATGTTTCTTTGGAAGGTGGTGGGCATGCCGAGATTCAGAAACAAAGAAAGTTCTCCACTTTGGAAGAAAAATGTTTTGATGCACATGGTGCCAGAGGAAATCATATGGATTTGGGGCAGCTATATCGATTTTTAGAAGAAAAAGGATGCGCTGACATTTTTCAAATGTACTTTGGGGTTGAAGGGCATTGAAGGGGTTGAAGATCACCGCAGGTCCGAGTGCCTACATTTGTAAGTTGATCCTCATAACAGATTCCTTAGCTGTTCTGCAACAGTTGATCAGAGAGGGGATTAATAATTCATGGTTTATATGATGAATCCAGTTTTCAATGAAAACAAGTATCCAGTGAAATCCTGAATAATGAAAATGACTGAATGAATGCTTCATTACACTTCCTTGTTTTAAGGGCATTTAGGGTAGATACCTAATTACAAAGAAAGAAAATACGTTTGGTAACCTGCTGGGCAGTTACAGAATTATCGATTAATGAATAGATGGATTTATAGTGAATGAATATATGAATAAGAAGAGACAAAAATGGTTTGGATATCTCAGGAGAGGAAATCTGATGTTTACATTATCTATTGCTGTTTATATGCACTACATGAAGACCTTTTTGTAACCATCTTTTCTTCTACTTTATACCTGACAGCATTTTAAGACAGGAGATTAATGTTTTATTTAAAAAAAATAAAATAAAAAGGAGTGAGCAAGTTGACAAAAGCCACCTTCATGCAAACAGGATGCCTACTGTAAGACATAAGAATTTTCCGTAGGAAAAAGTGTTTGTGTGGAGGTAAGAGATGTGCTGTGGAGGCTCCGCCACATGTGTAGCTGAGGAGCGCGGTCTGTTTACTGGCGCAAAAGCAGAACCTTACCAAGGACTGACTGGGCTGCCTGACTGCCCACTCCAAAGTGGGGAAACGATCCTTACCCAGCTGGCTTCGCGCGTTTGCAGGCCACTGATTTAGCGTCCCTTATGCTGCACCGTGGGTTTGGGTCTGGTTCCAACGAAGTTACACCAAACGGGTGCCTGTTTGTTTCTGCGCTTGCGCATTCGGCATCTAAGTCACACACGTCTCATTTGAAAAAAAAAAAAGCAGGTGTTGGTCGCTTCTGGCGTTGATTAAATATTTCCACATAGATCCGGTGGAATTGCTAACGTTCAGGCCTCGGGGGCGAGCTGCGGCACCTTTCTTCAGTGATTTCATCCCAAAAGTGCAGTTCTGCCTCTATTTGGAGCTTTGCCACGTCCGAAGTCTTTTTAAGTCTACACAGATACCGCGGCTCAATAAAGGGCCCAAGACGCGCCTGAACTCCCCGCCCTTCTACAACCTGTTGATAGGTACGAAGTTTTAAGGGGATTTCAACTAGATTACGTCAATGTTGTACGTCACAACAACGCGTTGGAGATGATTTAAACCGTTTGCCGTTTTCCTGTCAGCACCGGCTCACCGTTGACGGCCGCGTTCCGGGGGAACAGGGCCGCGCCCTCCGTCCCCCCCGCTCCGCGGTACCCCGCTACCGCCCTGACCGCCGCCCCCGCGCGCCCCCGGGGCGTGACGTTGGCGCCGCGCGCCTGGCTCCGCCCTCCGGAAGCGCCGCGCTTCCTCCGCCCCGCCCGCGCGCCTCCTCCTTCGCTCCGTGTCTCCCTCCCTCCCTCCTTCCCGGCCGGTGCCCGGCGCGCCGCCGCCGCCGCCATGGGGGGCAAGAACAAGCAGCGAACCAAGGGCAACCTGCGGGTGAGCGCGCCCCGCGGGGCGGTGGGCCCCGGGTACCGCCTCAGCGGGACCGGCAGGCGGCCTGGCCGGGGAGGGCGGCGGGGCCCGGGCCTCGGGGCTGGGGCTTCCGGCACCGGCGGGAGGGTTAAGGCCGACCCTCCCCTCCCAGTGCCTTGGGAAGGGGTGGGGGGGGGCTGTAGGGCCGGCGAAGCCCGTCCCGAGCGGGGAGGCGGCCCTGCGTTGGGGCCCGGTTGGAGTAGCTGGGGCCGGGGCCGCCGGCGGGCTTCAGGGGGCGGCTCTTGGCCTGGGCCTGTGCTTCGGGGGGGTGTGACTGCGGCTGCCCGCCGCCCTCTTTCCGGAGAGGGGCAAGGGTAGGGCAGCGTGACTGCAAAATCACCACGGGTGTAAGCGCAGCAAGGTACCGGTGGGCACGTTTCGTGTATTTTTCTGTGGAGAGTCTTAAGAACGCGCCTGTCCCGGTGTCTCCGTCTTGCCGCCGTGCCTGAAGCGGTGTGTGACGTCCGTCGTATGTGGCACCTGCTCGGGATGGGAGATCTGTGGGTGAAGCGTTGTGTTCAGGTTGTGTAACTCCTGTGAATCTTCTCCCTCTCATGTATTTAGAGAAGGCTAGGGAGCACAAAGAAGCAAGTCCGTATAGTGGAGGTTTCACATGCAGAAAAAAATGACTTAATCTGTGGATATAGTAGTCAGGTAAAACGTGGCTTATGTACAAAAATCAGAAAAGTATGATGAACTTCAGTAAATTGTCATTACGTAAAACAAAAACAAACTCGCAGAACTGCAGCTGTCATTAAGAATAAAAGGTATTTGGACTATAAGGTATCACAGAGAACATCGAAGCATCAGTCAGTTTTGGGGCAGTCTTTTCAAAAGAGTGTGGTTGACATAAACAGAAACCACTGATGCAATGAGCAATGTGTTGACTTAACTGGGGCAAACTAGAAAAGATGCTGAACTGCAAAACCCTCACTGCAATACTAACAGGATAGTATTGTACTGTGTTACATAGGTACCCTTTTGCTCCATTCCTCTAAGTCCTTCTTGGCCTCTCTGTTGCTGGTAGCATCCTTTGTTTCATGTGTGTTCTTACTTTTCCCAGTGATGTGAAGAGCATTCCTTGGGAGCTGTATTGGTCCACATGCAATAACATGAGAAGAACTAGTAAACACAGAAGTAGTGAGGGAGGGTAAATGGTTTCTTAATAAATTGTTCACTTAAAGAAGGACTTTTCTGTTATACGTTTTTGTATGCGTATATAAACAATATAATTTTCCATAAGTATTCATGGATTAAAATTACTATGAGAGAAGCGAATGCTGATTCTAGAGACAAGAATAATTTTGTAGGTCAAACTTCTATGTTTAAAGCATAGGTAGCCTTTTTTTTTGAGAGACCTTGTTTTAAATAGAGGGTTAATTTTACAATATAAATAGGATCATTATTCCAAATACATGATGCATGCAAAATGAAATGAAATTATTGTAATAAATAACTGACTTCTGTCCCTGTTTTTTGTCAGCCTTCTAGCAGTGGCCGAGCTGCAGAGCTCCTCGCCAAAGAACGTGGAACAGTGCCTGGGTTTATTGGCTTTGGAACATCTCAGAGTGATCTAGGATATGTTCCTGCCATTCAAGGAGCAGAGGAAATAGACAGCCTCGTGGATGCTGATTTTCGAATGGTGTTGCGAAAACTTTCGAAACGGGATATCACAACAAAATTAAAAGTAGGTGTATCCTTTGTCCCCTCTAGCTTTTTTTATTGGAAAACAATACATTTTTCTTAAGGATGGGAGAGGAATATATCAAGGTAGCTAATACTAATTTCATATCGATGAGTTTGCTGAAACTATAATCCAGAAGGTATCTTAGAGGACTTAAAAAAATGTCCGTCATGCAATGCTGATGGAGCATTCATAAAATAAACTCTATAGACACTCAATTGCAAGAAATGAATTGATTTTTGAAAAGGAGATTTGCAATGTCTGGTAGAAGCTGGTAAATTACAGAACATGTCTATCTGACGTTTTTTAACCATGCTTTTGATATCTTCATTTTAGGCTATGCAAGAGTTTGGGACAATGTGCAAGGAAAGAGAAGCAGAAGTTGTTAAAGGTGTTCTTCCTTACTGGCCAAGAATTTATTGTAAAATCTCACTAGTAAGTATTAAAGTATCTAAATTAAAAACTTCTCTGGATACTTCCTGTGAAAACCTCTAAGGCAGTCTTTATTGATGTCTTTAACTTTGGTGTGCTGCTTTTGGCTGGGATAGAGTTAATTTTCTTAATAGTAGCTAGTACGGGGCTGTGTTTTGGATTTATGCTGGAAACAGTGTTGGTAACACAGGGATAGTTTAGTTACTGCTGAGCAGTGCTCACACAGAGTCAAGGCCTTTTTTGTTCCTTACTCTGCCCTGCCAGAGAGTAGGCTGGGGGTGCACAAGAAGTTGGGAGGGGACACAGCCGGGACAGCTGACCCCACAGAATCACAGAATGGTCAGGGTTGGAAGGGACCTCTGGAGATCATCTAGTCCAACCCCAACTGACCAAAGGGATATTCCATACCATGTGATGTCGTGCTCAGCAACATAAAGCTGGGGGAAGAAGAAGGAAGGTGGGGGGATTTTCGGAGTTATGGCGTTTGTCTTCCCAAGTAGCTGGTACATGTGATGGAGCCCTGCTTTCCTGGAGATGGCTGAACACCTGCCTGCCCATGGGAAGCAGGGAATGAATTCCTTGTTTTCCTTTGCTTGCATGCACAGCATTTATTTTACCTATTAAACTGTCTTTATCTCAACCCACGAGTTTTCTCACTCTTACTCTTCCAATTCTCTCTCCCGTCCTACCAGGGGGGAGTGAACAAGTGGCTGTATGGTGCTTAGTTGCTGGCTGGGGTTAAACCACAACAGTTGGAATTGCTGACTTTTTCTAGGAAAAATAGCAAGTTGAAGGAAAGTAGTGTTCTTTATTCTGGAGATTTTTCAGTATTGGCAGTGGGTAGAATCTTAAACTGTTGATGCCTGGGCTGTACTTGCTGGATCTTTTTAACATAAAGGTCTAACTAAAAAGATATTTCTTCTCATGGAAAGTTCGTTTATGTAGATTCCAGAATGACTAAAGAGAATGTACTGTTCAATTCACATAATTAAAAATCTGTTTGATCTAGGACTGATATCTGACCAGACTTAAA
>RSEF01000001.1:126996881-127017952 GCA_003993805.1 Himantopus leucocephalus | reverse complement strand
AGAAATTCTTTACTGTGAGGGTGGTGAGACACTGGAAGGGGTTGCACAGAGAAGCTGTGGATGCCCCATCCCTGGAAGTGTTTCAACGCTGGGTTGGATGGGGCTTTGAGTAACCTGGTCTAGTGGAACATGTCCCTGCCCATGTCAGGTGGGTTGGAACTGGATGATCTTTAAGGTCCTTTCCAACTGTAACTGTTCTATCATTCAGGCCATAACAGAGCTTGTGGACTTCCAAAAAGATTCTCAAGGTAAACTGTCATGGAGTAAATGGAAGGGCCTTTCATGGATCAGTAACCTATCATATGATAGGAATTAAACGGGAAAAAGTATAAATGCTGAAAGAATGATAATTGTTTCTGATAAATTATTCAGAGTAATCAAAACTGAAACTTCAGGGAGCTGTAGCAGTGTGTTGTGATACTGAATGATTAACTGAGACAGTTACTGATGAATTTCAAAACCAATAAATTTTAAAACTATACATCGGAAGTACACAATTGTAACTGTATCTATTCAGTGGTAGGCTCTGTGCTGTTAAAATTCAGAAAAGAGATCTTTGGTCATTGTGAGGGTTCCCTGTAAATGGCAGGTTGGTGCTCAGCAATAAAAAAGGAGTACAGGTTATTAGGAGCTGCTGTGAAAAAAACAGAGGACAAACGAAAATTATTATAGCATTGGTGTGTCAGTATCTTGAATATTGCCTGTATTTTTGATCACTGCAATATTCTGGTTCACCTATATTCTTTTGGAAAAAAAAAAAAAAGTGTGATAGAATCAGAAAATGCCCAAAGAAAGATGGCAGGGATGGTTAGGCAAATGCAGTAGCTTCTGGCTGTAGAGGCAATAAAACAGACTAGAAGTTTTCAGCTTGCAATGAAAGTGATTGGGGATGAGGTTATGGTAAAGAGCCATACAATCATAATTTGTATGGAAAAAGAAAATAGGAAGAAATTTTTCATTGTTTCTGTAAATAGAGGAGCCTGAAGTTGCTTACAGATGCTTAGATAGCAGGCTTGAGGAAAGAGAAAAGTATACTTCATACAGTTCATAATTAAATAATGGAACTCATTGCCACAGGATGCTGTGGAGTTTGAGGGTAAATGGCATTGGCCTATTTCAATCCAGTGGGAAAGGGACCAAGTATATTCTTGGAAGATTGGTCTGATTTTGTTAATTATATTCAGTAGTCCAGCTGTAATCTCTGGTTTTCAATTGATTACCAGAAGCTAGGAAGGCGTAAAAGGGGAAGGGGTCCCTCTGCACTTGCTCTATTTTGGATACCTTTTGTCTAAGTTGCTTCAGCTGTTTTACAGAGAGGATACTTGACAATGTGAAACTTTGGCCAGGTGATCCTAGATGACTGTGGAATAAGAAAGAGAGTTTAGGTATACATTAGACTGCAACTCCTTTGCACTTTATTTTGCATTCAAAATTAGTAAATAAAAACCAAATCAGTACATATTAATACAATGCCTTTGAACGATTGCGTTTGTCAGGTAATCAAAGCATGCTGTCTTTTTCCTCTCCCCAACAGAATCTTTGATTGGTGAAACTTTTGTTGAAAGGATTATTGATAAGCTTCAAGCAGCTCTGTCGAAAGCTAAGGATCTTTCTGAAGCTGGAAATACTGAACCATCAGTATCTTTCATCTGTGATGTAGCCTCAAGCTTTTTCAGCTCAGTTAAAGGGTGTTTACTGATGCCATCCTCAGAAGACTTACTGCTTACCATCTTCCAGTTGTGTGCTCAGAGGCAGGATGCTACGCACTTAACGGGTAATTTGGAAAAAAAGCTTCAAACTTTGTTGTAGTTGATGATTACATCTAAATTCTTTTTCATGAAACAGATTCAAGTATATAGTAGAATATTGAGTTCACAGACATTGAGTGCTTGCAGCTGTAACTGATGTGAAAATTTGTGCTTTAATTTACAATGCCAGAAGTTACTACTAAACATCAAGTCCTGTATATCTTTACAAGGATTTAAAACTTTTTTGATGTTAGTATGCCTGTGCTTCAGCTGTCTTTGAGGCTGTGATATTCCACACTTTCTGGAGTGTTACATAAATTATTTAAGGTCCATGAAGTACAAAGAATGAACTTTTTTTTTGTTCATTCTACCATGTGAGATTCCTATGAAAAAAATGTGTGTAATCACTTCATTAAAGATACATACGTTTATGCTGAAACCATTTATATTGGTCAAGTTGCTCTGACAAATCGTGACCCATTTCTCTCTTCACCAGTGCTCATTTTCAGAGCGCTGATCCTGATTTATTTTCTTTCAATGCAGAATTTGAGAGTGATAAATTGGTGTATTAATTTACTGACATAGATACAAAGGAGGAAATTTTGCAGTGTTGTTGTAGAAGTGAAGTAGGACAACACTAACCTGAAAACCACTGCTGCTTTGTAAATGAGTATTGATGTGAATGTTCAGTATTTCAGTATTTTTAAAAGACCTGTCATTTTGAAGACCATATGAGTATATTGTAGTAGACAACATGAGCATCACTCTTATTCTCAAATAAAACATTACCCATGTGTCAGAGTTAATTTAAAATTGCTCTACAACAGGAAACCTGTATATTTGCCCTTGATAGTTATTGCATGTAACCACATAGAAAAGAGAATTCTTTTCCTACTCTAGGACCTTTAGACATGTGATCCTTGCTGTATGCTGTAGGTTGTAATTTGAGTTTACCTGTTTGTGGTGGGTTTATTGTCTGTTTTTTGTTTAACTTTTTTTCTTTTCCCTACAATAGATTTACTTGTATGTAAATTAAAACATACTTGGATGTCTGGTGTAAATTCACTTGTGCATCAACTTCGGAGTATGCAGAAACAGAGTACCTTTTTGCATAAATCTGCATTGTGGGTCAAGAATCAAATTCAGTCTTCCTCTTTGGATGTTAAAAGGTAATTGTGGAGTACATGTTCATTTCATAATATGTTGTTCTCCAAAGCGCGTTAAGGTCAGTGCTATACTACTCTTTATTTAATTGGCATCTGTGTTACTGAGAGTTTTTTTAGCCTGTCAGAGATGAGAACTGTGGTGTAGAGCATAACTTCAAACGCCATTGGTATCTCATGTATATAGTGTTGATACAATGTATATAACATTGTATCAGTGTAAAATAAAACTGCTTGCTTTTACTGGATAGTGCCAAACTTGTTTGCAGTGTTTTCTCCTTTTCTCAGCCTTCAGGTTTTGATCTCTGCAGTTAGTGATTTGTTGTCTAAGCTTATGGAAGCTGATGAACAGTCTGCATATCTTGTGGGAGCTTATGTTGAGCATGTCACACCAAACAAAACTGAGTGGAGGAAATTGCACGAGTCTCTGTCCGCTGAGGTATGAAAGTGATAATGGACTTGCATGTGGTAGTCAATCTTACCTCAAGTCTCTGCCCTTTAGGGTGATAAGCATTCTTTATTTTGACATGGTACTGCAATTATGAATATGCGTATGTCTGCATAAAGGTTCTCTTCGGCCTCTTTCCATGACAGAGAACAAAATCTGTGTGTTTATGGTCCCATCCAGAACTACTGGAGAAAATAAAAAAACCTGTGAAATTACCCTCTTCTGCATGGAACACCAGCAACTTACTTTACAATTCAGGAATTTTGTCTGACAGAATATACATCATGAAGGTGTTCTTATCTTTAAGTTAATTCTTCTAGAAAATTAATTTTATGAAAGACACCAGTACCTGCACAGGAACATGATGCGCTATCAACAAAATGGAGAGTGGGAAAGGACATAAATTTCTTGTCCAAGCACCAATCTTCAGTAACCCTGGTATTTCTTGTAAAATGTATAGAGTTCTAAAGATACATATTTATTTCTGAGGCAGCAATGCAGTTTCAAGTTACTGCTGTGCATTTAGGTTTTTTTAATACGCTGGAGTGGGTCATCCTCACCATTGTGCTTTTGGTGTTAATTTGTCTCTTTCATGGTTATGTTTTAATAATTCTGAATTTTCAAGGTTAAACAGAACATAGCTCTTCCATGCATCATTAAAATGTCAATTATTTGTTCATGCTCTTCTATGCACATATTACAGTGGATGCACAAACCTCTTCTGGAAGGAAGGCTTAGTATGAATTGTGAACCTTTGGGATCGTCTGTCAAGCTGTGTGGCACAACTAAGCTTCCAGGCCATCTGTGTACTTCAGCCTTATTAAGTAAAATGGTGCTACTTGTGTTGGAAAATGGTCTAGTCCGTGGAAATGATGATGCTGAAAGAAAGAAAATTGACAACATAAGTAAGTTACGATGGTAAAACTTAAATGAATTTGATTTTGTAGTAGTTGAAAATTAACCCAAATTGATAATTGGAAATGAACAGTTAAAGTTTGGTGTACAGGTATGAGAAATCATCCTTTTACCTTTTGTTGTTTGGTGTTTTTTTTTTCCTTTCAGTTGTCCTTTAAAAGTACAAGTATGCACAAGTATAGTGTTTGTATTTCTAGGGCCTTTTGTGATTATATACATGCCATCTCAACAGAACTTTGAATTTGGAGAAGTTTGAATTTGCAATGAATTTCAAAGTTGTTCGTTACCAAAACACGGTGCATTGGCATGACTGGGTAGTAGGAACTGTATCCATGCTATCCAATAAATGCTCTGAGGGTTTAGCCATAATTTAAAGATATTTTGAGGCAGTGATTTTTCTTAATTCCACCAGGTGGAATCTCATTTTTTTTTTTATTTATTGAATGCTCAAATTAGAGCCAGCATTATCAAATTAACAATGCTGTCTCCAAAAGTCTCACCATGATGAGAAGTGTAATTGTTCAGTGTGGGTCTTTGTAAGCTAATGAAGAAACCACTGCTAACTATTAGCATCAAATTTATTTGGCTTTTCTCTGGATTTAGATCTTCATTGCCTTGTCTGCAAGAAATGTATGTATTTAAAAAAAAAAAAGAGAGCAAATAGGGAGGAGTTAGAGTTCTTGTCATGCTTGACTTGCTTTAAAATTTCCTGAAAATCTACAATATTGTAAACTTTTCTTCTCTTCTATTTTATGAAGCAATGGCAAGTATCCAATTCATGCTCTGAAGCACCTGAGATTGCGTGTAAATGTCATCTTTTTAATGTATTAAAAACACACTTAAAAAAACCCAACAAACCCGTGACCTGAAACTTCTTGCTCATGCACTGAATATATTCAGCAGTTGTAAACAACAGCCTTTGTTTAATTAGTTGCAGAGCTGTTGTACTCATTACAATGGATTGAAGAATTGGAGAATCCTCCTCATCTGCTTCTGGAATATCTTCATATGTTGGACGAAATGCACATCACATACAAGAAGTTCAGTACGCTTAGTAATACAACTAGCCTTCAGCAAACAATATTTGATAGGTATGTAAGAACAAGTAAAACAACCCTTAACTCTGTCTTCATACTTTGCGTTGTATTAAGTGCCACCATATTGCCTCATGTGTATTGATTCAAACTTCATCTAAATGCGTTTGTTGTGATCTATGCATCTGTATATATTAACCAGGGTCTTTCTTCTTCTTTGAAGATCAGAGGAACATGGAAGACTCTGGTCCTTAACCATGGCTAAAGTGGTTCGTGTGGAAAACACTGTATCCTGTGAGATGAAACAACTTTTTAAGACAACAGAAGGGTATCTTAATACTGCTGCCTATAATCTTTTAGTTTACGTTGCAAATGTTGATAATGTTAAATGATACTGATTCAGATGAATGACATTTGAAGGCTGAAAATGTGGTAGTATATGTATGCTGTATGTAAACGTGAAATTTGGTTTAGTATGTGCGATTAGTTACATCATAGGATGTTAGATCATTATGAGCCAATTGACATTTTGTTTACTAGTTAACGTTTTGGGTTTGTTTCATTCTTGATGTTTTGCTTGTATGAATAGGTTTCTGCCATTAACAGAGGGCAAATTGCATACACTTCAGTGCCTATCACCTTTTTTAATTGAGGAAGAAAAGAAAGAACTTGTCTTCCACTGTGTGGCCAAACTTATGACATGCACACAGACAGAGCTTTCCAGTACTGATGGTGAGTATGTTCTTACCTCAGTCCACTTCATTAGAATTAAAGAACATTGTTTTGCAATAATGTTTGCTTTTAGATAAAATATTTTAACTATAATAATATCATTTTTCCTAGAAAGAAATGGATTCTCAGTTTGCATATTTGTTCTAGACTGTTTGGCATAGTAGTTTTCCTTTTTATTAAGGAAGTACAAGCTATACTGCCTGGTCCAAAATTAGAACTAAAGGATTTAGGCTGATACTGTCAAAAGAATTTTGAAATTGCTCTACTTCTTGTTTGGTCTATCTGATTTAAACACATCTGTAAATATGAAAGTTTTCAATTAATCATTTAGGCTTTACACAACATGCAAAGTATTATTATTGTTAACTAGTATTGTCATGATTGTCTTTAGATGCTTTAGCAAGAACTCTTTCACAGTTTATGTATAGTTTTTGAGTAGTTCTTCCAGTGCATGGGACACAGTGTGCTGAGTCAGAACTACTGTATGTACGCTTTCATCAGCTTTTGAAAAATTACTTAGAGATGATTGAGATGTGTTATAATATTGCTTTGAATATCCCTTAGAAGACCTTTTTGTTTTCACAAACTTGTTCCTTTTCAGGAAAACTCTTTGGAAATACTCACAGTCCTTCTGCACGTTTGAATTAGATGTCGTTTAAAAGAAAGAACTTTCTCTTTTTCTCTCATGCTTTCTTGCACATGCTTTTATTGATCAGTCTGTGTAAAAACTTGAAAGTTGATATTGTATTTTTTAACAGGACTGTGCTTACTTAAATTGAAAAAACTATCTTTGGTGATTTTAAACTGTGGACTTCCATCCCTTGTCAGTGTCCAGATTTTCAGATGAGTTCTTCAAATGAATGTCCTCAAAGTGTGAAAATTTTCAGTGTTAATGTCGTGCAGCAATTGAGAACAATCTTGAATCTTTCTACTGTGGTAGTTTCCCTAACACTGTTCAGGGTTAGTTAAGCCTTCCTGGCTTTCTGAGTGAACCAGTGAACCAGCCGAATGTGTTTGTGAAACTTTAAACAGAAAATGGGAAAAAGAATACTCACTCCTCCTCTGCTGTGGAGTGCTCTTGTTTATAACTCTGGTCTGCGCTTTCCTTTCTGCTGCTTCTCATTTTCCTAGGGATTCCTGAGCAGAAAGTATATACCTAAATTTTCCCATTAAGTGTGACATAGGTTGTGGGTTTTTTTTTTTTTTTCTAGAGCAGGAAAGTGCTGGTAAAGTTCTTGTAAATCATTGCACTGCTGCTTAAGTGCAGTGGGGTTTTAGTTTGGTTGGTTTTGCTATGCATAAATAGTACTTTAACTCAGTTCTTTGTCATCATGTTTGGAAGATATGTTCTTTTTCTCCTAGAAATGTAGATACTTGCAGTTTTCCTTGAAAATGGAAAACAGTACTAATGCAACAGTAGTAGTTCACTCTGAAAGTAAAAATTAACACTCTTAAAATAATATTGGAATTCACAACTCAGTTACATTGACTTAATTATCTGTCTAAATTATTGCTTCGCATACTACATTTTTAGTAGCACAAATAGATTTAAATCTCAGCAGATATTTTCCCTTTTTGTTAATTGTATAAACCAACATTAAATCTTATAGGAGCTTTTGGTTGGTTTGAGTGTTTTTTTGTTTTGTTTTTGTTTTTTTTAAGTTTGAGTTGGGTATAGTTTTTTTGATTTAACAATGGTATCTCTGGATTAAATGTTCAAAGAAAAAAGCTTAGGTATTATCCAAGCTATCTTATGATATTAATGGGAAGTTCAAATGAAACAATCCAGTCAATTGACATACATTATAATGTTTGTTTTGTCTTGATAATTAAGACCTATTAAGTATGATATTATTATTATGTTATAGGAGCATTTGGCTGTCTTTCCATTTTGAACTCCTGCTTGAATGACAGAAGTATTGATTGTGATCATCTACTACCTGGAATACTAAAAATCATCATATCTTGGAAAAATGATAATGAGGACAGCTTTCTCTTTAGCTGGTGGGTTCAACTTTGAGATAATTTGACTTTTTTAATTTCTAAAACAAAAGTTTAAAAATATAGAGTGGTTATTAAGTCAAAATCAATTTGTAAATTACAACCACCATCCACTGCTCTAATATTACATTTTGAAGCCTTTGTTAGAACTGCATCCGTCGGTTTAATATACCTATCCTTAAGTATCTAATAATTCATACTGAAGAAAATTACCCAGGTGATTGAAGGCTGGAAAACTAGGAGCTTTTTTAATTCACCTAGATGTCAACTGTTTTCAAGAGCATTCAGAACTGACCAGCTTTTGTAGGTGTTGCTGGATATTCAGTTACAAACTCTGATTGCTTATTTAGGTAGCAGAAAGAATACTTAGGTGTCTGTTTTTTAAAATTCTGGACCTGAAAATGTAACTTGGAAAGCTTCCAGCAAGGAGTGAAAATATACTGAGGTTCATTTGACTTGAGTATAGTGAGAAAAATTCAGACCACAAAGTCTCGAAATAATGTACGCTATTTGGACACTTGAGGGCTTATATTTTAAGTTACTAATTTTAGAAATAAGTGATTCTTTTTCTTGCATTGATTTACTTAAAATTGCTAAATTTCGTAGTTTATGTAAGTATATTACTTGAGTGAATATGTAAATTATTACAGTTTTAGGAATCTGTATAACATGCAAATGAGCAAGTAGCTCTGATAGTCTATTTTGTACCTGTTGACTGACTTAGTTAGACTTGGCAGGTAATGTAGTATTCTAACTCTGAAAGAGTGTCAAAAGCACGTAGGGCAGAGCCTGGTGCAAGACTAATTTTTCCTAAGAGGAGGAGTGAAGGTAAGAATATAAATATTCATGTCTTCAACATGAAGATATGTAAGCTTTAGTTGTATTTTTATTGCAGCAATCTGAAAGAAACCAGTGCTCAGTTGCTTGGTTTCAACATAGAGATGATCCGTTACCTTCCCTTGCTGCTGAAGTATTCCACAGCTCCTTTGGCCGATAACGAATGGGACTTTATCATGTGCTCCATGCTGGCTTGGTTAGAGGTAATATGCAAGAGACTATTACTAATCATTGCATTGCAGCTTTTAATGGGATCCTCCTGATGCCCTCTGAACCTACTGGACTGATGCAGGGGAGAAGGGTTTAAAAAAATAGGCAATGAAATAACTCAATTTTTATCATCTTACTGGGCTGTCCGATCGACATTTCATACTAAATCTTTGAAAGCTGTATGTTTAAAAGTTCACCTGTCTATTTACAAAGTGGGAAGTTGGGTATCGGGATGATCCAGTAAAACATTGTATGCCACATAGCAATTAAATTTGAACGAAGATGCACGAGGATTGCCAAGAGAAATGGAAATCAGAGCTCCTAATGGTTCTTACTTAGAGTTTAGAACACAGCGGTCTTAACAATTTTAACTTTGTTTCATCTAATGTGCATGCTAACTTTCTAGTGCTTTAGAGTAATGATCAATATTAATAACTGGGTACTCAGCATTTTGAAGATAACTTATTTTAAAAAGCATTTCAATAGAAATATGGAACTAAGAAAATAAACTTTACCTACCGCATGAGTGCTAATGTCGCATCTCTGGTTTTGATGTACTTACCTTTTTATGTTATTCGCTGGATATGGCAGGGACATAGTTATCTCAGCTTAGCAAATATTTGACACAGTGTTAAAAGAATTGCACAAAATCCTTTTTTCGTTGAACTTTGACAAAAAGGTCATGTGTGGCTTAAAATCACAAGCAATACTGTATCTCCTGTTTCTTTTTGTATATGGAGATGAAATTACCTCCCCCTTGAAGTAATGCGATGTTTAGTAATGGCATTGGTAATTGGAGAATAGTTTTGAAATGTGTCTGCTGTAGGCCTCTGTTGAAAAATAATATCCCTTTAAGACCAAAGTCTAACATGACATATAAAAATTGACTGAATGAAAAGCAGTTTCAGTATCTAAATGATTACATGAAACATCCAAGTTATATTCTAATGCTGTCAGAAAACAAGTCAGAGTGAACAGCTGACTATTTATTTATTAATCAAATAAAGATACAGAATCTCTCACCTTCTAGAGCTTTTTTTTTTGTTTTTTTAAATAGTTATAGCACCCTCTGTCAGTACACACTTACAAGGGCAGGCTGGAAACTTCCATTTCAGGATGAATCTTCTTAGCTGTGCTGTATGTCTCAAAACTGTATTTTTTTAATTTTAAAAAATCCTAACAACAAACTTGTATGAAAAACTTGTTGCATAGATTAAGTCCTTGGGAATATTTTTAATATTTAATGATATTCCTTTTTTGGGGCAACTAGTAAGAATGAAAATAAGAAGGAGCTATGTTGGGAGAGATGAAGTATTCTCCTGATGGCCACTTTAATTTCCAATTTACAGTAGTGTATTGCCAATTTCCTTCTGCAACTTGGAAATACGAGCAGCATATTGGTACAGCTCTTATGTTTGGGAGAGAAAAGTGAGAGCCCTTCACATAGCAGTTTTGGCTCACTTGGCTACACAAGTGCTCCAGATAAGCTACAGCTGTGTACATTTCTGTTTTAATCCACTTGGTGGCAGTTTCTTGCTGTCATTATAAAGAAGGTCATATAAGGGAAGCAATCCAGGATTCTAAATGTTGATGAGACTTGGAAATAATTTTCAGGAAGTCTTACTAAAATACAGATTGTATTTTTTCATTTTTTTCTTTCTGGTACAGACAGGGAATGTGAAACAGATATTTTAATGCAAATTGATAGTTAATAAATCTTCCTTTTATTTTTTCTTCCTAGACAACAAGTGAAAACCGTTCACTTTATCATGTCCCACTTGTGCAGATTTTTGCTTGTGTCAGTTGTGACTTGGCATCTGCCCTTAGCGCTTACTTTGAAGCTGCAGCTCCTGAAACTACTGAAAACCTTCCTGTGAACTTGATCAGTGAATGGAAAGAATTCTTTTCTGAAGGAATTCACAATTTGCTGTTACCTTTGTTGGTGAAAGTCACAGGCAAGTATATGGCAAGGAGGGTAACAGTGGTACCTGTCAGGCTATTCTGAAATAGAGTCTGACGGCCTGTGTTATTAATTTATAGGAATATTATGTCAACGTAGCTTGTAAGCGTTCAAACGATTGAGTGTTTATGTGCTAATTAGTAAAATAATTGCACTTGACATTGTGACTTTTAAGATTAGATGGATTCTGATAAGCAGAGTTTGAGCTGTTTCTAGTAATGCTTGTTTATGATATCATCCATACATTTTGTATCACAGCCTGTCTTTCTCTATTTTTAAATAGGAGAAACCAAAAATGCATCTGAAGGCTCCTTTCAGAACTCTGTATTAACGTCTTTGGGTGAAGCTCTAACATACATCTCGAAGGACCAGTTGTTAAACCATAAATTGCCAGCGAAGTTTGTTGCAGGCCAGAAAACAAATCTTCCAGATAAACTCCAGACTCTACTAAATACGTTATCTCCATTGTTACTTTTCCGAGCTAGACCTGTACAAATTTCTGTCTACCATATGTTGTATAAGTAAGAGTCAACAAATTTCTCACTTCCCTCACCCTTCCCTGACTCCCCCCTGCTTTTTTTTAAAAAAAAAAAAAAAAAAAANGCTGTAGCACATGCACTTACAGATATGTTTAGCAAAGTCATGTTCCATTATGGGAGAAATCCTTAAGGCAATTTGTGTTCTGTATTGGAGAACATTATATAAAGCTATGAATGCTAAATTTAATTGTAGAAGTAGACTAAATATATACTGAAATATTTTACTGCAGTACATGAAGATACAGTTTTATTTTCTGTACCACAGTTACATGGATATCAGTATCATAACTGTAGAGCTATTTATTTTTAGCCCCTATTTTAACACTCAGAGAATCCTAAAATGTAAACTGAAATATTCCAGGTTTGATCTGGATCTGACAGTATCATTAAATAGTATAACCTTTTTCATTTTCACTAGATCAGATAAGAAAATGAAAAAAGTCGATAGAAATAGTATTCTTGTGAACTTTTTGGATATCTCTAATACCAAAAGAGAGAGTACAGAATTTGAAAAATAATATGTGCATTTGACTGCTCGAAGTGCAGATTGCCAAGCAGATGGCTTAAGCATAAGAAGCTACCATTATCTTTCACTTACACTGAGGCATAGGGTTGCAATAGCTTTATTCTGTGAGAAGTTTATTTTAGCATGACTCACGAAGTGTAAAAGGTCTGGAAAAGAACCAAGCAAGGCTACATGCTCATTGGCTACTGTCATTCAGGAACCAAATTTGCAGTGGTGACATGTCTCTTAAAGATTCTGTGTTATTGTTAAGGGTTAAATGCTGTTATTTTGTTGCATATCGTTAATGTTGACACTGATAAGCAAAGAACTATGCATCACATGTATTAAAGTAGCAAAAATTAAATCTGATTTCCTTTCCGTGTTTCTATAGATTAATGCCCGAATTGCCTAAATTTGATGACGAAGATCTCAAATCTTATGGTGATGAAGAGGAGGAATCAGCATTGTGTGTATTTTTTCCTCGTGTTTTTTTTCTGACTGTTTTCTGTATTTTTAAAATGTGTTAGAGGAGTTAAGATTTGCAGCTGAGTAGTCGTCTGTCAGGAGTTGTTAAAGAAAAAAAATGACATGGCTATGATAATAGAGTCATAAGTATTGAGAATATTAAATATAGTTGGTGAAGGCTGCCTTTGTGCTAAAACTGGAAACAATATTTGCAATTGTTTTCAATTGTTACTAGAGCAAGTGCAACATATATGCTCTATATTGTAAAATCATGACAGATTTTTACTGGACTGCTGTATTCGGAATGTGTCCAGCTGCACAGGTAACTTCAGTTTCTTGAACCTCCAAAATTGACCTGAGTGTTTTATACAGCATGAATCTGATAAAGTCAACAGTTTGAAGAGGGAATATGGTAATTGATTGGGAGGGGGGAGGGNTTTTTTAACCTCAGCCCAATGACTAATACGGTTCCTTACTATGGAGCTGCAAAAGGCTTTTTAATCTAATGCCAAAGCCCAAACCCAACACATTCAGTGATTAGAAGATCCATTGTTCAGTTGCTCCTTTGTTGGTGTGACTTTACAAAGAAAAAAGCCAACCAGCTGTCCATGATGTAGGTTAAATCAGCTGAACCAGAGACCACTTTCAGATTAAAATAATCAGCATTCAGTTTATATTTGTCTTGCAAGAGGTAAAAACACCAAGTCCATTTCAGGGGAGAGAAAAAAAAAAAAAAATCTTAAAATCTAGCACTGTGTGAATCTGAAAGTAAATTTTCCTGTAATAAAAGGCTCCTTTTATGTTCTACATACAAGGCTTGACTAACAGGTTTCTAGGAATGCTGTGAATATAAATACAGTGAATGCTTCACTCAAGATTTGAGTTTACTATGCCGGATAACATTTTTCCATAGATCACCTCCAGCGGCTCTTATGTCTGTCCTGGCCACTCAAGAACTCTTGCTAGAAAACATCCTGGAATGCATTCCAGTTGGAGAATTTGCAGTTATTCAGCCCCTGAGCGATGAGTTCTGCCTTGTTCTAGGTTATCTTCTCACTTGGAAGTTAACATTAGCTTTCTTCAAAGCAGCTTCTTCTCAGGTATATGTTCAGAGTCCTTTCCTGTTAATTGAATTTCTTAACATACTTACTTGGTCTGAATCTTGAAGTTTCACTTACTTGGTCTGAATCTTGAAGTTTCCTCCGGCATTTTTATTATTTCAATTTGCGTATCTTCCTACCTCTTGTTTTTGTGGAATTAGTGGAATTCTTTCCAATGGTTCCCAGTGACAGGACGAGGGGCAATGGGCACAAGTTGGAGCATAAGAAGTTCCGTTCAAATACATGGAAAAACTTCTTTACGGTGAGGGTGACAGAGCACTGGAACAGGCTGCCCAGGGAGGTTGTGAGTCCCCTTCTCTGGAGATTTTCAAGACCCGCCTGGATGCAGTCCTGAGTAATGTGCTCTAGGCAATCCTGCTTTGGCGCGGGAGTTGGACTAGGTGATCTCTAGAGGTCCCTTCCAACTCTGAAAATTCTGTGATTCTGTGAAAGCATTAGCAGACTTAGGCTTCTCCAATGCAATAGTTAAAGATGGTAATATTAGAGTAATGAAGAATTAAGATTCATTAATGGATGATTTTCTGGCATTTTCAAACAAGCTTGCTACATTTTATGATCTTACAATTGTTCTAAATGGTGCAGAGAACTAAATCACTCTTCTAAACACTTGTTCTGAATCAGTCTTCCTGTTCTTTCCTACAGAAGCATATTTGTGTTATTTACAGAGTAAGCTATATTTGTTAAGTCTCATCTGTATTTTGTGGTTTGTTTTTTTGTTTGTTTTGTTTTTTTTAACACTATCAGCTGCGAGTTCTCTACTCTCAATACCTTAGAAGAACTAAAAGCTTGAATAAACTGCTTTATCACTTGTTCAGGCTCATGCCTGAAAACCCTGTCTTTTCTGGGCCGACTTCAGAAGTTCCAAATAAGGACACAAAAACCTTCTTTACTGAAGAGCTTCATTTAGATGTTAAAGGTTAGTAAAAATTGTATTTGTGCATTTGAGAGTTTTGCTGTTGCTGAAGTTTAAATATTCTTTTCTGCTTAAAAATACATATTTAGAAGATCTTACCTGTAAAATAGATACATGCAGAGACAAATATGTTTAAAAATCTTTTGGCTAACACGCCCCATTGTAACCTTAACCAAAACTGAAATGTTCATCCAAAAAATCAAGAAAAAACCCCAAACCAACGAAGAAATGCTTAGGTTATTCACTTAGGGCAGAAATAATACATTGCTGCTATCTGAATCCTGAATGTATGCAAAGATTCCAAAATAATAAAAATGTGTGATTTATTCTGGAACTTTTCCATTTCTTCTAGATTTTTTTTATGCCAATGGAACTTCTATTTTTTCTTGTATTTAAATACATAAATAAAAACAAATAAAAATATATTTTTAATATATTTTTTAAATGTTTAAGACATTAAATTGTGCGTTGGTTTTGTCACGCTGTTCAGAAAAGCCTGAGTTAATCAACCATGATGAGAGAAGATACTCTGTTTTGGGTTGGTTTTTTTTTTTTAGGCTGAGAAACATGAAAAAGAGTTCATTTTGAAAGTTACTTCATTGAGGTCATTATTTTATGTACCTGTACAGATGTAAGCAAAGATACTGAGTTTTCATTTCTTAATTTTTTGCTGGAACATCACTGTGTGTTGCAGAACAATTTATCTGGATGACAGTAAGAAAGAATTACTAACATGACATCCCAAGAGAAAGATTTCCCTTATCTTTTTATGCACTTCTGTAGAACACTGCAAACCTCAAATGTGCTCCAAACATCTTATTGTTTGTTCGCTCCCAAGTGAGCATTTTGTCATTTCTAGAATATAAAATTATTCTTGATTTCTGGTAGTCCGCCTAGAGTTCATCTCTCAATTAGAAGGTGAATTTCCAGTTGTGAAGTGTTAGCCTAAGAAACAAAGAAACCAGACTGATGGAGAAAGGCAGAGTCAAACAAGCACTGATTGGAGCAAATACAAGAAGGAGCATGTACATGAAATTCCAGTTACCACAGTTATATTGGTATCAAAATTTTTGTATGTGGTTTGGCGGAACCAGCATTTGTGACTAACGTGTTGGAGTATTTCAACATCCTTTCTTTCCCTCCCAGGGACAGGAGTCCTGTCGTCCCAGATACCGCACTTGGCCTGCTCTGTGTACCATATAACGCTGAAAGACTTGCCAGCCATGGTCAGGCTTTGGTGGAATAGCTGCGAGAAACGCGTCTTCAATGTCGTAGATAAATTTACAAGCAAATATGTCAGCAGCGTGCTTTCTTCACAGGAAATATCTGCTGTTCAGACTAGCACACAGTTATTTAATGGCATAACGGTTAGTAAGACTTTTTGTCCTTTTTTTTTTATTTACTTTAGTTTTTTGCAAATGTTTTACGAAATGTTACTTCTCAGAACCAGACTGTATTACAGGGTTTTATACGATTGTATTTTTGTTGTTCTAAATGACGGATGAGAACACATTTTAGCTTGGTATCGATATATTAAGTCGACATTTATTAATATTCTGTTGGGAAAAAAATAGAAAAGAATGGGTTATGATGTTGGAGAAGTTGAGGAGGTAAGTGGAAGATACTGCTATCAATACACTTCTTTTTGGTTTATTAAAAAATGTTATCAGTAGATTGAAAAATGGGTGGTGGTTTCTTTTTGGTTTGCCAAGATATGAAGGGATTTTTATTTTCTTTGAGAACAGTGCTTTCCTGGTCTAAGAAAATTATTTAATGTGTGTAGTAAATTATTTATGGTTTGTATATATGTATAAAAAGATTAGAGGTGGTGCATATATCTCTGTGGAGTTTTTAGTATGTGCGTTATTTTCATAGGTAAAAGCTCGATCTGCTGCACGGGAAGTCATTGCTACCTATTCAGTCGATGATATATTTATTGAACTAATAATACAGCTTCCATCAAATTACCCACTGGGATCCATAACAGTTGAGAGTGGAAAGAGGGTTGGTGTGGCTGTACAGCAATGGCGCAATTGGATGCTACAGTTAAGCACATACCTTACACATCAGGTGAGTTTAGAGGAAGCCCATCATTTTGAAAACTTAAGAGTCCCAATAATAGAAAAATATTCCTAGTAATGTAATATTAGTTAGATCTGTGTAATGGATCTCATCAGTAGGTCTCAAAGGACTTCATAGAATTGGTCACTCTTAGCATCTGGAGAAAAGCAGATGGTGAAACAGAGAGGTAAAATTATCGGCCTAATAAGTCCTGTTAAATCCATAGCCAAAGTTGAAAATGTAGATCTCTTAGGACATGGGCCAGTGTTTGCCCCATGTCGCAATGCCGTCTGTCCTGGTTTAAAGAGAGCATCTGTCGTTCGTTTTAGTGGCCAGCCCAGCCCAAACCATGACAACCATCTCAACTATAATTTGGAAAAAAAAAAAACCAAACCAAACCAACAAAAAACCCAGTACATTAAATTCTCTAAAAGATTGGTGGTTGCCGAAGTTGCATCATCTATGGTTAGAACAAAACAAAACAGTGACTGAAAACTTTAAAATCCCCTTGTAAGTGCTCCCAAGTGCCTTTTGGTTGTGATGAATGCTTGCATTGCTATAGATTAGACTATCATTTGTATTTTGTGTGTTGGCTTTGTAAATTGCTCACGGCATATATTGCATATAATTTCAAATTATAAAGCCTTCAGGCTTTGTTTCCTTCACGTGCTTAGGAAGAACAGTTAAGAATATTCTGAAGGAATTTTACAGTATTAACAGCTTTTTTCTTTCTGTTAGAATGGAAGTATAATGGAAGGCTTATCTTTGTGGAAAAATAATGTGGATAAACGTTTTGAGGGCATTGAAGATTGCATGATCTGTTTTTCAGTCATTCATGGTTCCAACTATTCTCTTCCTAAAAAAGCTTGCAGAACATGCAAGAAAAAGTTTCATTCAGCTTGCTTGGTAAGTACCTAGACTAAATGGTTTTAAACAGGGAAAATATCTGTTTATAGTTTGAACCCGGAACTTCTGTCGTAATACCATCAATTCTCCATTATGTCGTTGGAGTATCTGGGATTAACTGAACTCATAAATTATTTGTATGGATTTTGTAGTAAGCTGTAAGGGCGTGTAACGAGAAAGGGGTTGCTACACTTCACAGATAATGAACTATCTGTTTCATGTTTGCTAAGACATAAGCCATTACATCCATGTAGTGTGTGACAAGATGCTGTTGCTATCAGCTCAGGTATGGAAACAGAAAGGTTAAATTTAAATTTATGCAGCATACTTTTTAGTAAACCATGCTGATCTGGATAATTAACATATAGTTATATCCAAGTCATCGTAGGCATTGGTTGCATGGTTACAGAGTATACTGGAACAGGTTGGCATCGGTATGGCTATACAATGGGGGATTTATTGCTGCTTTAAAATATATGCAGTTTATTCTAAAATGAGACTGGATGAGAATTCCTTTGTGTTAGTTTTTTTAGAATAAAACTTTAGTATTGTGTGTGTACAAATACATATATATACACACACACGCATACATACACAAGTGGAAAGGGTTTGGGTCTTCTTGTTTTTTTTAAAGTGTAGTTGATGTTTTGATAGTTATATTCATTGTCAAATAATGGTTATTATTGGTGATAAACCAGCATTGTCGATATTCAGCTTGCATTCATATATTAATGTATTTCTCTTTCAGTACAAATGGTTCACATCCAGCAACAAATCCACCTGTCCACTCTGTCGAGAGACATTTTTCTGAAATAAAATGGTCTTTCTTCTTTCTGCGAACTAAGTAATAAATGAAAAGGAGGCAATAAACTGTATGTTGAAAGAAGCTATCTACTTGGACATACTGTCAGTTACCTTAAATTCTTGACTAGTGGGATATGACACATATTTACCTCTGGACTGTTTTTTGTAAGTTTGAAGATTCTTCTTTGATATAAAGAAATATATAAGAATAATTTATTTTAATTTGTATATTTTCAAGGTATTGAGATATGTTAAAAATTCAGAAATAATGTAGACTTAAGTCTGAAAAGTGGTGCTTAAGCCACAGCATAGTTGATTAAAACCTCTTATTTTAGGTTCTAACATGGTGTTATGCACTTAACCCAGATCCCACCTCTTAACATAACAGGTGAATTTAACATAGGTGGTATAAAGACTTGATTTTTGATGATAGTACATTCATAATGGTTCCTCTTACAGTGGGGTAAAAAAAGGATGTTGTTGCTGTTGGGCATTAAGGCGTGGAACTAGTGTGATAACCTTCTATTAAAGCATAAAATTTAAACATAGCATGCTCTAAATTAACACGTTCATAAACTGAGCTTTCATCTCTAACAGTCTCGTTTTCCAAAAACACCTCAGCCATCCAGCACCCTAAAAACATGAAAACTCATAAGCCCAAGTAACTAGAGAGAGTACAATCGTTCATGCATGACTATGAAAAACACTACCTCTTTATTCACGATTGGCTTTTAAAGAGAAGGCATACGCACTGATCAATTCTTCTTTTCATTACTGCGGTTAATGTCTTCATTAGCTGGCAAATTAACTATCACTGAATGTACACTGTACTTCCACTGTCCCATAATAATAAGGACTTTTAAGTGAACATGACAGATGTATCAGAATTTAATGTTGTCTTCATTTCAACTATACATTTATTTCATGCTTCTTTTTTTAACAGCAGTAACATACTAATATATTCTAACTTGGATGGTATTTGTGGTGGATTTCTTTCAAAAGTCAATAAAAGAGGAGGAATAAATGAATTCTGTCAGTCTCCGCAGTCTTTGGATTGCTGTCTTTTTTCCCATGTGTGATAAAGTTTCAGGAATTAATAGTATAAATTTTCAGATGTGAAGTTCATAGCATGCTGAATTGGCTGTACCTCAAGAGCTAATTATTTTAGATTCTCTATGTTTTCTCAAAGTTGGTCCTTTTTGAGGTGAGAGCTCTAGAAATTATTTTTGGCTGTTGATAAGTCTATATTTTTAACAGGTAACACTGGGCTTCCAGAAGAGAAATTTCTTGACATTTTTTGAGAAAGAGAGAATGGGCAGGATTTAAAACTGATATTGAAAAGGTTTAACTGAAAACACAGATTAAGGAGCAAGGTGTATTGTTTTCATAATGATTGATACTAAAACTCCTGGATTGTCTCTGTTGCATCACTTTGTTTCAGACAGGACGGGTTACTCTAAATGACTTCTTTGAAAGTTAAAGAACTGATCTGAAGACCAGTTGTAGTTAAGCAGGTATTGCTTGAAAAGAGCCATCTTGAACTCTGCCAGCAGACCATAACTTGCAAATTGTCTACTAGGAACAGCCCCATGGAGAGCTTTTGTCTTGGTTCTGCTAGAACAAAGAAGTGCAAGCACTTGCAGAGCAGCAGTATGTGTTTTGACACTGGTACTTGGTGACAGAGCAGTGCCTAGGGGTCTGGGAGAGCAGAATTTTTGTTTTCTTCTTGGTAAGTTTGACACTACATAGAAAGTCTGTATCTGCCATGCAGCTTATTCTCATGTGCACTGAATGCAGGAATACGCTTCCCAAAACTCTCCAGAAAGTTTAGCGTTCTTTGGTCTTGTAGGAGAAGTGAATAGGTGTGCCCCAGCAAATGCTAAGTGTACATGCAGAGCTCCATGTACACAGAGCAAACTTCAAAATTTAAAACAAACAAAAGTTACCTGGCCTGTCACTGGTTCCCAGTCTTCACCAGGATGATGGGAGCATAATAGGAGTCAGTTCTTACAGAACTCACCCACGTTCTTACTTGGATTGCATTTTGGCAAGTGCTTCCACTAAAGTTGCAGCAGACAGCAAGACAGCGGGGCTAGGAGAATGGACTCACGATTTATTGAAGTGGATATATATAGTTCCTTGTCCAAATATCCTGTTGTTAGATAGTCCACTGCAATCATTTGTGGTTGAAAGCATGTTGTGTTCTATTACATTTTCTGTTCTGATCATCTGTTCTGATTTTCATTATTCTGTCCTTTAAAATTTAAAACCGCATATGCTGATGAGCATTGTGATCTGCTGTGCCAGACGACTGCTAGACAGATTAACTAAAACTTCCTTTTGTTAAACCTGTAGTTTGATTCTATTATGTGTTTTGACTACATCTTAAGATCTTCTTTTGCTGTTGTGACTTTTGCTCAGCAACCTAACTTTGTTAGCCAAAGTGTTTAGCAACATAGAACTTCTAGAGCTGTCTAAGGGTGACAGCATTTTGGTTCATACAAGCAGCCCTATTGCTATAATTATAACCTCAAAAACCATGATCATAGAATGGTTTAGGGAAGGGACCTTGAAGATAATCTAGTTTCAACCCCCCTGCCATGGGCAGGGATACCTCCTACTAGACCAGGTTACTCAAGGCCCCATCCAGTCTGGCCTTGAACACTTCCAGGAATGGGGCAGCCACAGCTTCTCTGGGCAACCTGTTCC
>RSEF01000001.1:126957200-126996781 GCA_003993805.1 Himantopus leucocephalus | reverse complement strand
CCTCTGGACTTGCTCCAACAGGTCCATGTCCTTCCTGTGCTGACTCCAAAGCTGGACTCCAGGTGGGGTCTCCGCAGAGCAAAGGAGAATCGCCTCCCTTGACCTGCTGGCCACAATTCTTCTCATGCACCCCAGGATACAGTTGGCTTTCTGGGCTGTCAGCACACATTGCCAGCTCACGTTGAGCTTCTCATCAACCAACACCCCCAAGTCCTTCTCCTCAGGGCTGCTCTGAATGCATTCTCTGCCCAGCCTGTATCTGTGCTTGGGATGGCCGTGACCCAGGTGCAGGACCTTGCACTTGGCCTTGAGATTGGCACAGGCCTTCCTCTCAAGCCTGTCCAGGTCCCTCTGGATGGCATCCCTTTCTTCCAGCTTGTTGACCACGCCACACAGCTTGGCGTTGTCAGCAAACTTGCTGAGGGTGCACTCAATCCTGCTGTCCATGTTGCCAACAAAGATGTTAAACAGCACCGGTCCCAGTACCCACCTGTGAGGAACACCGCTCGTCAGGGTTCCACTTGGACACTGAGCTGTTGACCACAACCCTTTGAGTGCGGCCATCCAGCCTGTTCATTATCCACTGAGTGGTCCATTCATCAAATCTGTTTCTCTCCAATTAGAGACCAGGATGTCATGCGGGACAGTGTCAAACACTTTGCATAAGTCCAGGTACACGATGTCTGTTACATTCCCTTTATCCACCAATGGTGTAACCCTGTCATAGAAGGCCACCAGATTTGTCAGGCACGATTTACCCTTAGTGAAGTCATGTTGGCTGTCACCAATCACCTCCTTATTTTCCACATGCCTTAGCAGAGTTTCCAGGAGGATCTGCTCCATGATCTTACCAGGCACAGATGTGAGAGTGACTGGATTCTACATAAAAGCAAAATTGCTAGGCATAAAACCTCCTCTCCTTATGGTTTTGTAAGGGAGAACAGAACCAAAAAAAAAGGGGGGGNGGGGGGGGGGGGGGGGGGGCGCTTAGCAAAGGGTCTGCTATCAAGTCAAAAAGGTTCTAGAAGTACAAAGCAGTCAAATTGAAATACGATTTTTCAGCACTGACTAGTTGGTAAGATGCAAGAACAAAACTTTGCTTGAGTTCAATGGGAAATTGTGGAAACCTGTTACTTCACAGATGGCCACAAACTTTCCTCTCATTTTCTCACCTTTGACGTTCCTTAGACAAGTTATTCAGCAGTTAAGAATCAACAAAGTCCTAAGGGTAGCCTCACTGGGCAATGAAATGCAGTAGTTTCAAATACTAGAATTTCTTGTATATAGTATAAATGTTAAGTAACATCCTTAACATGACTGACTCTTCCCTCTAAACCCTCCTACTGTGTGTTTGTATTCACATTCATGTTTATCTTTATAAAAACAAATTGACAGAAAAGTTACTGAAGGGGATGCATTAGCTGTGCTTGAATTGTTGAACTGAATTGCAGTGTTGCTCTTCAGTGGTCTTCGAAGCTGGGGAATGGTGACCCTTAGGACATAAAATTATCACCACTACGCAGTTCCTGCAATCCAGTCCTTTTTGTATTTTCTTCAGGATGTTTAAAGGAAAAACTTTGATGCCAGACCAGCGTAAGTTGACTTTTCATCTGTATGAGTCAAAAGTAGCTTCTCGCATTCCTTTGCGTACCTCAAATGGCTGAGCTACATTTGCAGTCATGTGTTTCTGCTAATAGCACCTACACTTACGCATTATTCTGCCTGTCCAAACCCCCCTTTTTTCAATCTCGTAGCTAAGTTTTTGGGGTGGTCAGCTCAAAACATGGAGGAACTTTTAATGTTTGTACAAGCTGGGTAAGTAGAGAGTCGTAAGTTTACTTCTGAAGTCTTAAATGGAATAGTCTTTTTAGTGCCTCAGCATCCTACAAAAAGCCTTGTGACCTTAGTCCCCATAGAAGAGCTAGCTACTGGTTTATCATAACATCACTTGACACAAACCCTTAAAGGCCAGTGTCTTTGAAAACATTCCCCCAGACAGCACTAGTGGTGGCACATACCGGACTCTGTCTACCTTTGTGCTGCATGTGAGCAAAACACCTTCCTCATAGGACTGTTCCCACCACACAGCACACATCTTCTAATGCTGAATTAGAACCTTCTGTAGGCACTGGGAGGGGGAGGAGGCTGCAGGGGAAAGCTCTTCATTGGGGTCTGGTGGTCAAGAAAAAGCTTCCTCTTTTGGATAGTGATTTTGAGGGAGGACTTCTATTCCACTTTTCTACTTTACTTACAGTCATTGTTTTCATCTACGTGGTAACTAGCCTTCTTAATAGCATTTCATATGCTTTTCCCCCCCTTAAGACCTTTTCATGGATGAGAATTTTTCATCTCATCTACAGTACTCCATAGTAGTACCCTCCTTGTAAAATGGCAACAAAGGGAGCCACAATCAACAGAGGACTTCAGGAGAGTAACAGCTCCCCTTTGTCCCAGCTCTGGAGATACCCTTACCACATCTTTCTGTTCAGAAGTATGCTGTTTCCTTATAAAAGAAACAAACTCGGTAACTGTGCCTTAGACCTGCAGAAGTGGCTGATATTATACCAAAATAAGCAACACTGATTCCAAGTATGCATTTAAACCCAGCATAGGTATAGACTAGCTAATAAAACAGGAAGAATTATATCAAGTACATTGTTTTAATAAACCACAGTGACAAATATACAGATACCTATTTATAGGGGAAAAAGTCTTTAGTGCTTAAGTGCAAATGCAGCAGGGTAGGGTATTTCATCGTTTCCCCACAACTGTCCTGCGGATAGCCAGGACAACTGTACCTCTGCCAGCATATAATAGCTGGTTAGCATCCAGAATAAAAATAAATACAGAGTCTTGATGAGTTTCACTGCAGTAATTGGGAAGTGAGGATACACCTTAAGAGGGTGAAAATCCTGGCTTAAAAATTGATTTGACAACTTCAGTACTCTGTGTTCAACGTTCTGCATGCCATCTAGATGGTTAAGAGCAGTTATCAAGACTTCCTAAATTTGAGGATAGTAAGCATCTCTTGTCCTGCTTGCCTAGAAAGTACTCGTGTGCCTTCTAAGCCACGTTTCTTCATTGTTTCCAGAATTTCATCTGTAATTGAAAGTGCAGTGTTACAACCAAGTTTATATAGAAATCAGCTATAAAAGGCAGTGCTAATGTATCTGCCAAACATAAGCTGTAAAGCAAAGATTACAAACTGTGTTGTCTTACTCTTCCAGACAGTAATTTTTATACAAAGTACTCTTGCACCAAGAACAACTAAAGTTTACAATTTACTAACTGAAGTTTTGCCTTTTGGTATTATTAATATCAATGAAAAATTCAATTATGAAGCTAATTTGCAGGAGAAACTGAAATTCGTAGCACCTTCTCCTAAAAGCTACCTAATCAATCAGCTGTGAAAGAATAATCTTTCTTCTTGAAATTATTTCATAATGCATAGCCATTAAGCAATTAGAAGGAGCAAATCCAAATCTTTTTTCTACACATGTCAAAAATGAAAAACATCACATTACTGACAGCTTTTTCATTTTAAGTTTACCATGCCATTCTCTTCCATGACAAAGGGTTGGCCTGGCTTCATTACTTAGTTCAGAAGATTTACAGTCACCTTTCAGATTTGGAACTGGAGTCTTGCAGAGCTGTTGGGCTCAGGACCTACATATTGCCATTTTCCAAACGAGCTTAGGGAGTTCTTAGTTTTGGTAAATTTGATTATATTTTTGGTCTAGCTCACCATACACGGGATGCACAAGGAATGAATTCAGAAAAAGGATTCCAAGAGGCATCATATTGTGTCAAAGGCCCTCTGTAGATTAGACACGCACACAAACTTGAGAGATGAGAAGCACAAGAGTCTGCAGAGATGCCACGGTTTGTATGAAGCATGCAGATACACTATAGCCACCTATAGCATTTCTAAATAATGACCTAGAACACCTATGTGAATTTCAATACATGCTGTCAATCTTCAATTAGTTCCTATCACCACGTTAGATTCAACTGATGTTATGTGCTACTTGTTCTCGTTTCCTGAAGTCTGATAACCTAGAGAACCTTGCTGTGACCAACAGTTTGATTAATACTGTGTTAAGTCTGGTTTAGCACATTTAAGGGTCCAAGGAAAGTGATCACCTGGATTATTTTCTTTAATTGTGACCAAGTAGAATAATCCCCCTGGTGAAAGGAGGTCTGGTACTAATGGAAAAACTCTATCCATTACTTCTCTGCCCTTTTTGCCACCAGCCCAGGATGCCTCTATTCCGTGGCTTTCCACCTAGGAAGAATGAAAGGAAAGATTGTCTTAATACAGAATGACAGAAATGTTAGTGGTACTTATAAGGCAAACATCGCCATAATCTCTAGCTTTAGGTGTCTGCTATTACGCATCTGAGAACTTCGATTCGGCAGAGTAGTTCATGCAGCAAAATTACTTCAAGACTACTTCTGACACAATGAACATACTACTTTTGTTTCAAGTTCTATTCTTAAACTGAATTAAAAGAGCTACACTTTGTCACACGCTTTGTATGTATCTTCTTGTAATGTTTTATGAGTTTATTTGCCAAGTGGAAGGGTGGTCAGAAAACCCCTTAAGTGTTCATGGGTCAAATTCTGAGAGTAGGGGTCTGCAGAAGCAGAGGATATTTATTTCACAGGAAACAAACGCATTTTCCATTGAAAGCCTTCTGTAAGAATACCTTAGCATGCCTAAGGGAGTCTTACAGGATTTATAATTGATGGAGAAACTGTACTGAGAAGCAGCAGCTAGCAATCCTCATTCTCATTTAGTCTTTATAAGCAACTCTAGTAAATAATTTTCACTACAACAGTGCTGGTCCCGCAACATCCTTTACTATTTCAAAAAAACCCTGCAGTTTTCATACCAGAGTTTATTTGATTTGCCATCTCTCCTCTAACAGCAGAAATACCATTTTTATTGCGTATTTCAAATTTTTCCTACCTCTTCAGAAGGTGTTACCACGTACGGTGGATTAAATACCAGAAGATCAACCTTCCCATTTAATCTTGGAGACAGTCCTTTGACCTATAGATGAAGTCGACGATTCTTTTGTTTTTGGGGTTTTTTTTTTGAAACATAAAGAATGCAAACATTTTGTAAAAATACATTTACATAGTGCTGGATATTCCGAGCATTTCAGCCTAACTCAGGAACACTAAACTTTACTTTCTACGTGCAAGAGAAGCATTAAGAAGTACCCATACATAGCAGAACAATTTCAATAGTCTTAAGACTATGTTATGTATGGGATGTAGAAGAGCAAGAGACACATATGTGGACACAAAGGTAGTACTTTATTCTTGCTCAGTTCAGAATTTAAGTTAGATATAAAAGAATTTTGAAGTTATCATTGGTTAACATTTGTTACCCAAAATGACCAGTCTGTGCCAACTGCAGTTCAGTTCTCAAGTATAAGTAGTTGTTCCTATGTTTTAGATCACATCTATTGTTGCCTATCTTCATTATCTTTTATAAACATATATATTCAGGGTATTTTAAACAATTACCTTGCTAAAGAGATGAGAAACTTAAGCTTTTCTCCATATCAAATTTTGTAAGAAACAAAAAGTAACAACATACACAGTTCCTAATTAAATCGGAAAGAGTTTAGAACCAAGAACTGCATAGCATTAGAGGAAGGACTATGATAATGTCAGGTCACTGAAGAGTTCCTTGTGCAGCATTTTCCAAATAATTTATTTTTTAAATTAATTCAATAAATAGTTAAAACTTAAATTTGAATTTTAGAGCTTGAGTAGTTTGTTTTTCCCTTCTTTCAGAAATGCTTTGGCATTTTGTTGTTTTCTTTTTTCATCGGTGCTTATTAAGAGAATGTGTGTTCTAGAATTTATGGTTACTTTTCAGTATCTCTAATAAGTATTAAAAAATTACAAAAACTATAATGAAGATATTATTGAAACATCTATCTTACCAAGTCAGTAATGACTGGCTGAAGGTGAACATTGTTACGCAAAGCTGTCTCCAGTGTACAGTAAGCTGCCATAGGGTTGATATCTGTACATCTCAAAGCAAAATATTACAAAGTGTAAGTTACTGGCTACTGTAGTAACAGTTTAACCCTGTGAACCACATGCTAATTTACGTACACTCAACGAAAATGTCCTTTCCAGCATCCTTTACTTTGCAAGTAAATACCAAAAGATAGCCAGTAAAGTACACACAACGTATCAGCAACTAAACCAGTCAACACTGCACTAGAAGTTTTAAATGACCGTCTGAATGCTGGAGTATTTCCTTTTCAATGCTAGCTCTACATGAATATATATGCGTACAAGTCTCTTATAAAATTCACTTACTGCCAACACCCAGGTAACTAATGTTATGTCATCTGACCTCAATAAGACTAGTCAGTGGCTAAAATTCAACTCAGCAAACACAAGTGTAAGCCTACCAATTTGTCTAACAAGTGGGAAAATGGAATTTAGTCACATGACTACTTAATTGTTACAAAACCTAAAGTAAATAGGCGCTCTTTGCTTTGATTTCTGTATCTGCAGAATTGAGCTGATGTTTTGTTGTGAAAATAATTTTTAAAATATGAAAAGTATATGTGTGAGAGCTAAGTATTCTTTATTATTGCATGCAACAATTTAGATAAGCGCTATTATACTTACATGTACAGTGCATTGGATCCGATAACGGAAGAAGCTAGAAATGTTGAAACCACACCAGATCCAGATCCTATTTCAAGGCAGATCTCAACTCTAAAGAGAGAAAACTCTGCATGACTTTTATTTGTAACATATAAGAGCACGTGCAACAGTTACAGAATTAGTCAAGACAGTGTTAGGAAACCTGCTGCCCAAGTGCCCTTCTCCCAAACCGGCTGAACTACTGCTGATCATGCGGCCTTGAAAGCCCACATGATGTCTTCTGTTTCATAATGGCTGCCAATTTCTGACAATTTCTGGTTATCAGAAACTACTTTGAGAAACATATTTCCCCTGTGCCTAACATTAAAGTTTCCATGAACTACACAATCTCAATAGTACAGGCGACATTTCTACAGCATTTATTACACATTTATTGCAGCAAGACCGAACTCCAACAGAAATGATGGAAGATCACCATGAAGCCACACGAAAGCAGGACTCAAATGCAGAATAACTCAGGAGAGTTTCAGCCAGCTCTGGACAAACCGCAGTGGCAGTCAATTTCAAAATAATCACTTATAAGATTAACTCCTTGGGTGATTTCTATGGTGGTTATAGTTACATAGCCATACTTCAGCCATGGAAACGACTGACACTGGGCAGCGACCCGAGCAGCTATGCAACTCCTACAGCTTCTTCAGGGTTGAGACACGGACGCTTTTAACCACATTCAAATACTTGCTGCCGCCACCAAAATAAAAAGCGGCCGTCCGCACAGTTGCTGGTAAAATTACTCTCCAACCGACGACCAACAAGCAGAGGCCGAACCCCCCCTGAGGAGACCGGCGGGGCCTGCACCGCTGCGCTCCCCTCAGCCCGCCGGGGCGGCTCAGGGGAGCACCGCCTCCCCCAGGCCCTGACACCCGAGAGCTGCCCGGAGAGAAGCGGCCCCGGGGCTCGACACCGCCTCCTCAGCGCGTAACGATCCCGGACATGAGGGACGGGACACTTCTCCCGCTCCGGGGAGCCGTTAGCACCGCCCCCTCAACTGACCGCTCCCGAGGGCCGCCCCCGCCCCGCCCCGCCGCGCCTACCCAGCCTCCCTCAGGCGGGCCGCGTCCCGCTCCAGCGCGTCCAGCAGCAGGAAGGTGTCCTCGGCCGGCTCGTACACATCCCCGAAGGGCCCCTCCGGCCCAACGTGGTCGTACCGCGGGGTGGGGAGCGTGGGGGCCGCCATCTCGCCCCGCCCCTGGCCAAAGGCGCCGGGGCGCGCATGCGCCGGGCGGGCGCGGCGCGGGCAGAGGACGAGGCCACGGGCTCTGCGCGGCGGCGCGATGACGTCGCTTGTGGAAGCGCGGTGCCCGCGCGTGGCGCTCGCGCCCCCGCCGCCGCCGCCAATGGGAGGGCGCCGGCTTGGCCCCGCCCCTAGCGGGGGGTTTAACGGCCGCTCAACGGCAGCAGCGGCCCCGTCGGCCTCGTGGGTAGTGATATTCCAGCGTTAACTTCCAGTGGAAACTGCCGCTTTCAGTGAAATTCCCGCATCGGGTTTCATCGTACTGAGTCAGTTGATCCAACATTAAAAATCTTTGCTGAGTCCGTGTGAGCGTGCGCAGCCATCCCCGCGGGGGGTGACCTGGCCGCCCCTGAAGGTTGATGGGAAAGGGGCCTGCTGCTCTTGCTAATTATTTTTGCATCGGCTTCCCCAATTATTATTATTTTTTTTTCCATCAGGAGAAGTACCACGTTTGCACGGCAAGTTAGCGGGAAGATAAACAGAAGAGGTGCTGAGGAAGTTTCTAAGTGGCAATTCTACAGCGAATCACACAGGGGAAAGACTTACGCTGATACTCAACTTAAATGAAGCTCTTTTTTCCAGTTAGAAAAAAATATGTTTCTATGATTCTTTGCCAGTGACACTTGACAGCATCCTTACGTCTAACCCCCTGAACTCCCAAATTCAAATGGAAATGAGGCTCTGCAAAATTAGGAATTGAGGGGAAATTCCAGAGGAAAGATTGGATTAATAATGTGCTCAGTGCAACAACACAGAAATGACCAAACAAATTCTGATCAAAAGCAGGAGAGAGAGGGGTACGAGCTCTAATTCCCATGAAATGTTTGTGTTTAATTATTAGTGCAGTGAATACTCAAATTCTGAGAGCAAGATAAATGTCTACGTCAATGAAGGAAAAGGCTGATGCTAATAAACAGGCCGGAATCTTAAAACCTTACTTTTATAGAAATTTCAAAGAACATCAGTTTTGAGAAAAGAAGGAAAGAAAAAACCAACATGACTAATCCAGTATATTCATCTTTGTTGCCTTATGTACATTTAAGGGTTGAGGTGTGTCTTGTTTGCTATCCTCCATTTTTGGCTCTGGAACCAATTTTCATTTTTCACTTGCAACTGTAAATGACCCCTGTAAAACAGAGGGTATCTTCCATTCCTACAGAAGAACAACTTGATTTTTTAGCAGCTCATAGTTCATAAATGCAGCTAACTCCTTTGGCAGCTGGGTTTGTTCTGTGTATTTCTGTATCTGTCATAGGTCAGCTTTCCATAGGAATATAGGAAGGCACGGAAAGGGAGTTGCTGCTTCATGGGGGGATATCACCCTTTACCTTCCATTAGAATGAGCTGTGGAATAGATGCTTTGTCCTGAAAGTTCATAGATCAACTATTCCACGTACCCGTGTGAGGTAGAAAAGATGTCATCAATATACTTAGTCACTGCAGTAACAAGAAATTTGTATGGGTAAATTCTTAGAGAAAGGACTATGCCTACACACTACAGACAAAAAGAGAACAACAATTGCTGAATCTCCATGACTTTTACAGCAGGGGACAATTCCATTCTCCCTGCAGATGTGGTGACCGGTGTTACCTGACCCAAGTGCTGGACACCAGCTCACCAGCCAGGTATCTGGAAAACTTAGCTGAAAGTTCAGTATTAGTACATCCTGCCTTACATCTGCTTTTAGTTGTTGCCCACCTTCAATGTTTCCAAGTAAAAGCAACGTGGTACTCTTTAGCCTCAAAGTTAATGCTTTTTCAAGTACCCTACAGAAATTATGTGGAATCATAATTAATATATCAGAAATACATGCAAAGAATTATGATCAGTCAGTAGTAAGCAAGTGTCCTTTATGTCTAATCTTTTGGGGTAAGTCAATGCAATCAGATATCCAGAGATTAATAGTCAGAGCTCCAAAGATGAGATTTTAACTCAAGGATCATTTTTATCCTGTAACAGAAATGAAACCATCAAGCTTTATCTTAAAACAGTTTAGGTTTCTTGCTCCACTGTCTAGCGTGTAAAGCAATTCTAGAAATTCAGAAAACTTCAGTTTCCAGAATAAATTTATTCATGGACCTGATCTTTTACTAGTATTACATTTTAGTTTAAAATGTTCTTTTAAGTTATTCCCCCATATGAAGTGTTGTCATAACCTATCTCAACCTTCATTTCACCAAGAAAATTAACCATCGTTGCCCCCTAATTTATGTCCTTATCGTGCTCTTTCGTGAACCTGTTCTGATAGGAGTTATTCTGTCTTTCAACATTGTGTCCGCATACAGGCTAAATGAGATGTTAGCTTGTGAGATGGTACTAATGGTTTGCTTTACTGGAAATCCCTTGGCTGATGCAGAGTAGGATTATCACATTTGTGTCAGAATGGTGGGCTCTGACAGAGGTTAACGTTAATTTGTCTGCTCTTCCTAAATTACCTCGATCATCAGTGGAGGATGATAGGCTGCTTCAGGGGACAGTAGTGAGCAGCAGCCTTGCTGGAGACAATACCATTTTTTTAAATGCGAAAGGAAACCCAGTAGATACTCCTTAATTTCATCTGTCTTCCCAATGATTTGCTGCTGTGCCAGAGGAACAAGTACTTGTAAAACATATTAAGCTTGCATAAAATTCCATTATTTTGGCAAAATGAAGCCATGTTAAGAGACAGAATTTTGCTCTGTGTCCATATTAGGAAAATTAAATCTTTGGATATATTTTTTTAATCTCTACAGGTGGTCGGGCTTTGGAGTGCAGTAGAAGAAATGACTTCACCATCTTCAGCTGTACTGGTTGTTATTTTTGGCTGTTTCATACTTCATGAAATCTGGTTAATTATTATTGTTTTTTTTAATACTTATAAGTCCTTCTGGGTGAATTTTATAAAACATTTATTTTTATTGCTTATATAACTACCTAAAATGTTTTTCTTGGTAGCCAACTGTACTGTTTTTGCCAAAACAGATTCTATTTCAATTTTGGGAAATTGTTGGAAAGCTAATATTCCCGTTTTCAGTGGTGCCTGTGCCGTGTTATTAAACTCGGCTTTATGGAGATGAAAAATTGTTCTTGACAGGAATCATAACCATTTGTTTACACTAACTAAGCTGTATGGCTCTATCCCATTTGGAATTCAGTGCTGTTCCTCTCATACAGCGATGCTTAACCCATAATTTCCAAGCTGCCTGTCAGCCCTCAGAGGTCTCCATTGTAACCTTCTCAAACATTTCATGGCTGTGTCTGGCCCTCCACGTCCTTGAAGAGATGTAGGCCTGTGCTGGACCCATGGATACTCCCATTTTGGTGCATTTGAGGAAGCGGAGCCACCGGGATCACTGCAAAGACAGAACTCCTAAGCGAGGTCTGGAAGAAATCTCTTTATCTGTGTAGTCCATCAGGCAACCACATCATATAATCTCTTTCTTAATCTGAGCAAGTATCTTCCTAAAAGTAGCTAGGTTTCTTGCTGTCAATATTTCTAATGAAAAGCACTTCAGTATGACTAGAAACCTTGTAATTTCCAGCCTAAATGTGGTAGTGATAGGTTTTATACTCACTTACTCTTCTGGCAAGTATGTAAGCTTAAGTGGTTCATTTCATAGTTTTTGCTTGATGGATTTGTAGACAAAGAATGGCTCTCATCAGCCTTTGTTTTGCTTGACTAAAGAAGACGTGCGCTTAAAAGTTTCCTGTCATAAGACATTCTTTTAATTTATCTTACCACTCTTTTAGACTTTCCACATATGGATTCAAGTCTGACTTCACCCTGAATATGACTTGTAGAAAATACTCCAGGTAATTCCTTACTGATGCTTTGCAGAATTTACTGGCTTCATTAGCTCTCCTGGAACTTTCCTGGTACATCCCAGGATCATGTTTGCCTTTTCCTTGCAAAAGTGGTTTCTTACCATTTTGTGATCAGCTGTTTGTCCTCAGTTTTTCCTCAGTGGTTTCCAAATAACTGACTATAAAGTGAGAATTCTGTCGCGTTTTTACTAGTTTTACTAGTCAGCTTTGCATGCCTGTTGCTCATGTTCTGGTCCTTTTGTTCCCCTCGTGTGATGTCTGCTGACTTCATGTTGTCATGAGAGTGATGTCAAGGATATTGATAAAAACACTAAGTAAAATCAGCCCCAAGACTGATCTTTCAGGAAGTCACCATTAGTAACTTCCTTTTAACCTGATACTGTTCCTTTTAAGTATGATGTATGACTGTCTAACCTTTATTCGGTTTCTTGTTCACCTCATGTTTCTTCTGCCAATTCCATCATCTCCAGCTTAGTTCATACTTTTCCATGTAACATCACATCAAAAGCTGCATGGGAGTCTAAGTAGATTGACTGTGCTTCATTTTTCATGTTTAAAAATGGAGACAGACACTGCAGTAATGTAGCAAGATGTACTGCCTTTGCCATCATGGCCAAAATCATCATCGGTTTGTTGTTTTTAATCGTTATCCCAGCTTAACGGTACAGAGGTCCTGCTGCTTTCCTTCTTGTCTTTTTGAACACATGTGCAAACCTTTTTGCTCTATGTTTTAACGTCTTCATTAAGACTATTTCAAATTGATTTTATCAATTCTTATTTTACATTGTATTTTTTAGGTTCTAAGACATAGCTTTCTTACTGATCAGTCTTTTTTTCTATTACTTTTTGACACTCTGCATATTCATAATATCTTGCTTGTGATGGGTTATTTAACCAATTAGGTTTGAAGCATATTCCTGCAGGCATTCATTCCCACACTACCACTTTTAAATATTTTCACCCCCTTTTGACCTGAAGCAATTAAGACCTCTTTCACATTCACATGCTGAAATCTCTTCCATATTTTGCTTTATTTCATTCAATTATTTTCTTAATTATTAAAGCTTGTCACTTTGGAATAGTGAGTTTTAGTTACAGACCTATTTTTGTTTATCCTGTGTTTAATTACATTAAATTATTCCATGGTCAGTCATGTAAGGTTATTTTCCTTGACACCCTTGAAGTAACATATTAATTACTTAGCAAAGTCAAAAGTCGTATCATCTTCTTACTGCTCCCCTGACTATTAAGTGAAGAACTATGCTACTGTTGATGTGAAGAACACTTGGACATTACTAATTTCTAGTCTTTGGATTATTAACTTCTTTTTCGAAGTGTCACATTTCCCAATTACATTTCTCTTTCTAATCATATTACTGAGTTCCCTAACCATACCAAAAGCCAAACCTTGGAGATTATATGCCGATAAAACTTTTTGACACCCCGTTCTCCACAGATACTGGCAGGTGAGCCACTGTTGGTTTTTACACACTCTTCTTTCTTTTGTATTTATAGGGTGGATAGCTTAAATCTTTTTTCACTTCCTTGCTTCCCTACGGACTGATGAAAATTCTTGCCCTTACATCATGACATTGCTTCAATACACCGTGGCATGGTAATGTTTAATCACAGCTGTGGAATTTTCAGACCTACTAAGAAAAGGTCCAGGGATGACATATTAGAGAGTAAGAATGATGGATACTTGTTTATAGCCCTTCCTGAAAAGATCCCAGAGTGCATGCTAAACTTTACAAACCAATTACCAACTATTCTATTGAAGGAATTACATCACTCATCATTGAAATGCAGCTACCTCAGGGAGAAGGCAAGGAACCTTTTAATAGTGTACAAAAGTATTTCAACACTTCAGGAGAGAAAATGAATAATACCATAATCAACTGAGCAGAAAGAGAATGTTTAGGTAAGTAGTCATATATAGTTGTTTTAATTGGAGGTAGGCCAGAAACCTAGGAAAAACCTACTGCTATTGCAAAAAAAAGGGAATTGGGATTTTTAAGTCACAAATGATCAAGTCGTTTGATTTACATGTACATCTTAAAACACACCACTGCGAGCAGCAGAGTCATAGCAAAGCTTTCTTTTATAACTGCATTACCAACATTCCCTCCTTCAGTGGGTAGGTATGATGTTTGATTTCCCCAGGAACATACAACAATGTGTCTGAGGGCACATTGGCTCCTTCAGCTATTTTCAGGGAATTTCTGCTTTTCTTGCCATTTTAACCGGTCAGTTTTTAGAGGTAAATAAGGCTAAAAAATGTTTTATTGCATTGGTTTCTGACAACCAATCAAGCAAGATAAGAGATTCTCCTACTCCCTGCCTGCCCAAATACTGAAGAGAAGTCTATCATGACTGCTAGTTTTGAGTGTGCTTTCTCATTTTGTCTCCAAAGACTTTGGATGGAGAATTCAGAGAGAAAGAGAGAAAACAGGAAAATGATGTGCAGTCACAAGGCAATATTCCTTCTTGACAATTATGAAAGATCAGGAGTCCTTTTTAAAAAGGTTAAAAATAATGTGGATTACTCTAATCACCGTGTTCATCTGTCAGCAGCAATCATGATAGGCTAAAATGTAGCTGTATTCCTTGTACGTTTTAGCTAGAACCATCACCTGCAGGAAGATGTAAAGAGTTGATTTGGAAACTTTCATAAATAGCAAAATTGCAGTGCAGCCAGGCTCAGTAGGACTTTGTCAAGGAATTTACCAAAGAATAGCTGGTTTGAATGTATGCATACATAATACAGATACTTTAATTGTTTTTTAATTACATTATTAATGAAATGTATATATCTGCAGGGAGCAATATGACACAGGAGAAGAACATACTGGCTAGAAGGGCATTTCTCCCAAGGCTGTATAAAATAGAAAAAAATCTTCTGGGATACACGTTCAGCAGATACATTCTAAAAAGGATGAAAAATGTCTTCTGTTTCAGAACTCAGGCTGAAATGACATTTTCATTACATGAATAATGGGTAATTTCTGTATGTCTTAGTCCACTGGAACTAGAGTGAAACAGAACCTATTGAACAGCTAAGCAGAAGTGACTGAGTAAATTCAGAAGTTATACGAAGAGGGACATTTTTTCCTGAATCTCTTTAAGAAAGCTCTTTGGTTGCTAAATCTTTCTCTCCTTGTTTGGTAGAACATTAAAGTCTATGAGCTAGCCAGAGATAACGCTATCCTTTTGGCTTAGAGAAGGTTTAACAAGGAAATCAAAAAGTATGTGCTTAATGTCCAGGATAAAACCAGGTTGACAAATTGCTCAAATTATCTGAAATAGTACAGGACTGTAGAGAGAAGCAGCAACACTACAGTCAGTCAGTTATTTAAATTAGTCAGTGTTAGAGAAAACTATAAACATCAATCTTGTCTTATCATAGGCATCTGAGTAGGTATAAATACAGCAAATTAAATCTGTACCTATTTTAAGTTACTATAACTCTGTTGACTTCAGCAATCATAGCTAGTCTAGTGTTCATAAACAGAAGGTAGAAAAACTGGACAGAAAAATTGTAATTGTCCATATACATTTCAGAGTAAATTTGTTGTCACGCTTCAGAAAATCCATCACTATAATGGAAAATCAGTGAAAATCTGTTTCACAAATGCAACAGATAGCATAGGAATAGATTAGCTTAGAATAGGAGAGAAAATAAAATTGGAAATATTATATTAAGCATACATATCTATATAATGACATTATATAAAATGGTATTGTATATATGTAATATATGTTACATGATGATGTATATCTATTTTTTTATATACATATATAATCATATTTATTGTGTATTTGTTTTGTAAAGAAGCTCCTGAATGGATGATGGAAAGCTGTTGAAGCCAGGGAAGGTGTCTGACTTTCTGGAGAGTAGATTAGATACTAGAGAAGGGAAGAGAAAGAATAAAATGTGATTGAAGTTTTTAAAGCAGTGAATGCTGGAAACTACACTGGATGAACTGAATAAATTGAAACTTTAAGTGAGTTCTCAGGAACTTATAAAACTTAAAGACAAGAAACATATTTTTTTCACAGTATATAATTAAGTAATAGAACTAATTTTCAAAATATGTAAATGAAGCCAGCAGTTTGAATCAATTTATTTAAGGAACAGGCAATAAAAGACACTAACACTTTTGCTTCTAATAAAAAGCAGCTGTCCACAAATGGGCATTTAGAGTAAGATTTATTGAACAGTCAGGTTATTCAAACATTATGCACTTAGTTTTAATTCTGGTGGGGTTACTTTACATTAAGAGTGATTATTGAGGGGTTTTAGTAGAAAAAATGTAATTTTCTGTTGATTCGCTGAAGTGGGTTACACCAGGAGTACCAGGAGAAACTCACTAAGCAAAGTGATTCAGTTTGAACTGAGTCGTCTTTAGGGACTGTTCCGTAAGAACAACCTAACGTGAGAAGGTTTGAGCCGATTTTTTTAAAATCTTACTATTTCTATTTAAAGACCTCTAATTATAGGATCAAAGAGTCACTCAGGCAGGAAGATGCTTCAGGAGCCTTTTTGGTCCAACCCCCTGCCCAAAGCAGGACCACCTCTGGGATCAAACAAGGCTGCTCCAGGCACATCTTGAAAACCTCCAAAGATGGAGCCTGCTGAACCTCACTGATTCCACTGCTTGTCTGTCCTCAGGGCGAGAATCTTTTTCTATATATCCAGCTTGAGCCTCTCTTGTTTTAACTTGTGTCCATTGCTTCTTGTCCTTCCACCAGAGAACTGGTCCTCCCAGCTGTCATCCGAAAACTTGCCTGCAAGTCCTCTGTTACACAAAGTGCTTGTAAAAATGTCAGGGAAAACAACCACCACCAGAAGATTTTGTGTACCGTGTTCTGGCTGACGCGGCCCATACTGATTACACTGACACTGATACTCCATTAGGCAGGCTGTGGTTCTTGCATTTGTAAATGTTTTGTCTCTCTCTCTCTTTTTGTTTGGATATATTATGAACATTTTGCCAGCATGTTCTTATCTATACTATTTCCTGGACAATTTTAATGTGTTCATATAGTCAGTAAAGGAAAGCGTGACTATTAAGAAACTAAACAAAAGCTGCATGTAATTATGTTTTGGGTGGTAGTTTTCCCTGTGTGTATTTTAGTATGAAAATCTAATAAAGAGATATTAAAAAGGATTTTCGTTTCAAAACAACCTTGAAATGTCTTTCATAATGACATTTGATACCCCATTACAGTCATGCTTCAAAAGCGGGGGGGTTAGGCAGCTGTCTACCAAAACACTGGATGTTGATGTAGCAAGCTTAGTAGGTACTGGATCGAATATGTCATCAGGCACCTCAGAGGAAAGATTTTCTTGAGGGTTATATAAATAAAGCATCTTGACAGACTTAGGAAAAAGTCACTAATGTTATGCAAAATATATGTTGTCTATAGCTGTATATATTGTAAATGATTCATGAGTACACACTGTAAAATTTCAGGTCATAGGTATTTACATAAGGCTATTTTAGTAGAATTATTTCTGAAATCATACATTGTTCAGTCAAAAAAAGAATAACAAAATCTGGCTCATAATGAAGGACTTTGCCATGGTACATGACAGTCAAGATAAGACTGCTACCAATATTGTCTAAATTAATGCTAAAGGCTATGGATGGGAGTTCACATTTACTGTGGACTTTCCATAGCAACAAATATTTGCTAGCACTTAATAAATAATGAAGCAATCCTTTGTTTCATGGGTTGTGCAGGTTTTCAAATAACTTTGCAAAACGACTTTTCTTTAAATATGTTTCCTAGTTTTTTTTAAGGAAAAGTAGAAGGAGAATATACAAAAAAGCATGACTGAAAGAAGAAACTAAATCTATTGTGGGAAGAAGCCTGAAGATTAGCTTCTTTCTGGCTGAGTTAGCCTGATCTACAATCAGAATGTGAGATTTGGGGANTTTTTTTTTTTTTTTTTTGGCTTGTAGGGCTACATAATGTAACATTTTCATTGGACTACACTCAAATCGAGTCTTTGTCCAGCAACAACAACCTCCTTAAGCTGTCCATTTTTCACATGCACACCTGTTAATGTATTTTAAAGGAAATACTAAAAATATGCTACAAGTAGAGACATAACATATGTCAGTAAGAATAAATGAGGTGATTTAGAATTGTATTAAAAACTTCAAGGTGCCTGGTTGGTGAGCCGTGCTCTAAAGCGTTGCAGATTGACCTCAGCTGGAAACAGGATATAGCCGAGCAAGTAAAATCGCTGCAATGGATCCTTGTCACTCCTGCTCTCTTTGTGTAGCTCATGACACTCTCGCTTTGGTCTCTTAGCGCAGAGCTAAAGTTTGTAAGAAATGTTGGAAAGTATTTTGTGATCTGTGGTGAGTTGGGTCAAACGTAGATCTGTAGGTCTGCGTCCATTGCACAGTTGCGTGCAAACTTGGAGGACTGAACTCAAAAGATCCGTTTGGTCCCTTTCAGCAGCGAATCCCCAGCTGGGAGCAAAGAGGGAAATAAAAGGGTGGAGATTTAAAGCTGCAAAGGCTGAGAAGTTGAGGAGGAATTTACAGGGTACAAATTTCTGAGCAAGAAGAAACATTGTAAAACAAAAGGCAAGCTCCACCCTGAAACAAGGAAAACGTTATTTGCTTTAGAAAGATCAAAGTATTTCTTGTATAAGATAAATTGCAATTTGTTTTCCTTTTGCTGAGACTGTAGGTAGTTCCTTCAACTGTCACCTGTATCAATGGTAAATTGGAATGTGCCAAACGAGTTGGGGCACCTTTGATGCCTAGACACAAGGACTAGCAGCACCTGGCGTTTTTTTGAGACTTACTGCAGGAAAGTGTGTGTGGGAGTCTGCCCTCATGAAGCGTGCCGCTGAGCTGATGGCTGGATCCTTCCTAATCAGGGAGAATCTAAAGTCTTATAAGCCCAGCATATGGGTACTGACATAGAAATAGGTTGAACAGCTACAGAAAGGATTAATTGGCAGTGTTAATTTAAATACCAGATGACTGTAAATGCAAATGTGAATACTAGTTAGATATCAAAATTGCCATTTTATTTTTCTTCTAAAGAAAGTACTGCTTTCTAAAGGGACTAAATACTCCCCGAATTGTAGACACCCCCTAGTTATCTGTAATACCCTCACTTTACAAATAACGATCTTTTGAAACATCACTTTCAAAACTCTAATAACTTGAACAGATGTTCAGTCAAACAAATATTTTATGAGAGATGTCAGTAGGCTCTAGGAGATAAAATTTGGGACGGAAATCAAAACTTGTAAATAGATACATAAACAAGACCACTATTTAACAGGTCCACAGCAATTGCACATGGAAGAAAAATGCTATAAATCCTTTCTGCCTGTCATAGTCCAGTACATATGCTAAAGAAAGCAAAACTAATCAAACAGTAAAAGGTGGGCTGGTGGTCTGATTAGCTAATGTAATTCTCCCAAATAAAATTATTTTTTTCTAAAATATGTAAGATGTTACATTTAAACCTATCAAATAAAAATTCATATGGCCATGTTTTTTTCATTTCCAGCTTAAAATAACAATACTGACCTTGGCATGAGGTAAATTCTTGAGATTAATGACCAACTTGGGTTAATGATCCTTGGCTGTGCTGCTGACTTTCACCTCCTCCCAACCAGTCATTAATCCTCAGGAAATTTACTGCACCTTGATTGTTATTACTTACATAGTCCATGTACAAACCACGGGAGCTGTGGCGAATATGTAAGTGGTGCTTTGCATCGAGAACTCTTACAACAGCAAACAAAGCAAAAACAGCTTTGAAACTTTAAAAAACCAGAAAGGCAAATCATATGTCTTTGATCAAAGTATTAGTAACAGCCTTAATTGTGTGCTGTTTTCTCTGTATGAGTCTTGGAGCAATTATTGAAGAATATTACAGAATACGAAAAATGTAGCGTTTGGCATTGACTATCTGGTTCAGGCATTTCTAAAACAGCTATCAACTTTGAATTTAAATGCCAAATACAATATTTTGCCCTGATGTAATTCTTCAAAGTACCATTCATTCTCCTTTCACTGGAAATGGTGCAAATCAGAACAATGCTTTTATGAAGGTATAAAATGAGTGGGGATGGTTTTGCTCATCAATTATTTTTCCTTCCCCACCTGTCACATGGTTAACTCTTGCACTTAGCTACATCTTATAGATGGAGATTACGAGGCAGAGAGGAGATGTGATTTGCCTAAGGCCTTACAAATAGCCACGTATGGAGTTATAATTAGAAGATGAGATTTTTCTAGTTAATGCTGATGTTAGCATGCATTCCTGAAGACCATTTTTCCTTCTCTGTCTGTGCTAAGGATGTGATGTTTATACACCTGATGACAGTGTATAAACCAGAGTTGCCTTTCCTAGCACTAAGAACTTCATCAGAGTTCCAGATATAGAAACAAATAGGAAGAAAAATAAGTGATACGATACTCCTTTCTACAGCTGTTTGAACTGGCAGTTCTGGAAAAACAAAGAAGCAACACAAAAACGATGACTGAAATCAGACATAAATACTTCATGCTGTCAAAGGTCTTACTGTTAAATTTGGATCTAACTAAACTTCCTTTTCCCTCCAAAAACGAACAAAAAAGAAAACAGGTGTCTGAGTAGAAAGACATCCTAGAATACTTTAGCCATGTAAGTTAATGTCTGTAGAGTTTATTTAAGCGAAGGCACTTTTCTTTGCAAATTAATGGCCTTAAAGGCCAAGAAGGCTATTATATTATTATAGTGCAGACCACCCTTCTGTAGAACAGAAGCTGTATAACCTCAAATAGGCTATATGGAATGTAGGGTATATGGAATGTCCTTTATAAAAATACCTGTTTGATGTGCACGCTGCCTCCTGCCTTGCACGTGGTACTTGGAAAGGAGCACGGGACACACAGCGCAGTGCGCCCTCATTGGGGCACGGGAATAAAGCAGGGCATTTCTCGGGGCAAACCCAGCGCTGTCAGGGTACACAGTGCAGACGTGTACACTTTGGAGCAGTCCGGCTGGGTCTATCATGTGCACATGAGTGGGCCGAGGGCCCTGCTCGTGCCGTGCCAGGGGTACCCTGGGGGAAAGAGAAAAGATAGCGGGCCCTACCCTGCGCTCCTCCTCCCAAAACCACTCACAAATAGACAGCTGTGTGTGATATGTCTTATTTAAAGATAAATTTGAAATTTATCCTGCTGCCAATACGGCAATAAGATGTTGTACCTGGGCAAGGGTGCTTATTCTCCATCCATCCATGAGCACGTCCAGCACTCCATAGTAGGGGGAGTAGGAAAAAACTAGTTCCCCAGTCATCAGCAGGCTGAAAAACATCATCCTGGCTCTGCATCATGCTGGTAGCAGTCAGAGGCCAGGCTTGGCATGGTTTGCTTCACTGTGGAGCCCCTGTTCCACCTGGGATAGTGACAGGCTCCCTGCAGGTCTTCTGAAGCTGGCTGCTCTCCACTCAGAGGCAATGGGACACCCATTAGAATAGGAAAAAAAAATAAACCAAACCCAAAAAAACCCCATTGTGTTCTTAATCATTAGACATTACCGGCATGTTTGTAAATGGTTTTGCTAAGGAGACAAGATCATATTTAGTTTAAAATCGCAGAGCATCCTCCATCATCTTCCGTTCTTAGTGACATTCTCATTTCGTTTTTCTACCAACCTAGGCCCTGCATTGCCTCCCAGCACTGTTCTGGCTGAGGAAAGTTTCATGAGAAGCTGTGGAATTGCTGTATTTTAACCAACTAGGAAGATAACCAGTGAAAGATGTACGGCATGTTTTTTTTCCCCCGTAAACAATTGATCTCAATGACTTCCCAGCATTCCCAGGTCTGCCAGTCTGAGAGGCAAACAAACCCAGGAACACAAATAAAGCAGCTACCAAATGTTTTATTTCCAGTATAATTTCTGGCTCTGTGCAGATGTGGACAAAGCAAGCGAAGGAGTGGCTTTCCCAAGAGAATCAAAAGCATCAAAATGCAGTTACTTTATAAGGACTGTTGTTATGGCAAAAGCACTTTTTAACGAAAAGAGCCATCTTTCTTCACACACTATATATAACTTTACAAACCCTCCCTTAGGACTATTTGCATGCAACATAAGCTGCATCCAAAAATCCATTAGACTCTTTAAAAAGTTAACATTTTATTGAAAGTTTCCCTACTACATTTTCATTATACAAAAGTACAATTTCACTTTTCTCTAGGTCTAAGAGGATTTTACTGAGATAAAATGAGAAGAAGCTCAGAAGTTAGTCAAAAGTCTGGTTTTAGTGCAAACATAGTATCTTGTAATGGAGGGGAGGAAGGAATAGAAAAGGTCAGGAACCAACAGGGAGTTTATATCATGAAGCCCCATGGCCTGATGAGCCACAGACAGAAATCTTCAGTCAGTGGCAAGATGTTCAGAAAAACAGCTGAATTCAGCTAAGGACTTGTTTTCTGGGGACAGTGGTGGATGCTGGAGGTGGCAGTTGGTTGCCATAAGCAGAGACAAGAGGCTGACTGTTTCTGGGGGTCAGCCAGCCTGGCAGCCGGGAAAAAAGAAGAGTGAGTGGATGAATAATGAAGGAAGGAATAGGCACTCTCCATCTCAAATAGCCTGCAACCATTTTAATATACCAAGCAGCTTGATGCACATCTTGGATTAGCAGCCAAGATGCAGATTTTTACTTATTCTCAGGGAGACTGAAAAAACTTTATAAGAAAATGTGCAAGTAACAGAACTTCATTGTTTTGGCCAATCCATAACATGAACTGAAATGTTTTTTTTTTCTCCATATCTCTTTTGGCCTTACGACATTTCACTAACATAAAGCTTATCTAAAAATCATTTTTTCAAATATTTTTTCTAATGTCACACTGATGTTGGAATATGAGTGATGTTTTTAGAAATGTCAGCAATACACATTAATGATTTAACTAGAAGTGAAAAACTATGCATGGCTTGTCACCCTTTCAGCCCTTTCCCAGCTCTGTCTCAATACCCCACACCTGAAGCAAACATCCTCAAATATTTGGTTATTGATTAGTAGCAGCTAGCTTGAAAAGATTTCTAGAAATGGAGAGCTATTTAGATGAACAGCCAATGAAATATACAGTTTCAGTATTTCGACATAGATTTCTTTCTTTTATCCTGGCAGAAAAGGAATATATTATTGAAGAGCTCAGGTTACTAAATACATATAACATGCATACTTTTAGTACTGACAGCATTAACTTAGCACCAACCGAGATTTTCCAAAGTCCCTGCAAATCCTTGCTTAAAGGACTGTTATGCATAATTGCTTACTAATGGCAGCAACTTGATGATTTTCATTAAAAAATACTTTCAAGGAAGAAGATGCAGAAGACAGAATAACTATCTTTTTAATAGATTAACAAAACACATTTTCCTGTGAGAAAATACATTAAATGATCATGCAGTTAGACAACAAAAATATACATGCAGTTGGGGGATTAAATTAGAATTGCCTAAGGGAATTTAAATTTTATATTCCTTAACTTTTGAATACCTCACTTTACAACCGTAATTTTATCTTAGCGTAGTTAAAATGTGTAAACCAAATTATATGGAAAAGAAGAAATATAAAGGAAGAAGAAGGTGCGTTAAATCAATATATTTTAAAATCACAAAAAAACCTGCCATAAAAGTAATGAATATTTCTACAATAACAACAGCTTGTCTGGAGATCTTCATGTTGATATTTTTCCTTCATTGTTAATGGTAATGTTTTACTTCTTCTGACAGCCTGCTCCACAAAGTACAGATAAATTTCATATTATCCCTCCTATATCATCTTGCTTAACATATTTTGCGGTGAGGAATTCACAGAAAGAAAAAGTATGATAGAAAACAATATTTAGAGGAATAAAGTAGAATCTCACCTGACGTGTGTTAAGGCTGCGTCTATGCTAGCAATTAGTTCTGGAGCTATAGGGGGGATTTAGAATGCACTGATCTAATTACGGGGTGGTTTCAGCGTGTGTGAATGGGCATCGCTTTAGAGGAAACTGGACTGGAAGCTCCTCATCAGCTGCATGCCAGGCTTTGATGGGGATTCTGTGGGTTGGGGTGTAGGCTGCATCCCTCTGGGATGTCCTCCCTGCCACTCACATCCACCACTGTCCTGGGCCAGTGCTTCTGGTAGATGTGCAGCTTTTTGTATGTTTTGTACCCTTCACCTGCAAAGCTGATGGTGTGGGAGGGTAGTTCTTGAGGATTATGGAAGAGTTGGGACCTTTGGCTCATAGCTTCAGAGAAGGGTTATATATGGCAAGACTGGCTCCAGTCCCCCTGGAGATGTGGGCTGCAGGAGAGCCTTTCTGCGTGGCTGCTGCATACATCAAAGACAGAGCATCTGTCTGCCACACAGTGCATGTGCCCAGCTCCCTCCATACAGCCTCTCCCCAGATATCTCTACACAGGTGCTGCTTGGGGGTCTCCTCTTTGCCCTGAATGCAGTGGGTGATGGCCAGAGGAATAGTGCCGAGCCAGGTGGGAGCGTGGTGAGGATCCTGTCCCTGTCCCTAGTCACATGAGAGGCAAGGTTGGGCTGAAGAGTCTCTGAGCATTCAGTAGTTATCAGCCGAGGAGAAGCAGCCAGTTAGAATCATAGCATCACAGAATAATTTGGGTTGGAAGGGACTTTTACAGGTTATCTAGTCCAATCTCCCCTGCAATGAGCAGGGACATCCTCAAATTAGATCCCATTGCTCAGAGACCCGTCCAGCCTGACCTTGAATGGTTCAAGGGATGGGGTTTCTACCACCCCTCTGGGCAACCTGTTCCAGTGTTTCACCACCCTTGTTGTAAAAAAATTTCTTCCTTATGTCTAATCTAAATCTTCCTTCTTTTAGTTTAAAGCTGTTACCCCTTGTCCTATCACAACAGGCCCTTCCAAAAACTTTTTCCCCATCTTTCTTATAAGCCCACTTTAAGTACTGAATGGCTGCAATAAGGTCTCCCTGGAGCTTAACCTTCTCCAGACTGAACAATCCCAACTCTCTCAGCCTGCCTTCATAGGAGGTTTTCCATCCCTCTGATCATCTTCATGGCCATCCTCTGGACCTGCTCTAAGAGGTCCACGTCTTTCCTGTGCTGAGGGCTCCAGAGCTGGATGCAGTACTCCAGGTGGTAACTCCAGTTGTGGTAACTCTCTTCTCCTCCCCTCCTCTGCATTCCCACCAGCACGAGTTACATGGCCCCCGACATTTGGTGCCATACACAGCAGGGGTGCAGGCCTGCCCCTGCATGCCCTCTGCTGCAGAGAGCCAGTGTGGGACCGAGCTTGCCCCTTGGCCTTGAGGGACTGGAGGTTTGCAGGAGCTCAGCAGCCAGCGTGCAGGATTGCTTCCCTTCCTGCTTTCAGCAGGCGCCCCACCAGATACGAACCATGGCAGGTAGAGAGGAGGGAGTGCTGCTCCGTTTGCTGATGGGCTGTCGCCACCCATGGAGCATTGAGTCTGGCCACACTGTCTCCTCCACCATGGTGGTGGGATGGGCATGCGGGTGCTGCAGGTAGCTGCATGTCAGCATGGGGGAGGCAGCCGGTGGTGTTCACGGCCACCCTCATAGAACATAAGACCATACCTCAGTCTGGATGGGTGGTAGCATAGCACTGCTACCTGGTAAGATGCCCCTGGCCTTGCCTGAAGCGCTGTCAACTCCCTGGATCAAATCCCTGTCTCTGGCTGTGAACAACAGCAGATGTCTGGACAAGAACCTAAAACCAGGGCAGATATGTAGGGATATTCCTAATACACTGCCTTGTCTTCCAGTACATACAAGGGATGGAAGGAAGTGTTTTATTTTCTGACCAGCTTCCCTCGCCCAAAATTATCTGCCAAAGGCTTGAGCAGCGTCCATCCAGAATAGGTACCCCAGCCTTCCCCTCCTGATGGTGGAGGAGCAGGTCCATTGCGCTATGGCACAGGGGAGGACAGCTTTGGGCTCTTTCTGGATGACCGCTTGCAAATTCGGGTGCATGGGAGCCACGGAGGGTAGAGGGAGTAGTGAGGGAGGGTGACACGTACTGCTGAGCAGATTCAAACCTATGTGGAGCACTTGACACAGACAAGTCTCGGAGAGGCCTGTAGAGTTAGGGCCTTTACAGGGGTCATCTCTGACCCATTTTCTGGTGAAGAAATAAAAAATATGCTTAAATCTGCCATTATGCCCACTTCCATCCACCTGAGAGGATTAGGCAGTCCATCCTCCTGGCAGAATCAACATCACTGTGGTGGTTCCTGACACACACCTACATGGTATGTCCTTAAAGATATCCGTCATGCAGGCTCCATAGTTTTCTAGGTAATCTATTACACTTATACTTTTCCCTTAAAATTAGAAAGGACTTTTCAAAATGCCTATCCTAAACAGCTCTCATTTCAGTTTAAGCCTGTGACTCCTTGTTGTTTCCACCAAAGACAGAGAGAAAAAAGCATTTGTCCTTGCAGTAACCTGCGGTGAAATATCGTTATCGTGTCTGTCACTTAGGGTACCTACCTTTGACTTGTCTGGTCAGTTTGTGTGTGTATATCTAAATATATTATGTCTCTTAAGGCATAATGACTGAATAAATGTTCTGCTCGAGGAGTACGTGTTGAAATCAACAGTAAGGGCTGTACAAAAGTTCCTTCCCAAATAAAACTATTATTTAGTGCTTAATTATTTGCTACCAATTTGAATAGATGCTGCAGTTAAATATGGTCACACCCGATTCACAACATATGTGCCAGAACAAAAGGAAAACAATTAGTCCTTCTGTTCTATTCACATCACATTTACTGCGGAGAAAAAGTTTCTTTCTTCATGCAGGAAAATTTTTAAAAGGGTTTCTTTTTCTCTCTAGCCGTGCCAACATTCCTTTCACATTAGAAAACTTGAACAGATTTAAGCCCTCATTCAAAGCACGGCTTGTAGTACAAACATGCTACAGTTGTCAACACACAATGCACAAACACACAGGGGCAAAAATAGACTGAGCGGAGCGGCCGCTAGCCCGTGTTGCTAAATTGCTTGTGGGAGGGGGGAATGAAACTATTTTTACGACCAGCCAGCCAAGCTCTTCGAAGTCTCAGAAAGTCTATATTTGGAGTAATTATATGACTATGTTATAACTTGGCTAATTACGGCAGTCATGTTAAATAATGAAATTATTCAGCCATTTCCCTTTGTGTGAGAAATGGTCCCAGATGGTCACCTTCATCCATTTCATACCAGTGTAGTGCAGCAGCACTACTTATTAAGAGCATATGGGGAAATATTTTAAGTGCAGTATAACTAGCCTTATACTGCAGTTCATTTTAAAGAAATAAACAAACTGCAGTAATTCCTCAAATTTTTTATTCCACAAATGTTCTATAAAATTCTTGTGATATCCGGGCTCTCACAACATAATTTTAGAAATTGGCAAAGGGAATAAGCGTTACAAAAGCAAATTACTATTCTGTATGATTCACAACGTAAAAAGTGGTAAAACTGATGTCGTCTACAGGATTTAAAATATATACTCAATAATAAAAAAGATCAATCTCTATAAAATACAATTTACCTCAGCACGCTTTTGCTTCATCTGCTTGGATTCCACAGGTTAGCTTTGTAGCACAACCAAGGAGACGAGTTATTATTGAAATTCCACCTGTCCCCAGTGGTATGTACCCAAAACCGATGCCAAGTCTAGCATGATGTCAAAATGAATTCACTCACACAAGAGCAGAATTAACCTAACTGTGCAAGCATTTGATATTATCCAGACACTCTTAGAAAAGGGAGAAAAGCTAAACCGGGCTGAATTTTGATTAGGGAAAATATTATGCAAAAATGAGAAGCTAAGATTTCTGCTGAATATTCATCTCTGAAAATTATTTCATTAGCCTTCTCATTTAGTGCTTAGGTGCGCTGGGGCACTGTTATGCAAAGGGATGACTGGTATATACACAAGGCTATCTTGTTGCATCCTAACTGAGCAACACAATAAACTCCAAATGCTTATGCACATCATTAGAGAGAATATTCATGGGACAGCTCCTGGAAGCCTTACCTTCAAAGAAGACAGAATAAAATCAGAATCAGATAGATGTATTGCAGTGCCAGTCCCAAGCTGATTTTCTAAGAGAACAAAAATCTCTTTTCTTTACTTGTTTGCAGGTGGCCATGCATATTAGTTTTTAAGTTCTTGGAGTTTTTGTGTAGGCTGTTCTTTGCATGGCGTGTCTGAAATAGAAACCATTTGGAACAGAGTCGAGTTAGATTTTTCAGGATTCTTTATCCTTAAAAAAAGAGTAGGTTATCTGGCAGAGAAGGGGATCTGAGATTGAGTGGGTTTTTTTTAAGAAACATTTGCAATTCAGTGTCTTTAAAAGTATCATTTCCTACAAGTGGAAGTCTATCTTCAAGACGTGGCCCGTAAAGTCTTCTACTGATTCAAGATGCTGGGCCCTTCTAAATGTCAGCATCCTCCTCTTCTTCCTACAGTTGCTGCTCAGTAATGCTGGCTGCCAGTTCACTCCCTTCAGAAAGGAGCTCAGACTCGGCAGACTTAGCAAGTCATCCCTTGAAGTCCCTGGCGGGTGAAATCAGCCACCCCTGGGAAAATGTCACGCTGCGTGGGCGAGGGGACACTGAAGGAACACATTACAAGGGAAATGCAGGCGTAATTGGGGAAAATTGCTTTGTGTGTGTATATGTGAGAAATCTTGCAGAGGAACAGAGGTGGAAATACATCAGGATGAGATTGAAGGGAGTCACAAGGTATAGTAGAAAACTTGAACAGATTTTGAAGAGGATGCAGCCTCTCTTTTACCTAATGGCAATCATTTAGCGATTAAGGGACCAGTGAGGGTGTTAAGCATTAGCACAAGTGCCTACAGTACACCATTTTTTGTAGCAATGGTTCCTGATATTAGTGGAGAAATAGGTAACTAACTCATGGAAAGGCTAGAAATAACATGAAGTACACAAGTCTTTTGCAAGACACAAAAGATTGTCACCACTGAATGATTTAATGGACAATTTCTGTAGCCTATTGTTTTGCATTCAATTGCTGACTCATCCCTTTTAGTGTCCATGAGGTTTATTAAGGTCAGTGCTTCTTTCTGGTGTCATATTGCAATTGAATTGCTTAATGTAATAGTTAACAAACAGCTCATGAGTGGATATTTTTCCCCTGAAAGAGATACAAGGTGAGGATAGTCAATATTAACAGGAGCAGATTTATCAAGAGGACAAAAAAAAGAAGGGGAAAAAAAAAAAAGGAAAAGCTCTAGTATTCCCTGGCAGATAAATCTGTAATGGCTAGATGTATTTGATGGTTGTAGAGGCATTTTGCTAAACAATGTTTAGAGTTCCTTTAGTGCACACATTGGCAGGTTGTAGTAGCGTTTTGCTAAACAATGTTTAGAGTTCCTTTAGTGCACAGATTGGCAGGACACGGCTATTCCTTGAGAACATATAATGTGCCTAAATATTGGAAACATATTGTAATTAAAATTACTGCTTTATTAATAGGTAGTTTGTGAGCTACGTGATACCCCACTCCAGCAAAACTGGAAACAGGGCTAACAGCTATACCTGATGAACTGAAACAGAACCTAGATATTTCACATAAGTACAATCTGTGACAAAGTGGGGAAAGCATCTGTATGGAAGCATGGAAATTTATGAGATTTTGAATTGACGCTCAAAGAATCTTTATTTCTAAAACTACAAGTAGTCTGAAATCTACATAATTTCCTTTGCCACGTTATACATGAAATCATCCTTTAAAACTTTTTAGGAAGGCGCTGATGAGACTGAAGGTTCAGAGGGACCTGTCTTTTAAGATTTAGCATTCCTAACACAATGCCATTGCCCAGGCAGTAGAAGGTGCTCTTGTAACAGTAAACAATGTTCTTTGATTTGATCAGTTAGAGCTCACAATCATCCTGCCCCTCATGTAGCTCAGCATCCTGTATTTCAAAAGCAATGGAGCCAAATGATTGCACAACCTAATTGTTTTTAAACAAGCAAGGCCAGTTTTAGTCACATTGAAGCATATAGAGAAAGCGCTATACTTTTAAAAGTTTCAGTTGATCTCTTGGGTGTCTTCAGGGAAAGATTTCTAAAGTGTTTAAATATATCCTATTGTGGCTAGGATTGCATGTGGTTTTATGTATGAGGAATGGTGTGAGGGATTTGACTGGGAATAAGGCAATAAAGGTCAGTGTCATACATGTACTTCATGCAGTTCCAGTGTTGGCATAGCCCCTATGGTCTCAGTACCCGAAAGGCAAGTTTTGTAGGATTTCCTCACTATTGCCAGGGAGAATAGAGTTCCCCGAGTTTATTCCAGGTCCTAACCTCACCTAGATCTTTCCATAGGACTTAACTACTGGCCCAGCCCTTCTCCTCAAACACTACCCAACATCCTGATAACGTCTGCCTCTAAAAACACAGTTGCTACTGGCTTTTCGGCCTTGCCTTGGCTCTCCCAAAAGTTCAAATTTCCCCCTAAATTCAACAGAATACCTTTGCGATGTGAGGACTTACCCTGTTGCTTTTGCTCACTTTCTCAAGCCCTGTATCTCCAGCAGCTGCCTTGTCCCACATCCCTGGAGGTTCTGACAACTCTGATGGTGCAGAATATTTCCCTTTTAAATAGAGGAAAAAAGCCAATTTCTACTATGTTTAGTTCTTCTGTGTATCCACTAGGATTGATCAGTGTGAAGTAACTTTTAGTGTTTTGTGGCATCAGCTGTAACTGTTTTGAAATCTATGCCTGCAGTCTTCAAGAATGGGAGCCATGTTTTTTCAATTAACAGTGATGGAGGAAAATTTAACCATTTTTCAGTTGTTTTAACACCCTATCTGGTAGCTGAGAGCATGTTTGTATCTGAGCATTGCTGCAGTTCTACAAAAGGGCGGGCGCTTTCCAAACCCTTTTATGTCTGTAGGTAAAATGAAGTGTGCAGTTGTGGAAAAGAGCTTGTGATTAAGCAGTTGTTGAAGGTTTCTGGTTCCAATGGTTGGGATGTGGATCTCGACACTTGGAGAATGAGGTTCATGGAAGAGGAACAGATAAGTAACACATGTTAAGTTAGCTGGAACATTTTAAAAAAATGTTAACATTTTCTTTAGACATTAATGGATGAATTTCGATTCATCCCTCCAAGATCTAAAACTACTTACAGCTGTTACTTTCTGGAGAAAGACTCCTCCAGTATTTTAATTCTGACTATGCACTGGAAACTCGCATCTTAGTGTGAGTGTATCAACACTATCATTATTGTCTAAATAAGTCCCTTTTTATGTATTTTTATAGTTCATGATGCTTCCCTCTGTGAAGGAAATACAGTGCCTTTTTGCTAGGTTTCAGAAGGTTTTCATGTCAATTTGATGCATATGAAGTTCAAGCTAAAATGAAAACTCATCCTTCTAATTATGTAACAGTAAGTTAGAAAATACTGGTAAATGCAATTTTATAGGTAGTTTATAGCTATAGTTTATAGCAATTTTAGGTAGTGAAAGGACCCAGATTATTAGGACTAAGGTGTATCGGTTTGGGTGACTACATTTGTATTCCCCCACCTAGATAAATGCAGCCTCGTTTTTGGGGGTGTTTGAGCATCCATTATGAGGTGGAACAGGAGGGGTCAGTAAGAGTGAAAACCTGACCATTTTATGGTGATTGCAGATTGCCTATGAAAACATGGGCAGCTACATTTCATTTTTGGCCCAGGGTGCTTCTTTGCATGCAATTCATTAGAAACACTTTAATTAAAAGATTATTCACACAATTTTTTAACTAACACCGATGTCTACCTGCAGAATTAATTTCCCATTAAATGCGTTTAAAAAGGAAGAATAATCTACCTACCATGTTTTAAAAGTCTTGAACAAAGTCTCCTGAATTTCTTGTAATACTAGTAAGTGCAAGTGAGATTACGTTAACTATGCAATCCTATATTGGCTTATTATCGTGTTCTGTTGTAAATTAAAGCACTTGAATATTGTAGACTTGAAAATGGGCTGCCAAAGAGTGTCATACAATTAGCAGCCCAGATGGGTCAAAGAAGATGATTGGAAGAAACCTGGATGAGGAGATGGGCAATAGGTAAATTTTATTGTAGGTACTGAAATCCCCGACTCTCTGAGCTGGTGGCTGCTGACTTGCATCATACGTGCTGCAGTGCTGAACCTGGGCCTGCAATCTGTGGTAGACCTTCAGTTCCTTTACCCAGGCTGCATGGGACTGTTCCTGTCTGTATTTCCACTTACTTACCTTGCTTGCTTTCGTTTTTGTCTCTTAGTGAATACGAATGAAGCAATGCAACTTTACAGCAGTCTTACAGACCTTGCAAAAGTGACAGAAGAGTCACCGAAAAAGCAATTCTTAGTCTATTTTTTCCTGACATTTAAAGCTGCAGATTCTTAGAATCATAAAACTAATTTTAGCTTAAGCGAAATTACACTTTTTAAACTGATACTCTTTCCTATTAGAGTAGCACCATCACAGAATCTATTTTAAGGTCACTTACTTGGTCAGGAATAATCTTGCCTTTATACCTGTCCTTTACAGCTGAGATCAAAGTTTCTGCAGTATCTTCTACAACCGTATCTCTTGATATATTGCAATAGTAGTAGCAAGACAAATCAAAAGGTTACATGCTTAAAAAAACTCCGCCAAACACTGCAAATATTAGTTAATACATAAGAACTTGTTAATGATATTCTAGAAGTAAAAGAGGAACTGATGTTTTGAAGTGATTTCAAAAAAATAATCAGGAATTTTGGTGCTGAAGTTTCCACATAAGCTAGAGGCAGTTTAAATACAGAATGTTTTCAGGGAGTGTCTAATAAACAGTCTTGAGTGTCACAGTTTGTCCACTCAAAATTAATATAATCTTAAAATCTGGTTTTAGTAATGGAATCATATCTGCTTCCAGTGAAAAAGCATTAATACACTTCTATAATCCTTTTTTTATGACTTTCTGAGGGATTTAATTTTAAATAATAAATGTAACTGTCTACAATTACATGAAAAACATTAACTTGGCTTTTTGTATTGACAATATTTCGTTTGAAAAGGGGGGGTCTTAAGTGTACAACACTTTTTTGTGCAATGAAAAAAGTATCCTGAGGGGTACCGAAGGATAAAGCATTGAAGGCATACTTCCTTTTTATGCTGGGGAACTTGGGATAGTAATTCTACACATAGAAGGAACTTTCATTTCCTTAAGCAGTTACACAGTCTTCATTAATACATTACTTGGCCTCTCCCAGTCTGTGGTGTGTAAGAGGTTATCAATGTGCTCAAAAGGCAGGGAAGGACCACTGCCCAGTTAGAGCCATAGGGAAATTCAGGCCCAAAGAGATGAACGACCTTAGTTCAGGTTGCTGAAGATATCTGTGACAGAGCAGGGATTCAATACGCAGATCAACAAGTGATTAGGGAGATGTGCTTACTCTCTAAATTCACTAAGTTTGTCTCCTGTTTTCAGATTCCTAGGCACTCCTACTACATACCTCTCACGTAACAAAAGAAATATCAGAAGAAAATATCAAACCCATACTTTTATATGAAAGAAAATTTTAACGACGGAGGGAATTTTACCTACCTTCTTACAATTGTAAAATAATTGAATTTTCATCTGACTTGGGAATAAAGTAAAAAAACCACCTCAAACCTGTGACAATACATACTGAAAAGCTTAGGCCATAAGGTGAATACTACAAAATATTCTGATGCAGAACGTGCAAGTCTTCGCCAACGGCAGCTGCAGCATCAGTTACATTTAAACAGTAAACTGACTGATTTTACATTATAGCTACAAGACAAAACTAAGTGTTTGCTAACAACTTTGAGCTAAACCATCTACGGCTAGCAAACAGGAAGCAATCACACCTTCTACAATTATATAGTTTTAGGAACTCCTGCCAGCTGTGTTGTCAAAGCACTGAACAGTGCGTGCTAAGAGCCATGTAATTAACTAAGTACACAAAAGGATCGGATTATAGCTTGTTAAAACCATGACTTCTTCACACCTGAGACTATTGCTCTTTGAATTAATGGGAAGAATAGGAGAGCCTGGTTTCAGGCACTGCTTTAAGTCCTGTGTTTGCAACAGTATTTATTTTAAATACTGAAAGTTCAACTCATCTAAATTAAATAGGATTCTCTAGTTGGATGATCAAAACAATCTGTTAAAGCAGAATTCAACATTTTAGCTCCTCAGTGCTGATCCATCCAATTTTTTGTCCAAGGTTATTCAGTCTAAAGCCTGTTCTCTGTCCTTTTATTTGTAGGTTTTGCCTCCTACAGCCAGTTTACACAAGGATCCACGTAGCTTATTCCCTTTGTTGATAGTGATGTATTACAGTGTCAGTTCTCCATATGATGTTCACTTTGAACACTGCCTGCGACATGTAACAAGCAAACGCGTTCAAATGCATAATATTACTGTGGCGATACTTTTGCAGTAACCCAGTTCTGTCTCCCATGAGCTGCAAGGAAGTTGAACAAAGCACCAGTTCCGTTGTCAATTTGGTGTGGCAACAAAAATGTCTTTTGGGGATCACAAAAGAACCCCACAATGTTGGAAAAGGTATGGCTCCATCGCCACAGCTAAGGCAGAGGCCACCACCATGGCAGTTAAACATGAGAAAGATGCTTTCAAAAAACCTGAGGGTTTAATATGCCTTTGGAGAAAAAAATTTTCAGCAAAACAGGATCCCCACTCTGGTTTGCGAGGAGCTGAGAGCATCCACTTCTTTGAATACACATGCTTTCATCCCCGTCCAGTGCTGTTGTGTTTATTGCCATCCACAGAAAGCCACTGGCAGATGAATCAATGGAAATGGCAGTGACTTTGGGGTCCAGTCGTACTTTGTGGTTTTGAGGGAGGAAGGAAGAGCGAGTTCTGTTTGCATTTATGTTCTAAATGGGAATCTTTATTTACAGCCCACTGCCGTTGTGCTCGTTAGTGATGGTATGCATTACAGACTGAAAGGCTGTGCCAACAAGTTTCCATAAAAAATTTTAAATAAAAAGAAGAAAAAAGGAAATTTAGAATTACATGATCACATGTCTAGTCAGTTGTTTCTTAACTGAAGGACAGATTGCTGCATTGCAAGGCACAGAATTCCAGATTCAACAGGTATTTCCCTAAATGAACTACCCTGTTCTTCTGCACAATATACAGACATTATCCCTTTAATAGCTTTGGCCTTTAAGGTGGCACAGTAACCCACACATCCTCAAACAGTACCACCAGACATCCTCAGATGCTTTGTTTGGCTGAACATTTGAACGGAGGAAATATGACAGGTAAAATGATAAATTTGCCCGGCGAATCATTCCTGTCTCCTAAGAGGCAGCCCCACTCATTACAGCTGTAATCATTGCACTAACATCTTGTAGTGGTTGAAGTTATGTTCATGCTTAAAGTCCTTTGAGTTTACGCAAACGATGCACTGCAATACGAAGAGGGCATTAGCCTCTGCGGCTTTAGACACAGGACCGGTAGGGACCAGTGCATCCCCATGCTCACAGCAAAGTTTCCATTTGCTTTTTCCCATGCATATTCTTTGCACAATTCACTCCTTAAAAGGATCTCACATTCCACCAGCTATCTCCCTCCCCACAACAGATATCCGTCAGAGGACAGATCATCATGAAGGGAAAATATCCAGTGTGTTTTTTTTCTTAGATGGATTTTTGGCAAATGGGCAGACAGTTTAGAGCATAAATGTTATGAAGTGCAGTTGCCAAGTCACAAGGCATTTTCCTTTTCCTGATCAGCTTGCTCCTCTCAACCCTGTCTGATACAGAGCTTTCAGTGCGGCTACCTCATGATGCCTGGGTCCTCTACAGCCACGTCACGCAGACTGTCATCTTTGCCATGTTGCAGCTGATAGGTTTTGCTTGTGCTTCCAGCATCCTCCTCCTAATTTGGAAATTATTTTTCATCATCCTGGTATCTGGGTGACCAGTGTAGTTCTGGCGCTTTGAGTCTGCAGCCTCTTCTAGCACCAGCACAAGGGAAGGGAGGGAGCACCAGGCAGAGGAGTTGCAAGAAGATTTGTTAGCCTTTGCAAACCAAGCACAATGCTTTGTATGAACAGACGTAACTAATAGCACCGCTCAGAGGCGGACAAGAGTCAGGAGAGCGTAGGCATTGTGTAAGCTCCACGCACATTTATGTCACAGTCGGATCTTGATCTCCAGCACCCCCTTTGACCTTATATTCAACTATCTTTTGAAAACAACCTGCCAGCCATGTTCCATTGGGCAGTGCTTTTGCAATACGCAAGGTGACCTCTGAGGCCATTGATGACATCACTAAGATATCACAAACATTGGGCAAGCTTTAAACCTTCACATCTGGAAACACTAGATGTATGTTTGAAAGTCCTCTGATGTCTTGCAGAAATCCAAGCTCGCTCTATCCCGTCTCTATTTTCCAAATCTTGCTTTAAAGTGAACAGAACGGGAGGAAGTTTATTTTGTGCTGAACATGGGTATGAGTCTAGTTCAGGACTTTGTAATTAGTTAGCTTATTTCACCAAACGCTGCATGTGGCATGCAGCAAGTGATTGCAAAATGAGTAATAAATTAACCTGTAAAAAATGTGAAACTTTGGCTCATGATGGATTTCCAAACAAAAGTGTTGGATGTTGGATGTTATTTTGATTTTTAACACCTGGAAGCACATGGAGATTTATTTCTCCACCATGCTCCTAGCCTGAAGCCACAGATGTATTTTGCTCATATTGCAAACAGGCTTATCTGGAGCTTAGGGCTTAACTTCTGATTAAGCTTTCAGGTGCTAATGCAACAATTATTTTAAGATGGGTGGTTGTACCTATTCCAGATATGCTGTGCTGCTTCAGCACATGCATGCACGTGTATGCATTTATTTTGTAGTTTATCTTGGCATTATGAGAACCTCTTGAAATCACAGCAGTCTTCTGTATACGTCTTTTACATACATTCTTACAGGAAAGAGTTTCTGACAGGCTGTAGGAAGTCTGGTAATTTTATTTCTGACCTGGACATTAAAGGTTGTACAAGTGTGCTGTGAGAGGCTCTTCCTTATTTTCCTATTCCTTTTACGCAAACAATTGGCTCAATCAGCTTGCAGAAAGCATCGTGTAACTACCACATATAACATCTGAATTTAGGACTCCCATGATATTGGATAGAGAGTGAATTAGTGAATTGATCTCACTACAATAATACAGTAGATTTTTGTTTGCAATGTATTCAAATATGCTTTTTATTTTAATATATTTTTGCTCTCCACTTGCATTCAAACTATTCCCAGCAATTAGGGAAGAACATTGTAAATTCTCTTCTGATTTATGGAACCTTAAATAATTTTCTTCAGTGGAATTTATCCTGCTGGTTGTATGGTCAACACATGTTAAACACTTGCTCTGTAAAAGCACTGCTAAGCTCATTAAACTCAGAAGAAAACCCTAAGAATTTAAAAGAAGCCAAAGTAATAATCTAAGTTGAAAATAAATTGAGTAGCTTTCTTTGTCTTCAAAATGTGGTGTCAAAACAGAATGGATAACTTAAAAACATCTACTTTTTGGTAGATTATTTTTTAAAACTGGACTTGTAGTTATCATAAATGAAAATCTGTAATGCATGCACGCATTTAACTAAATACGATAAAGCCTGCGGAATCATGCTGTGAGGGATGTGCAGGCACCAGGGGAGTCAGGAGACAATTGAGGCATTGCTCTGTTAGGGAGACGGCTTCCCTGTTACAGTCTCCGCTTGAAAAGGATGACCTGAGGGCCACCTCCTTCTTCTTCTTCTAATGTCTGTCGTAAGGGTAAATGCGAGTCGTGGTGAACTCTAGCCAGTGTTGAAGAGCCAAGCTCTGGCACCGTGGGACTCGGTACGCACTGCAAATGCTTGCCTGGACGCTGCCCTGTGCCCTATGCCATGGCTCGTGGGCTCTCTGGCTGCATCCTTCCAGGAGGAAACCAACTGTGTTTGTCCCCATGGGCTCCCGTTCTACCTTTGATTTAGAGCGTGAAGCCCAGGCTTGCCCTCTGGCTTCTCTGAGCTGCAGTCCTGTGTCCTTGTGCTCTTTGCGAGCCCCCTGGTTTTGGCTACGGTGGGAGGCAGGACAGCAAGCAGAGCAACCCGGCACTGCCATGACATGCCTTATATATGCCAACATTCAAAAGTGTAGCTGTTTTTTAGGGGCCATTTGGGAAATGTAATTTGCAGTCTTCAGGTGCCCACTACGTGGCCACAGGGATGATAATCTGGAGATACTTTGGTCTTCCTTTGAAACAAAGTTAGCAGAGGTACTGGGACCGTGGCCAGGTAAACACCAACGTGTAATCTGTAATAAATTAGCAGTAATTTTTCTGGGAGAGAAAAAAATGGCATCCCCCACAGTCTTTGAAATCACATGAAATATATGATTATTGTGCAGATAGTTAGGTCTGATATTTGGTTAGGTTCCATACATATTTCTAGGTCCCAAATCAGTGCGTATTTAATAACAGCTATGACTTCTGGGAGCTGTTAGTCGTTTATGGGAAAAACTTCAATAGTGTTACTCTAGTTTTTTGGGGGTCGTGTGCTTACATCCGCACCTTCCCCTTGTGCCTTTGATCCCAGGCGGTGGTTTTGCAAGATGCCACGTTGGCTGAACAAGCAGCGAGTGCTGCGCCAGGACGTGCTCAGCATTTGGCTACCAGCGGGCAGCAGTGTAGGTCCGAGTGCCTACCTCTAGTTACAGTGAGGGCCTCTTTCCCCAGGGGTCTCTGTCAGTACCGTGAATCTTAAATAGTAGCTTAGCCCACAGTGAGGATCCAGGCAGTTCTAGGTGTTCACCTTGGCTCTGATGGCTCCATTTGAATTTTGAAAATGCATACAGCTGCCTTGTGCATTGTAGTTCTCATCCACAACAAGAAGGTAGCACTGTCTTACCTTGCCCGCTCCAAAGGCGATGGCAAGAAAATGTTTTTCCTCTTTGTGCTATTGCTGGGATTTGTGCTTGTTATTTTAATTACTGTATTTGGTTAAAGTAGGGAACTTTCCTCTCTATGATTAGGCCTTCTATTATTTTTTAAAAAAACAGTTTATTTTACTGTCTTAAATTTTGTTTAAAAATGCCATTCAGATTTGTTAAGTTGATCACTTATCTTGGAAAACAAGCTTCAAAAAGACATCCAAAGCAAATGTTTTTGTGCAACTCTTTAGACCACGGACACAAAGTGAGTGACCTGTAGCCTTTAATTAATAGACACAATTCACTACTTATTGAATTGTGAATTTAATTGGCAGTGTTGTAAGAATTCCAGAAATAACTGAAGATTTAAATTCCTACAAAAATATGTTACCAAGTTGTCCTGCCTCAAATCTGCAGGAAGAATGCTTCTGTTTATACAGCCTTTAGAGTGATTCATCCACATATTTCTAAATAACGCTGATCTAGGATTTTGCTAAGGGAAAAGGTTCTCCTCAGACCTTGATAAAGGCTAAACCATATCCCTCTCCGTGCAGACGCACAGGAGGCAAATTACGGTCTCCTGAATCAAGCAGGGGAGAGCACCTGATGCTGTCCATTTCAGGTGGAGTGTCAACTTGCTTCCACAACTAGATACTGGGGAGGCAATACAACAAAGAGGGCTTGCCTTGTTCTAAGAGTTTCATACCATATTAGAGGGATTATACCTTAGCGTGCAGTTCAGCCAGCCAACCTGAAAAGTCAGAAGCAAACATCATTTGGGGTGCACTGAATGCGAAGTTCTTTGATTTGTTTCTGTCGTGGTTTAGGCCAAATCGGCCACTGGGGATGTTGG
>RSEF01000001.1:126920210-126957100 GCA_003993805.1 Himantopus leucocephalus | reverse complement strand
CTGACCAAAATACGTCCTGTTTTACCTCAAACCAGGACAGTTTCCCAACCTGAAAACCCTCTGAAAGGGTTTTGTGGAAAATGCAACAAAATCAGAGCAACATGTTCCTGCCTGGACCATCTCTACCAGGAACCAAGCAAACAAAAGAGCCGGCTTGCAGACTTGGGAGATGGGTTTAATGGCAGTGCTACTGCCATCTCCCTTTCATCCAGGCATCTGATAAACAGGGTACTGGCAGGTTTGATTCCTCTCTGGCTCACGAGGTTTGAGCTTACTTCCTCTGCAAGAGTGAGAGGTATCATGGACAGACCTGACTCTAGACCATGCTGCTTGGGAAATGAGTTCCCTAGCTAACAAAGCTTTGCCCTCTCAGAGTCCTTTTAAGTCAATAATACCTTACTCATGAGGGCCTCAGCATCAACTGCTCTGATCTGCTGATCTGCTCCACCTGTGCTGCTTTGCTTCCTGATGTCTGCAGTCCCACATAAGTACCCTCTTCTTTGTACTGGCCTACCCTTTCTTCTGTTGTAGTTTTTTTTTTTTTTCTGCCAGAGTACTTCTGTTCCCCTTCTACTGGGTTTAAGTCTTGTCCTCCTTTGCTTTTGTCACCCCACCAAAGCAAGGGAATGAAAACCCGTGAACAGCAGATCATAAAGTCACAACAGAAATTACACAGGCTGGGATTTTCCGACATAAAGTGCTTCACCCCCACGCATTCAAACTCATCTAAACGGCCTTTGCTTGTTCTTTTTTCAGGTATGTCTTCTGGGAAAGGCTGTACTTGCTTTTGTGTTTTTCAGTTATTCCTTGTGCTGTCTTTGGAGAGCTGCCTGCTCTTCTCATCCTTTGGATACTGTTCCTACCCACACGTCACACTGCATTCACTCCAACGGTGTGATAGCAGAGCTGCCCGTTTGCTGCGGTCAGGTGAAGTGGGCCGCTTCATAATGAAAGACAAAGCACAGTAGGGATGTGGTGAGAGTACAGACCCCTTAAGACATACTGAACATGCACCAGAGAAGCCTGCAACTGTGTTTTGCCCTTTTAGGTGCCCTCTGTGGGTGCTGCAGCTTCCCAGGCCCAGTGCCGTAAGGTGCAAGGTTCAGCACCAAGAGGCACGGGTGGTTTCAGCATCGATAAGTGAAACAAATTTGAAACCGGGATATATCTAGGTGGGTCTAGAATCTAGCAGTAGCTGCACAGGCAGGAATTTGTGCAGGGATACAAGAAAGCAGCTTATGTTTCATATTTCTTATGAAGAAGGCAAAAAGTCCAAATCAACTAAATAAGCTCCCTAAAGCATTTCCTGTTATTTATAAAAGTCCTAAGGCATCAAGTTGCAAAATTAAGCACCTGATTTAGGAAGTGCCAGTCCTAAGATTTTCTGGCCAACCTCAATGCCTCTGAATTATGATTCAGTTCTGCAAGTATTCTGGCCCACTTCTCATTTACAGTGCATGAAAGACTGCAAAGCAGTTCTATATTTGACTTATACGTGCAAAAGAAGAGGATTTGTTTTTGCAAATTAGGTGTTCAACTGACATGGATTGAATAAAAACCACACAACGATATCCTACAGAGGTAATAGCGTCTTAGACTTTGCCTGCAGTTTATTACAATGCCTGCTGCTGAAGAGAGTGTTTATTGCCCATCCCAACCTAGTAGCTTTTCTTTGTGTTGCACAGAGGATCCAGTTCAGCAAACACGTACTAACCACGTGCAAAAACCTTTTTGCTCAACTGGGGCCCTAGCAAATGATGCCTGCCACAGCATCTTTTCTGTCAAAACTCGCTTCTTATGATGATTTTGATTTGGAGAGGTTTCAGTTTCACATTAAATAAAAAACATCTATAAACTTTGATTACTCTTTCCATACACCATCGCCAATGTTCATTTTTGATATCTTTTCACAGCCCCTTTTCCATTGCATTTAAGCTGCACATTTTTAAGGCAAAGCCTACCACCCTAAATACTCCCTCGGCAGCTGTGGCTTGCAGGTCTCACAGAACACAGGTACCCAGCACTGTGCTTGGAAAATGTGCTTTTACTGACCTACTGGTGATGTGTAAAAAGCGATATGACAGGTCTTGCTGAAGGTCTCAAGCTGCAAATCAATAGAAGCAGGTGTAGCATGTACCAATAATTGTTTAGATATCCATCCTGTGTTTGCTACAAAATGAGTGAAGGGTCTTATCAGGGTGTCCTATCTAATAGAAAGCAAAATAGACTACATGCCAGGATCAGCAGGTGGTTGAAATGTATCACAGTGTTCCCACGAAACGCTCTCTTACATGTGTCTGTTTAATGTTTCACCATGAATAATAATATTAAATATTTTAGTACCATTCCTCACTATCTGCTTCTGATTTTGTGGAGTTTTATTAAATTCAGATCAGCAAGGTAGGGTAGCAGAGAGGAATTTGAACCTTGCGCTCACCTGTGCCAGACGCTGCAACCAGACAGAGCTGGTTTGCACCACTAACTGCAGAAGGGTGTTTTATTTTTCCAGAACAGAAGTGGTAGTCATGGCAATACTGTAGCAATACTGTCAAGCCAAAAATGAAGCTTTCTCAGGTTTTTTTGCCTCTGACAGAGCCTAAAGAGGCTGGAGAAGAGTATGGGAATAGAGCTCACAGGTATGGTACTTCTACTTAACATTTTCCCAGCCTCCAGCTTTCTGAATCAGATGAGGTTTCCGTATATTTAAGAAAATCCTTAACCTGTGCATTTGATGTGGCTGCCCGTTGGTTCATGTAAAATTTTAGCATCCACAGCATTTGCATCCTGCAGCAAGCAGATCTGCAGCGTGACGAAACGCATCCATTGGTTTGCTCAGAACTTGGATCCTATGAGGATGCTTTGTAGTTCTTATACTGGAAAAGAAAGTGAGATCTCCATGCCATACCATGGTTTTGTAGCCCTCTATCGTATTCATTCTCAGATCTCTTTTCCAGACTGAAAAATCCCAGTTGACTATCATTTGTGGATATGCTGTTGGCTGCAGAAATTGGCATCCCTAACCTTTGCAAACCCACTAAGACTTGGTTGTGCCTAGGCTGCAGGAGAGATCTCTTGCTTTCATTCACAAAACACTGCATTTAGCAGCTGTGTTGGTAGGTCTCTGTGCCTCGCAGTCGTCTTTACCATAGCTCCTGGATCCAGCCCCAGTGCTGGAAGCAAAGAATAAAACCATATACACTTGATTTTTTATAGGTCGCTTAAGTGGGCATAAATATTCAGAGCTGGAATTTGCCCAGCACAGCCGTCTTTCACAGAGCTTGTCTCACAAAAAAAAAATATATGCCATAGGATTTTTTACTGGTCTTGTGAACTCAAAAACCTGGACTTTGGTATCCCACTTACCAGCATAGCGCTTCCTAGGAGCAAGCTGAGACACTGGGTCAGACCTGGTGAATCACCAATACCCAGGAACACCCTCAGGACTCCTAAAGTAATTGTTGACTGCGTTTGACCCTGCATGGTTTGCACAAGATGAAATCCTGATTTTGCATGGCTAGAGTGGATCAGTAACATTCTTCATTAGTTTACTGGCGCCTCCTTGAATTTGGAATCGTGCCCAGCTGTATCAAGTCCCCAGAACTATTTGTTCAAACTGGCGGAGGTTTTGTCTTTTTTAACCATTAATCACTAAATTGTGCAAAGTAAAGAGTGGGAGACAGACCAAGAGCGGTGTATAGCCACAGACATAATAAACAGTTTACCAAGGATATTAAATGAAGTCACATGTATAATACGCTCGTTGTTTATCTGTAGTGCACACCAGCTAAGAGCGTACTAAAGTACATTTGCTGACAAGATTTGTGTGCCATCAGGAAAACATTTTATAGAGCTACCACAATAGTCCAGATATTATACTAAGAATAACAATGGCAGCGCTAACGTAGTACCTGAACAAACTCCTGTCAGCTAGAGGATGGGTTTAGGTGCGTGGATGGAAAAGATAATAAATTTGCCTCATCAGGAAAAATTTGAAAGCCAATTAAAATATTTTTGCTATGCAAAGAGTGTAATTTGGCAGTTAATTTTGTAAATGTTCTTTAACTCAAATAAAAATGTTTTCCATTTAAAAAAAAACATTATTCTTTCGCTCCTCAGTTGCGTAAGACAAGCCTGAGACAACCACTTTATTGCTGAAGTCTGTTTAAATTTATCTTGTGACTAATTGGGCTTTGATTAAAGTACAATAAAACATTAAGTGTCTGTAGGCTGAGTCCAATGATTACTTTTCCTTCTACTCAAAAGATAGATGGCTCTTGAGCCTATATGACCCAGTATTTCAGAGTTCCTTACTCTAAGGGACTACTGGTACTGTAAGTACTTGCAGCAGTACTTACAATTTGTGGTTACTTGCAGCGTGTAGCAATTTGTGGTTACTCACAGAAGAAAACCACCACATAATGTACCATAATGCTGTGCTATCTTTATAAAAAAAAAATACCATGATTTGATTAGGTTGTAGAAAAAGCAAATCTTTACTCTCGGCATGGGAGCTGGGAAGTCCATGTCTCCAAGGCTGTTTGTGAAGTATTCAAAATGTCTCTTGCTGTAAGCATCTGCCATAAGATCCTGTGAGTAAGCCCCTAACTTAATGTTGGTGACAATTTATGTTCTGCTTGCAGTTACCATAAGCTGAAGAGCGTGTATTCTGATTTCCTACCATTTTCTACCATTGACCATAAAGAAAAAAAGGATATAAATATCATCAACATACTTTGTATGTTAATGCAAATAAGTATTTATTTCTTCCACCCCTCCCCTGCCCTCGCTGCTGTAAAACTGAAGTCCACCTAATGGAGGAGCTGGCCTCAGGGTCAATACGGAGTTGGAGATAAAGTTTGTGCTTTCTCCTATGTTTTTTATACCTTTTTTAACACTGTGGTTTATTTTTCTGACTTTCTCATGGGTCTGCTCTTGTGCCAGTAGGAAGACTGTACATGACCCATTCAAATGCAATTGTCACCACCTCTGCCCACCGTTGCTATCCATTTGCTCTGGGTTTTCAGATGTGCTGCTGTGCTAAAAGTTCAGCCATGCAGAAAAAAATCTCTGGCCTCAAACCTGCAGCTGTGAAAGTGTGAATTTCTCCCCTAGCATTGAAAGAACAAATTAAAAATGTGCGTGAGCAATCAGAATTTTTCTTCCTCCTTTCTCTGTTTCTTTACCAGAAAAAAAAGGGAGTACAAAATACACTCTTAAAGGCCTTGTACACTACTGAGGTCACACTCTGAAAAATAGCACAGAAAATATGGCGTGATATAGTTTCATGTCTATGTAACAGCAGCTTTTATGGAATTTTGTTGAGTTCACAAGACATATTTGTCCACCTGCCAGCTCTGCAGGCTTCTATCTTCAAGAAATCCAAGCTGCGTTCTCCTTGACTTCTTCATTGTCACCATAACTTTTCACCAGCCAAACCATCTTGTGTTGTATTTATGCAAGCACACGTTCTTCAGATTCTGTTTCTAGTTAATCTTTTTCATTCCATCTTCCAGAGGCTGTCTGGAGAGACAGGATTATGGCCTTGGTTTTGGAACATATTGATACATGATGCAGAACAGAAAACCATTAATTCGTGATGCAGAACAGTAAAACATATTGATACATGATGCAGAGCAGTGTCTTACTCAGTCTTCCTTAACGGACATTGCTTTGCAGTACTTAAAAGGGGTAGAAATAAGAATAAATATCTACTTCAGGAAGAAAAAAAAGTATTATGGCTCTTAATATCAGCAGAAATATACTAATTTTACAGAACTGCTTTCCAGAGCAGGAACTGACTCTTGTTATGTGCTAGAGTTGACATCACATATAATTTAGAGGCTAGGGTAGGGTGGTCCGTAGGATGCGTAGCATAGGACTCAAGAGGGTTCAACTCTCAAGCGTAATTTCACTTAATCAAGTCACTTTTAAACTCTTTATGATTCACTTCCCTGCTTCTCAGAAATGTTGTGAAAACAAACACAAGCAATATTTGGATAAACACGTCTTAAATGGGTTGCAATAACTAGGCTTGCTAATCTTGTTATACACCTATATAATGCCAAATAATCTTTATTCTGTTGAGTTTTCTGGAAGGACCAGTTAAAACATGATGATGATCATGCACAAATTGTGAAATTCATTAATACAGTGTTTTGAAGCTGTTTGTCCTGACAGTGTTTTCTTCCAGCCAGCAGGTTTGTCTATGTGGGTATTGTGATTTTTGTTAAGCTGCATGATGTTGCTTCTCAAAGCCCACAGATAATTTTGGGGCCATGTGTGCAGTAAGTTACACTTGGTGATTCATTTAACAGCAAGGGACATTGCACGGTATCTTAAGTGGTGTGTTTCCTGAAACCTCAGGCTTTTGGAAATACCTCAGGGGTGATCAGTTTGTGTTGTTCAGTGTTGGTGGATGTTGCATGATTATTTCAGATGAGCCATATCGCAGCATAAGACAGAAAGTTAAGAAGAGCAGTCTGCTTGGACTTAACACTGACTTGCACTAATGGTGCCATTAAACGTTCTGCCAGCATTCGCAGTTTTTTAGCACGTGTGAAGACAGATCCTGCAGTTTCTCCTTGAGGGACATACATTCTCCTTAGTGGCACAAGCAGAGCAGTCTGTCAGGAAAATGGGGTATGGGATGTGCCCACACCTTGCTGACTGTCCCCTACACTTTGCACTCCCTGTGTTTGAACACAACAAATGTGACGTAGTCTGAGCCCTGAAATCTCTTGATATAACCAACATTTTTGTAGGCTTAGTTTACTTGTTGAAGTTATCCCTTGAAGGACTGCGGTGAGGAGCAAAGAGCAGCGTGGAGCCTGTGGCGTGTGGTGAGGTATCACTATGCCACATTAATGCAATCTCCCTTTTCCCTGCCTTGAAGCCTGACTTTTCTGCTGATGCATGGACAGTNTAAAAAAAAAAAAAAAAAAAAAGAGAGAAGAGCATGAATCAGACATAACTCCGTCAGTAAAAGAGTACCAACTAATGCCTAAAGAATAACATTTCACACAACTTGAACATGTGTGTACATTTCTCAGATAGGACCGACACATGCACATCCCCCTTGTTGCTCTAGAAATTTCAGCAAATGGCCCACACTAACCCACACCCATGTATTATTTGCAAGATGCTTCTGCTGGCTGTAAGGTGGTAGGGATGTCTCAGGGCCACCAGAGATGAAGCTTCAGGCCTTCATCACCACAGGCTCCAGAAAGTTTTCAGCAGCACAGTGAGAGCTGAAAGGCTGTCGGCAGCTTAGCTCAACAGCTTGCAGAGAGTGTGACGGCTTCAGTTTGCATCCAGTGGTACATGCTACTGATTGAAGGCTTCACATCCTGGCCCTCAACTGTGCAGCTGCTGTTTCCCAGAGCTGGTTCCCAACCAGTGCTGTCATGTTGGCTAATACTATATTAGTCTCTGGCACTCTCCAGAGAGTCTGTAAGTCTCATTTGCCTCCTGGCTTATACCATCTTATACACGGACAAATTCTTTCAGATAGGAACCATCACTTGTGCAACATCTACCCCTGCAATGTCTTGCTACATGACTGAATTTCCTGGTCACTGTGCTAAGGTGAAAAACACCTCACCCATTTTTCTTCTATTCCTTTCAAAGATCATCTCTGCTTTCAGCAGGGAGGAGAGCCTGCAAAGATCATTGCCCTTCATGTGTACTTTCTCATCTGTTTTCATCTACTTTCGTCTACTGAACCTGTCCTATGTCTATCTCATCATCTGCATGCCTTGTTCTTAATGCTTCTATGCATCTTTCAGAGGAGGCATCTGGAATTTGACACGTGCCTCTTCTCCTGTGCTTTCACAGAATCACAGAAAAGCTGAGACTGGAAGGGACCACTTGGCATCATCTGTCCCTCTCTTGAAAGCGGGGCCTTAGGTTCAGTTATCCAGGGCCCTCTCAAGCCAAATCTGGAGTATTCCCAGTGAAGGAGATTCCACCACTTCTCTGAGCAACCATTTCTAGTGATGAATTTTTCTCACAGCGAGTATTTTTTTTCTTATATCTAGATGGCATTTCCCCTGTAGTGACTTGCACCCATTGCCTCTTGTCCTGTTGAGGTGCATCCATGTGAAGACAATACTTCCCTGTACCTCTGACTACCTCTTTAAAACTACCTTTTGGGTGTTAGAAGACTGTGATTAGATTCCCCATGGGCCTTTTCTTGGCTGAAAAACTCAACTCAACTAAAGTTCTCCAGCACTGTAATCATTAGTGATTATCATCCACCAGGCTGTCTCTAGTTTTTCAATGTATCTTTTGAGTAGAGAGAAAGCAAAACTGGGTGAAATAGTTCAAGTGTGGCCTGACAAGTGCTAAGTAAAGAGGAATAATCACACCTCTTGGTTTGCTGTCTGTACTTTTGCTGATGAAGACCAGGACACAGTTTGCCATCTTTGCTGCCAGGGTAGGCTGCTGGCCCATGCTCGGCTTGCTGTCTGCTCAGACCCCCAGGGCCTTTTCTGCAGAGCTGCTTCTCAGCAAACCAGTTCCTAGCCTGTACTGCTGCTTGGGATTATTCCATCCCAGCTGCAGGACTTTACATTTGTCTTCATTAAACCTCAAACATTTTTGTTTTAACCTCATATTAAACAGCAATCTTGTTGGCTCAGTCTTCCAGACTCTCGAGGTCCCTGTGTGGTGGCTCACCTCCTTCCAGCATATCTCTTTTCCCAGTTTGGTGTCATCCACAAACTTGATGTGGGCATTCAGTCCCATTATCCAGATCATTGAAAAATATGTTGAATTGTATTGGACCCCATATCAACCCCCGAGGAATGATGTTTGTGACTTTGTTGGTTCGATTTTGAGCCATTAATTAACCATGATATTTTGAGCTTTTAGCTGGGTTTCCACCCATCTTGTATTGACCTATTGTTTCAATTTCAAGAGAGATCAATGGTGTCAGTACAGATCTGTGGGCTACAGAGTCCATCAGACAAGGCAGATTAAACTTTCACGTCAGAGAAGTTGACTGTGAAAAACAATGAGTTTAGGGGGGACATGTCGAAGTGCTAAGGAAGAGGAGCAAAAGCTGTATCAAGAAGATGGAGGGAGGGGAAACAGTCCTGAAAGTAGTAGTTGGAAGCAGTATGCTGTTTTCATCTTGAAAAAGGACAAAAGTTGGCAATAGAGAGAAAAAGCTTTGCAGGTGTGAAGAGCTGGGTGGCTGTAAGTAGCGAAGTTCCTTCATAACAGAGAAAGAGGCCTTTGAAAGGCAGCAAACACAGAAGGAAAGCAGTGAGCAGACGAGAGTACAAAAATGAAAGAAAAAGGCTGAGAAGGAAGGAAAATGAACACTAAAGAGAGAAATGAAGGGGCTCAGTGGGTGAAACTGAAAGTGATAGCACAGTACTGAGAGTCACCAAATGAAGAGGACTGATGAAACGGAAAAATAGTACACCAAAGCTGTAAACCTATCGTGTCATTTGAGTATTCTGCTTTATCATGGTGTGGTATTATCAGGCTATTTCTTGAAGTTCAAAACTGTCATATAAACCCACATAAGTCTCCTGAGTTGTTCTAAGAAAAGTTATAAATTTGTATTTTTCTCAGTATTTTTTGAGATTTTATTTTGGCACCTACCTTTGTCACGTTCCAATGACACACAGAGCAGCTTGCCACGTGAATGCATCCATTTATCATCAAAACGGCTTTTAGAGCCCCCTCTGTTTCTCATACTGTAATAAATGCTAAAATTTTCAGCTGGAACCCACAGTACTGTTGGTATAAAACATAACAGGGTGTGATCATAGATTTTTGGCTTAATCTAGCTCCCACTGAAGTTATTGGAAGATTTGCCATTGACGTCAATGGGAAGAGAATTGGGCCCATGATAGGAACTACAGTAGTAATAACAATGCATTTGACTTATATAGCCCTCTCTCTGCTTGCCAGCGGCCTTTGGGCACTGCATGTAAATGAATACAAAACAATAAAAGAGATTAAAATGTCTCTGATTCCTGCAGGATTAGAACAGACAAACAGTGAAAATCAAAGTATGCCTATATATGGGCCACTTCTTATGCAATGGTTCTAACTGTGTCATCACACAGTTTATGGCAGGTCATCACGTACTTGATCTCCGCAGAGCTGTTGTGGATTGATCCATGAAACCACTGTCTGCTTAGAATTTTCTTAGCATGCAAATAAGCACAAAAAATGGATATTGATAAAAGAGAATATTTTTAGGCTTGCAAATCAGCCAGAATCAGCCAAATTCTTGGCCCCAGCCATGTGCTGCTGAGTAGTGTCAGATGCTCACACATACACAAATTGACATTTACAAGGCATGCCTTTCCTAGTGCCAAGTTCAGAAATAAATTGCCTGTTTTGATAGGTTCACCAGAACCTCCTAAGTACACCAGAGCCTCCTAAGATTCATTTATTGTTTGCTACTGGAGGGACTGGAATGCTCCTGGACACAGAATGAAAATCCATTCAGTGCAGCATAAGGGAAACTACATAAATTGAAGTACAATAACTGCGAAGCTGCAGTTTCATAGGGTAACGTATTCGGCATGCTGCATGTGGAGGATTAGGTGCTTGGCTGTCATTAATGGCAATGGGGGTTGCGTAATTAACTCCATGTGTATGCTGCTGAAAACCTACTCCAATAAAATACCAATGCCATTTACCTGGGGAGCGTAGAGGAGGCTGGGTCTGACCCCTGGAGATTTGCTTGTAAAGGATACAGCCCTGAAAGGATTTCCTTCAGCTGCACGGGGGTGATGCTGACTGCCGGTGGATCTCCTCAAGAACATGCAGTATTTTGGTGCTGTGGAAAGCTGAAGATCCTTATCTTGCCTCTTCGCTTGTCCAGAGCCAATCTGAGATTAAGGTCTGCAAGTCCATGTGAGGCAAAATCTGTACACATTTATAGTACAAGAGAGGATAGCCTTACCTGGTCAGATGATTCACCGATCAAAAATCCAGCACACTGTCCCTTAGCCTGACCAGTACAGCTCTTGGTATCTCAAAGGAAACATATAATTCTCTTAGACAATGGTGCAATACTGTACAATAATTAGACATGACAAGTATTAGACACTGAGGCCATGAGCTTACTTCTTAGAGCCTGCAAAGCCTATCTAAACATCTTCATGAAGCCCTGAGAGTCAGTGTTTGCCAAATTCACATTTACCAGGCTTTGTCTTCTTCCTTGGACTGTTTTGCCTCCCGGAGAAGGTACGGGCACTGACTTTGCTGATGAGGCCAGTTCTCAATAGCATTGTCTTTTTGTAGATAATTATAGTATGGGTTTGGACATTTAAAAATTATGATCTCTACCACATGGTGCTGTAATATTTATCAAGGGAGCTGAAGAAGACAGAGCTTTACCACAAACTGGCCTAGTTAGGGAAGATGGTGCCTGTGGTGAGGGGTCCTATTCCCTGTTACAGTAACTGAAAACACTGCAGGAGGAAGATGGGTAGAAGCCTTTTTCATAGTCATTGTTCTGAAAAAGAGCTTGTGTGTCTGCCAGCCTGTCTGGCTTTTCAGACCTGGGGAAGGCCACAAGTTGTCATGGTGCTGCCACTAGCATCAATCGTGTTGCTGTGATGGTGTCCACTAAGTGAGGGAAGATTTCTAGGGCGGAGTGTGGTCCTCCGTTGGACTAGTTCATACAGGTGGGAAAAACTGAACAAGCTTTGGGGCCCACAAGGCCCTTTTGGCTCAGAAGAGCCTCCCTAGTGACCTCTTCTCCCTAGTGACTAGTGATAGGACGAGGGGTAATGGGTTAAAGTTAAGCCAGGGGAGGTTTAGGTTGGATATTAGAAAAAATTTTTTCACTGAAAGGGTTATTCAACATTGGAATAGGCTGCCCAGGGAGGTGGTGGATTCGCCATCCCTGGAGGTGTTTAAAAAAAGGGTAGACATGGTACTTGGGGATATGGTTTAGATGTGGTTTTGTCAGGTTAGGTTAATGGTTGGACTAGATGATCTGAAAGGTCCCTTCCAACCTTAATGATTCTATGATTCTATGATTCTAAGAGTCTCAGCTAGGGTGCCTCATAGCTCGCCTGTTTATTCCAGTTTTGTCAGTTGGTCTAATAAAAGGTGTTGCCTCACCCCGAAAACCTTGCTGTGCTTACATCCGTAGTTCCTAGCACCCTCAATAATACTTCAAGAGTATTTATCCTGTTTAAAACTGACCTATGCGGCTTCAAGCCCTAGTATGAAGAAGTGCAGTGTGTGTGACCTGGTCTTGGTTTCAGCAGCGCCAGTGCTGACAGCTGTGGCTGGGATGGCTGCTCTGGTCTTAAAGAAGTTCAGGGATCTTAATACACACGATACCTACATCCCTAAACTTGGTTAATGTCTCAAGAATTTCTTGCAACCGTAGTTAATGATGAGCTGATGCCGTCTGCAGTCATTTGATACCTCTGGATACGGTGAGCTGTGAAGGCCTGTGGGGAGGGTTTGTGTAACCACATACCTGCGTGCCAGCTGCCGTTATGGGAACCAAATGGTCCTGAAATTAGTTATTAATTACATTGTCACTGCTCATAATTATTTTCTGTGGTTGTTACCAGCCATGAAATGTGTTGACTTGACAGACTGGAAGACTGAACACTTCCCGTCTACGCGAGCTTCTGTGTTGCAAACACTGCCCACTGCCTAGCAATAGCGACAGGCAAATCTCTCAGTCTTGAGATAACGCTTGTATTTTAAGGGCCTATTATTAAGACAAAGAGGAAATAAGAAACAGAATGAGCTGGTCCTCTTCCCTTTATTATAATTGGTTTTAAAGGCAGTGGGAAAACAAGTGCCTGGCAGGCACGATCTCAGGTGGGGTAGAAATAGAGGGTCAGAGCTGGGAGAGCTCACTCAGACGCGATGCTCCCCTCACAACCACAGCCCTCCACCTCTGCTTTTAAATACCCTTCTTTTAAGTATTTCCCCCCTTTTGGGGCCAGAAGGTGGGATCACCTGGTGAGAAAAAGAAGGGAATATGTTGAGGGAGCATCTTTTCCACTCTTTGCCCTTCCTGCAAGAGGACTGTGGACATTTTAGAGTTGGAGTTAATTTAAAGTTCAAAGCAGTCGAGAAATGGCTTGGGAGCAGCGTGTCAGGCAGGATGGGAACAGCCTGAGGCTTGGAGATGTGAACTCCCACTCTTGCCTATTGGTGCCTTAGTAACTGTAACCAAATAGTTCCCAGTCCGTTTTTATTAGCAGGCTTTATGTGTTTAGGGATAAATATTAAACTCTACAATTTGGTGTGAATGTCAGCTGTTGATGAAAAGCAGATCCCAGCTGGGACAGCAAGGACATTGCATTCAGGCTGTGTTTGAGGTACACGAGCAGAGCTGTGTGGGAGAGGCTCGGCTGAGTTTATTGCTCAAGTCCAGCTCAGGCTGCTGCTTCTCTGTAACTCCAGCTGAAGTCATTCGATCTGCTTGGGCATGTGCCTCCATTCTGCCCTCAGAAATACCTCTCTTAGCATGGTGACATTAACCCTTCTATTCTCTCATGTTAAAAATAAAGAGGAAAATAATCCAGCTTTTATCGGCAGAGCGTTCTGCTTGTGCCCCTTGTCACCAGGGGAGTACATCCACACCTATCTTCCAGCTCCTGAGCACAGGGGATGCCTGAGCGTGTACAGTGGATGCACTTGCCTGGGGATCAGGCTTACAAGGTCCTGCAAGTGCTGTTGGAACATTTGCCCCTTAGTTCAGGGGCAAGTACCCTGGTACCCTGGCTTAGGAGACAGGTCTTTCTCAGCTCCTTCTGCGTACTCTGTGGAGAGAGAGGGAGATGATGACTCTGGATACTTCACAGCTTTAGGTATGCTCTTGCTTTGAATTGTTCTCTGGAGCAGCCTTTCCTAAAGTACATGGTGTTTATGGTATTAGCAATTGTGAACTATTCATAACAGGGAGGGCCAGTTTTTCTCCATTTCTATAAGAATTCACACTGCAGATAGAGGGAACATTCAGTGCTGTCTTGAGTGTCAGTGCAGAGCTTTAACTTGACTCTGTGGCCCTAAGAGCTTCTCTTTTCTCCATTGAGCCATGAAAAGCAAGGAGGAAAGGATGGCTGTCAGGTTTTGTCTCCCTTGCTTTCCATTTTAACCCTGTTTTATTTAAACCCATCTCCTAACTACTTCTTGCCCCTTCTGCTTGAAGATATCTACTGGGCTTGACCTGTAATAACAGCTTGGAGTAAGACTAATGCCACAAAGTGGATTGTGGTGCAAAGATCACAGAGCTCGTCTTGAGCCCCCCAGTATTGGGTGGGTGGCTGAAGAGGACATAGCTCCAAGCTCAGAGCTGAGCAGCCAGGCGAGCTCGGCACTGTGCCTAGGCTCCCCAGGCCTGAAGTCTGTAAGGTTAGGAGGCTTCATGTGCTGCTGACTTGGCTGCCAATAGCTTGAAGATCTGTGGCAGCTACCACAGTACAGTGTGGATGTGCTCTTCGACTGTCCCTGCACATACTCTTTTATCTCACATTTTTCATACAGATCCCCAGCAATCCTTCCTTGCCCTTGCTCCAACATCATCCTTGATCTACCCACTCTCTTTGCCTTGCAGGCTGAAAAAGAGAAAAGAGCTTATGTTCTTGGCAGTCAGGGTGGATTAAAACTGGTGTGAGGATGGTGTCTCATTAAGACTGGAGACGTGAAGGTTAGTCAGATCTTCCAATTTTGTTTGGGCCAAACTATACTCATATTCTTCCATAAACAGTTGCCGCTGGTCATTAGATACTGATGTAAGGGTATCTGTCAGCTGATCAAAAAGGGCCATTTTTGTGTTTCATAAACTTTCACCCTGACATTAAAAATGAATAAAAGTAACAAGGACACACATTTACTAGTACTCTGTAAAATTTCTTGAATGCTGAGCCAATTTTACAATTTTTACTGTTAAACACTTTTTTGAGTGACTGGCTTTAAATGCAGCTCTACCATTAGACTAAGACTTACAAATGGAGACAGTGCTAACAAGTACATGCAAAAACAGAAACTGAAATGAGAGTTTATATATATAGTTGCCACCACTAATACACTGGGGGAGCCACATACTGTTCTGCTGAAAAAAAGGGTATATCTTACCATGCCATAACAATTTACAATTTCCCCCAGGTGCATGTTTAAATGTTCCGCTCAAGCCACAAGATGTCAGTCTGGCTACATGAAAATTCAACCACAGTCCTGCACACTGATTCATGCGGTATGACTTTAATATCTCTGGTAACATAATCTTTTCGTTTACCTCTACAATTTGTCCTGCATTTGTTCCCTTATAGGCATAAATCTCCTTTCTCTTTGCAGTGACTCCTTCACATAGGGCAATATATTGAAGACGAAAAACAATATCAAGGAGTGTAATTTACCTCTTTTAAAAATAGGTTTTAATATCGATGTGTCCTTGATCTTTATGTTTTTGCTAACACTTGCAAGGACACATACTGGCAGTAAGGATTAGTTGTACTATTACATACCATTTCCTTTAAGCAGTTTGTGCAGTAAGAGCATTAGGTATTAGAGAAGTCATGGGTCACTTTCTCTCCCTGTTTCCCTATTTGATCCCTGTGGTACAGGTTAAATTTCCACATGCGTTCCCTAAGACCTTTGCTCCAGCAATTAAATGTATATTTTTTGTGTGTTATTTGTGTCTGTGGAACTGCAAGTGCTCAGTTGAGGGTGCCCAGCCTCATCAGCTATGGGGCTGGATCCCGGTTTTGGAATACTTCTTGCTGATTTCCATGATGTGATGGTTTTTCTGGACACGTGCCTGTGTGAGATATGCCTCTAGCTCAACTCCAGCCTCCTAAGAGATTCCTGGGTCTAGTGCTAAGCACTGTGATTTGACCAGGCGCTGGAAGAAGCATTTGACTCTTAAGACAAAGCTGACCAAGTAGCTACTCCCCATTTGCAACATGAGGACTGTAGCTACAAGTGTCCAGAAGCCAGGAACTGGCCCATGGGCTGCTATTGAGACAGTGCTAAATCTTTCAGAACATGACAATTACCCTGAATAAATTTCTTGAGATTATGTTTTTCTTTCAGGCTCATTCTTTATTTCAGATCAAAGCCTACCAAATCCGTATATTACACCAGCAATATTGAAACAATTTACTTTGAAAATTTGCTGTAGAGCAGGAGTTAACGCCAGAAGCGTGAGTTCCCAAGGCAATGCGTGGGTGGATTTTAAATACCAAGCCGCAGGGCAGAGGCAGGGCCAGGAGCTTGGTGCTGCAGCAGCTCAAGAAAGTCAACCGTGCTGATAATATGTGGCTTCTTACCACTCTAACAGCCAGTATCACCCCTGAGATTACAGCAGCATGCTTAATTTCTAATTTGGGAAAGGAGAGCCTGATCAGACAGCCCCGTCCCCCACCAGCTCAGTGTTCCCAGTGCTGTTGGGGTGTCCAGCACTCAGCGCCTCGCACGTCCTCAAGAGCAGCAGCCTATTTTGCAGTGTGCACAGACACCATGATCAATACCTACTGACTGATGTGCCACCTCCTAGCAACAGAGGGGCAAGACGTGCAAAACCAATGTTAAGGCACCCGTTAGTCACTCAGCTTCTAGCAGGTCTGACTTACGCTTGAGTTACACCGGGTCTTAGAGGGCTTATGGTAAATGGTGCAGCTGAGCTGCTCCCTTCAAGGCAGACTTGTTCTTCTGTGGTGTCTTATTTGCTCTTTGACAGTCAGTGGATATTCTTGATTTATCTTATTACTACAAAACAGTCAGTTCTTTCCACTTTTTCATGCCTATCTTCTCTTCTTAATCCAGGGCATTTTCCTTTGACTGGGAAAATATCATTGTGATTGTCCTGTAGCATTCCTGGTCTAGCGGTGACTCTGTCCCTGTAAACACCATGCTAATTCTTTGCTTTACAGTCATAAACAAAGATAAATTCATTCAAAAAGAGCCAAAGGGGTCAGTCATATGAACTAGTTACCACATCTTACTAAATTACAGTGAGATGGGGTCCATGGCCAGGAGGTACCACCTGGAGAATACCTGGGTTAAACTTACTGGTTTCAGCAACCCCTAGGGGTTGTTGTTTTACCTTGCAGACTGGGAGAAGTTTCATGGAGGGTCATGGTCAGCTGTGGTTGCTCACCACTGGTGTGTGGTAGCTTGCTAAACCACTGTACCTTGTTAGATTTAGCCACATGCCAGTTCCTTGCTGGGTAATAGCCCAGTGCTGTTTTAGCTGATCTGCTTCCATAACCTGGAACAGGCACAGGCATCCCCACTGTAAGAGCATGCTATAGCGTGTTTTTAGAGTCCAGGCAACTTTTGCACACAAGAAAAGATGTTTATGTTTCTCTGGCTATAGGTGTTAGGGGATATATTCTATTAAAACTCAATTTTAATGCCGTACCTAGAATGACACAAATTAAAAAACAGTTTCCACATGTAGCAAAGACATTCTGTGCAACTTCTAAACCACTTTTCTTTGTCAGCATATTAAAACCTTTCTGAGATATCAAATGTGCTGCACTTTGGGTCTGACATTCAACTTCAATTACCAAACGCAGCAGAGAAGCGAGATAAGATAGAAAATAAAATAAGGTTGGAAAAAGAACAAACATAGTCTTGAAAAAGATGAATATTTTGATTATTTTAATATGATAATATTTGTGGAAAAAACCATCTGCCTGCCACTGAACACACCTAGTGTTTACAGGGACCATGCGGTTGCTAAGGTCAATGTGAGCCTGATGATTTAGAAATCTGACTATTACCAGGAGGCTGCAGATGGCAGTACAGGACTGCAGATGGCTCGATGTGAAACACTTCATCTCAGAAATTGGTCAGTTTTTATTCCAGTTTGCTGTTTTGTAGCTAAGTTGTTCACCCTTTGTTGTTTATGATGAAACTTTGTGTCATAATTAAGGCTTGCTGTTGTTGTGTACTCACTCTGTTGACTGGATTGCAGGTAATTTCCCCTCCCATGACAGTCTTCCTTCTAAGCCTAGCTCAGCAAGCGCAACAAATGGTAACAGCTGAAAAGCGTGCTATAGTTTAGTAGCAGATGCAAAGAGGAATTTACATTTTTTAATTAGTCTTTTGTGGTATCATTGATCCATACATTAATGTTTCAGACAATTTTCATTAGTTTCTGTGGGGCTAATACACCATTGCTTTAACAGTACATGTTGGGAGACTTTGAAAAGAAGAGAGGGCAGGTATGTGCCCAGGCTCTGGCAAACCTCTAGGTTTCCTCCTAAAAGCCTTCTGATATATGGCTTAGCTGTTCAGAAGCTAAGTCATTTCTTACAATAATGACTGAAAACAAATCTAGGCCCTAACCTTGCAGACATGTGTTTTGGTAGTCTGACTTCAGACACTGCGTAGGATTAGTCACATGCAGAAACTATTTATGGAACTGATGTCTATGATGAAATATAAAAACCAGAAGGCCCTACTTCCAAATAATAAAATAAGATGCATAACATTTTTGCTACATAGAATAAATTAATTATGGAATTATAGTCTGGGATTTAAGAGACCTGGATTTGAATTTCAGTTCTTTCACAGACTTCCTTCTGTGACCTTTGAGCAGAGCAGTTCGCTTGAGCTGTAACAGAAAGCAAGGCTGTCGGAGAGAAGCTGCAGACACCACAGAAGTCTTGGAATACTTATTATTTGTTTCTAATGAGACTGGCAACAAGAGATAAATTCACTTTCTGTCCAAGAATCTGTGTGTGTGACTCCTGTTGTTTTGCCACTGCAAGCAGGGAGAGACATCATAACTGCCATGTTTGACATAAAAGCATAAGAAGCTACAAGAGAGAATCCGTGAACCCTATAGCAGATTTTGTGCGCCTGCGCCCCTCGGCCAGTGCAGTCACACCGTTAGTGCCGGGTGCTCTCCGTTTCCCGAGGTGCTTACTGCGAGTGCTTGGGAAGACCAGAAACGCAGCATGCTGAGCCAAGTGTTTGACTATGCCTCCACCTACGAGAAACCGCACAGTTTGTGACTGTAAATGGTGCTTGGAGAAGCCTTGCATTTGCTGGGCTGGAAGATTTTTGTGAAGTTAGAGCCAGTATCGTGTGGTTTGGAAGAAGCTCTTCTGAGATTAGCAGCAGATCAGTAGATTTCTCCACTGCCTCTTACTGTTACGAGCAGAAGGAGGGACATCAGCCCAGGGTTTAGGAGAGCCAGGATTACGTCCCGTGTTCTTCCACGTTCTCCTCTGTGATCCGGGTGAAGCTCCAGGCAGCAGGGTATCCCGGGAGGAGGGCAGGGGAGGAAGAGAAAGCCCTCGGCAGGCCAGGTTTGCTGCAGGTGTTGCAGTGGCAGCTTCACCCACAGACCTCGAAGTTGTTTCTTGGTAGACCTCCGGGCAGGTGAAGCAGGGAGGGTGGAGGCTGGGTATGCTTTACCCCCCTGCTGCAGATGGTCTCTGCTTTGCTCAGTCTGGCGCCGGTGCTGGGCGTAGTTGTGCTGAGCGAGATGTGTCCCTCCCAACAACCATGCCGCCCCCTGCAGCCCCTTGTCCCCTCCATCAGTGATTACCATCACCTCCACTCTGCCGTGATAACTGCTGTCTGAGTTGATTTTCTTGATCTTCAGCACTGTAAACAGCAAGTCTTTGCTAGTCCTGACTGTTTTGCATGAGCTACATGAGGGGGACATTACACATGCAGTTATTCTGGCAGACCTGAGTAGGGGTCAGCCTTTGGCAAGGGGAGGAGAAGAGCAGCTGGGGACAGGGGCACGGCTAGGGCCAGGGCAGGAGGTGTGGAAAAAGCTTCAGGCTAGCTTGTCACAAGCAGGAGGCACATACAAACCATTTGTGTTGAATCTTCTGTGGGTCCAGGCCTTAATTTCTTCATGCCTCAGCTTCCTGTTGGTAAAGTGGAGATGGTATCTCCTCAGCTAACCCGGAGGGGGCTGGCCACATCAACATTAGCATTACCGAGGGAGTCAAATAGCACATGTGTGTATCCTTAGACTGGAAACAGGTTGAAATGCATGCCTGTTTGGTTATTTTAATCTAATTCAGAAGCCAAGTTAGACTTAGAGCTACACTCAGTGCTGGGATAGCGCTGGAAAGCCTGTGCTGTGGGTGGATCATGGGTGTGCCTCTAAACTCACCCTGATCCATATGCAAGATAACAGAGAAGCACAAAATGTTTGGGTAGACGTGGTAAAAATGCAAATATTGACACCAACTACCTCATCTGAAAAAATGCCTCCTTGTGAGATGATCCAAACTTCAAGGCTGTGAGTGCGAAGTCCTCTGTTTATGCACAGAGCAGGTCCTGCAGTTGAACAAGCTTCTCACATTTCCTCATCAATGTGCCATTGCTTTGTCCTTCAGGGACCACTGCTGAGTGATGCCTAATCAGTGCCTGGCATGTGGCCACTAATTCATGGCACACAGATTTCTAAAGAGCTACTAGATGGCTTTGGATTACTGCTGGCCGTACCTGGACTCAGCCCAACGACTGGGAGGGTTAAAAAGACCGTGTTTTCCTTCCCACTATTCAGGCAACTCGGTCTCCCAGGATTGCAATTTTAGAAGCTGGAAAAAGAAGCAAATGAGCTTTGAATCTTTGCACAGTGTCAGCTTTCCATTGTAGGGAAAGGATTCCTTCTTTACTACACCTGTACAGTGGTGTGCTGTCTTCAGGCTTTCACAGGTTGGAAAACACATGTACAGCTATGCTTACGGGCTTACGCAAGATAAACAGAGCTTTTTTTTTCCTTAATAAAACAGCTCATGAAAGTGTGGTTGGCAAGGTATAGGTCATCTTTGTGTAGGAGACAGTTTAGAGTAAAAATATACAGATGGGATTAGGAAAATGATCTTATATGTAAACTATATAGTACATGAAAGAAATAGTCAGGTGAGGTGCAAGCAAATTGTCCAAGTGATAAAGCACACCGAGAAAAATATTCGCCTGGTCTGATTATGAGTTGCAGAGGCCTTTGATTGTCTTGAACACTGCAAACTCATTGTAATTATCAACTGAAACTGGAAAGAAGCTATAAAATGTGCTCCATTCATTTGGTATAAAGTGTTCTTCTCTTCCCTCTGCCTGTACAGGTTTGAACCAAACACTTTTCAACTTCCACCCGTGTCTTGGAAAATTTGGAGTATTCAAAACTACACTTCATGGAAACACCTCACCTAATCTCTGGAAGGGCACATGACTAAGTGTCTTGTGTGTGGTTTAACTAGTGCCCTGTTCACTTTCCCCCAAACACTTTTTCTTTCTTGTGCCAGAAAGCTGCTTCATTTTCTATGAAAATTGTCACTGCCAGCTTTTTTGAGTCTTTGACAGCCTTTAACGACGGACCTTCTTCTTTCTCTGTATGGTACTACAGCAGCTTTAAAAGGCAGTACCTCATTCAGCTGATATTTTGAAGAAGCTGGACTGATTTAACAGATTTTAGAAAAGAGGAATAAACTAGCTGACCTGCTTGACCTGAGGCAGCTATTCTCACCACCTTAAGCTAGTGGATACCAGCTAGATGTGGAGTCTGGTAGCTGATGGGAGGAATCAGGCAGAGTTTTCTGGGAGTTTGTGTTAGAATTGTTCTGTTCAGTCATGACGTTCAAACACTGTAACTGAAACAACAAAAACCTGTTAAATTAAGAACAGACAGCTCATACCTTGATGTCTCCACTACCGATCCTGTCATTACTCTGTATACTCAGTTAGAAATAGTGAAATGGCTTTCCAGTGGTGATAACTTTATTGAACTTGAATCCTAAATCACTTTTAAATGAGAACAAGTGATTATGCCTTTCTTTTGGAGTATTCTGAAACATTTATAATGATTAAAATATGGTGAGAAGCAATTCACAAAATTATAATGCTCAATCTGAGCTCTGTCATGAAGGTTTGCAAAGGTCCTAAACATCAGAGTATGTTATGACTCTAATAAGCTTTTAGAGTCACATCACCATCTGATGCAAATCAAGACACCTACACTGGGATGCTTGTATTTTTCCACTGAGAATTTAGTTATAATATAGTAAAATTCACTGTTGTTGAACTCTTTTCTGTGAGTATCAGTTATAGAACAACAGTATCTTGACTCCCACAGTCATGCAACATTTCACAATCTTAATTTCCTTTTTAAAGACTGGAGCTATCCTGCTAATAGTATTAAAGACATCCTCAGACAACTGAAACCAACAACAATAAGTTCTGCAAGTACATAATTAAGTTAAGCTGGAAAAAGATCTGCTGCTTATACAACTTAACTAATGCAAATAACCAAATAACAGCTGCCATCCTCTTTGGCTGAGTTCTTAAAAACATAGTTCTGCTTTCCTTTTGCCCTTCTTCAGCCACTATGTGGCTTACTGTAGTCACATGGATGTTTGTAGTGCCTAATAGTATGAGCATCCACAGAGAGGCACAGGCTGCTTTTTGGCACATGTGTAAAGGTATACAGTATGTGGGAGTGATAAGTGTGCACTTACGGGTGAAAATGTGGAGTAGATAACACTACATGCTTTAGCTTTGAATTTCCTAGCTGCTGTGAGATATTCTACATCTGAATCATCATGTGAAACATTTTATTACTTTTGTTCAGAGGGTCTTTTTCAGTTGTGAGAACAATAAACTTAATTTCATAATGACACAGGAACAGTGGATTAAGATTGTCCAACATTAACCAAGCTCTCTCTTACTCCAAACCTATGTGTTATCCACTTTCTTATTAAATTTTGTGCAAAGTTTTAAATAAATTTTTTAGTTAACAGTAAAAAAGAGGATCTTCAAGAAAAAAATTCTATCTGGAGCTGTAAATTAAAAACCTGTCTGAGAACTTTATGATGAGAAATCAGTAGAAATGATAAAGGGAACTCAGGGCCATTAAAAACTAACACTGTGAAATGTCACAGACAGTGACTGCTTGCTTATGACGCCTTCTAAATCCATTTCTGAACACACTGTGACCTGTGGAGTCATCTCGAGGTACTACCATCATTCAAGATTAGCATGCTATGTGGGCTGTCATCTCTTGCCCAGCTTCATTGTGGCATTCCTGTGGCAAGCAGGCAAGGGGAAGAAGGAAACAAGGGCATGTGGTGCTCCTGTGATGTGTGGCTGAAGATGGTTCTCAGAGGAGAACTCGGCGGGGGTGTCTTCGTTTCTGTTCTGTTGGCAATGGCTTTATGTACCTGTGACACAAAATCAATGATGCTGCATCTGTGTGTGTCTGTGTTGACACCTTGGGCTCTCTCATCTGACACTTCTTAACCGGACACTTGAAGGAAGGGTAAAGCATCAGATAGAAATTCATGCAGTCTTTACAGTGGAGTCAGTGTTGTTTTCTGTACAGGTGGCAGAACCATTTATCATAAATAAGAGTATGGGAACAACTGCTCTGGGCCAGTTCATTTGGTCAGTGGTCAATAATGGATGCATAAGGAAGAATGAAAACAGGGAATTACGCAGAAGGACCTCTAAAATACTCTCCAGCCTCCTCCCCCGACTAAACATCTCTTTATTCGTGTTACTGTTTTACCCGTGCCCATACCCATTCCTATTCAGACCCTTCTTCCTGTGCCAACCCGAAGGCAAAGGGAAGGGTCTCTGCAGGTGGCCACTGTTTCTTTCACTTGGGGAAAGGGGAATAAAGATACATATATTTTTCAGTCAGACATTTTTGGGGATGAAAAATGGCTTTGCTTTGAAAATGAAAATGTTTTCATTTCTTTATTGCTTCTCAAACTTTCAAGTTTTTTTTTGCTTAAAAGGCCCAAGCTCACCATATTTAAAAACTGTCTGATCCAAATAAACCTCAAAGCCAAAACTGGAAAATTTTTCTTCATGGAATTTTCCATGACAAATATTTTTGGCTAATTTTTCACAGTTCTTGTGGCGATTTTTCTGTGTGTGTCTTTCTGATCCCCTGAAAGTGCAGGCACAGGTCCCCAGGCTCAGGGCTTCTGGATCTGTGGCCGTGAGGTGCTTCCCAGCATGCTTGCATCACTATGTGCACAGGCTGTGTGCATCTTGCGTGATGGTGAATCTCGGGATTGTCTTCTGCCCCCTGGCCCCACGTCTGTAGCTGTCTCCATCATAGCTCCGCGTCTTAAATGTCTCAGCCGGGTCGGCATTTGTTTCCTAGAGAAAGCCGTGGCTGTCGGCTGAACCAAGCAGGATCATTTCATTTCAGGTCACTCCTTTGGATGAAGGAGCAGGCAGTGACTGTCAGGGAAAGCGATAAGCCCCCGAATCCTGTGAGCTTTAAGCTATTCCTTTAGCAATGTTATAAGACATAACAGATCTGTTTTAGGAGCATAGTATTATTTATAACTGCGGTCCTCATGAAAAATCGCTCCAGATTTAATCTGATAAGGTAAAAAGAGATCCTGATAAACCTGAGAGATTGTTGTATTAAGGAATCAGATGACATCTCATCTTTAAATGTATTGCAGCAAAAATTCCTAGCAGAAGCAACTCTTTTTAACCAAGCACAGCAGATGAACAACAAATACAAAAAGAAAAAGCCCAGCAACCTGCATCTGGTTTAAATACAGCTGAACAGTGTAATGTCAGAATAAATTAGCAAGCAAAGAAGAAAATCTCATGTTGCCTAAAAGATGATAAAATAGATTTGGTGGTGTTCATTACTTGCTTGTGGAGCTGCATGACCAGTATGTTAATGCAACATGCCTTTTCCATATCTCCTAGGCAGCAGTTTGGTTGGTTGAATTGCCCTTTCGTGTTCTCTCCCATTCTCATTTAATGTTAACTTCAAGTAAATGAATAAAAGAGAAAAGCAGCAATATAAAATAGAAGAGCTGGGGATTGCACTTCATGTGAGCCAGCTCAGCGCTAGGAGCTACACAGTTGTTTTTATCCGGAAGCGCTCCCAAGATAGCAAGACTTGTGAAGGGACTTCTCAGCTGTGCTGCCTGGCTGGGATCAGCAATGGTGCAGGATTTCTGCACTATCACACCTTGCTGCATGGGTGGACACATTAATCTGCACTTTCTTAGCATGTGCTTCAACACGGGCTAAGCCACACCAGTTTTCTCCAGAGTTGGAGGACCAGAGCAGGAGCCACCGACTGCTGCAGACACAAGCCCAGGCCCGTCCCAGCTAACCCATGCAGCCAACCCAGCTGTTTCTCCCTCCCTGAGCAGTTGAAGATGGCGATCTGCTTTGATCTCAGGAGCTCAGGCTTGGAAGGAGCTGAATAAATCATGGCCGTAAGCAATTAATGGTCCTATATTATCAGCTCCTTCCTCCACTTCCCGCAGCATGCAGAGCAGTTTGGGAGGTGCTGAGAGACGTGGAGGGCTGGCTTGGTGGGGTGAGGAGGACATGTGCTGTTCCTGGAGCCCTGCAAGGTAGAAATGGCCAGATCCTGGAAGCACAACCTGTGAGGCCGTGATCCCTTGGTAAGACCATGTTCCCCTTGGTGATTAGGGAAATCCTGGTAAAACGCAGAGCAGAGCGTTTCCTTTACACTGCATTCTTTTGGCTTCGTTTCCACACCAGCATGTGGAGACCCAGCCTCAAGGGGACACAGAAGGGCAAGTCGGTGCTGAAAGCACCCGTGTTTACTCGCTTGGGGACACACGGACACAAAAGCTGGTTCTCAGCAGGACTACGGGAATAGCTCTGCAGAAGTCAGCAGAGGGTCCTTTGGCTTGCTGGAGTAATGTTCTGTGGACAACAGAGCAGCTTTAAAGAATGGAGAAAATTGCTTGGCACAGAGAGGGAAATGTATTATTTGTGACATAAATACTTCTTTGATGCTTTCTGCGGGCCTGTTCTGAGGTTGCTCTTGTTTAGGGTAGGAATGTGGAGTTTGCTGTGGATGAAGTTGTATGTAGTAATGAACCTCCTGAGACTATTTTTCTTTTAAATACATGAATTCTAGGTAGGTAATTTTAAATTCTTATCATGGGATGTGGGGACCATTAGCAAAGCAGTTAAGTAAGGAAAAGTTCCCTCATTTCTGAAATGCCCAATTCAGTACGACCGTGATTGCTGAACATAAAAACTTGGTGGGGTCCTGGCTTGGGAGTGCACTCAATGCTTAATTTGCAGTTGATTTAGCAATTTAGCACAGTGAGAGTAGGGCTGGGTTTTTTTTTATTATTTTTATGGTGCTTTTTCACATAAATGGCCAGAAAAAAATACTTCTGATAAGAGAGCAAGCATGATACACTCAATCATGCTGACTTTCAGCTTTTTTGGTTCAAAAAAAAAAGACATTTGCTGACATCTCGCATTGCCATATGACTGTTTTCAATGTTTTCCATGACTTTTTTCCTGGACCTCGTTTGTTTTTAAGTGATGTATTTCCTAGCCAGGAATTTTAGCTGTGCTCTCCATCCAGTCGAGCGGCGCATTGCGAGATTCCGTCAGAGCGGCTTGAGCTCTCAGAGAGCTTCTTGGCTAGTGTGCAGTTCAGGCACATATGGAGAAGATATCAGCTGGAGAGATTGTACAGGTCGTCAAAATTTTTTTCACTCAAGACCTGTTTGAAAACTCCTGTCAGTTTTGTTTTTAAATGTATTTATGGAAATGGTATAAATCCTCAACATGTTGATTCAGTTTGCTTTCCGGGACCACAGCAGATCATTTACTGGTTAGTTACACTCTTTCAAATTGAGAAACCCGTAAAGAGTCAGTAAGACCTGGAAATCTAATTATTAGTCGCTTACAGCTTCCAAGGGTGAAACCTTGCTCTCAGGTCCTTACCGCATACTGCTGATTTTAATAATAATTTATGTGGGTGTGTGTTTTTTTTTTGTCAAGAACCCACGTTGCCTGATTTGGACAATTTTAGCTGGGGACTGATGCTGTCAAGTGCTTCTTTGCGTCAAGAAGACTTGAAGGAACTCCTGTCTTGCAGCAGCACCCTGCTGCTCACTAGAGCTGGGCACCTAAGGCATGAAAGTGGTAGAATTGGCCAGATGGATTTTTTTGCTCAGTGTGTCTGTCACTCCCCAACATTTGAAGGGCACCTTCTGGAGCATGGTAGCATTGCACATGGGCACAGCAGTGATTTGCATTGAGGGACCTAGGTAGACAAAGGAAACGACGTATTTTTCCAAGCTGGTGGTCATTTCTTTCAACTCAGTGTTTGGTCCCTATCAATAGGAGTTATAGGTTCTTATCAGGTAAAATCTCTTATGCCGCACATTTAATAATATAGCTTTTGGATATACTCTGATGTCAGCAGAAATTATACTAGGAAGACATCTATATAACGGGCTTTCACCAAATGGTTAACACAAGGCTGTAGAGTAAAGGCAGCCTTCAGTCAGCCTCCAATTACTGTCACACTTTACTATCAGTTGCTGCATAAATCCAAGGTAGACGGTGATGAGGTCTGGGCAGGAAAATTCTTCTGAATAATTGAGTTTCCGGATATGTACGAGTAAATGGCTAAGATACTGTTAGTGTTTTGTCTAGGGAGTCAACACTGTTTTTGTAAGGAGTTCTCCCAGGTTTGATCCAGCATCATTGAATTGGGAGGTATCTTGCAGTTTGAATTTAAACGAGCTAAGTGGAAGAATTACTGAGTGTTCTGATAAAAAATAATTTGATCTTCTTCCTCCTAATAAAGCTTTCTTATCCCAGCCAGCAAATATTTTTATTATCCATAAAAAGAAAGTATTCCCTTGCAAAGTAATAATTTCCTAAACATGGCGGATGATGATGTTAGCACAGATATTAAGTAGGAGGCTGGAGTTCTCTTTTAAGCTATCTGAAATCACTCAAATAGATTTTTACTTTGAGCCAGGGAGAATTTAAGAGACAATGTAAGAAGCTTGTTAAAATTACTATGTATTTTACATCCACTTGGGGAACACTTCAATTCCAGTCCAAAGATGCTGAAAACACCTCACTCAGCAGTATAACTATTACCTGTTCCTTGTATTAAAAAATTCAGTCTCGGTATTAATTTATCAGCAGAACAAGATGTATAAAGATTTATGGGTGAAATTTCCCCCTTGCAAGGAGCCAGAGCTAGCTCTAAGCACTACTTAAATATCGCTTTACCTCTGCTTTGCAAAATCTGGTGACTTTTAAATGGTGAACAGGCTTCTGACTGACCTTCTCCATATGGAAGAGTTTGATGGTGGGTGAAAGAAAACGGACATCTGTCTTTGAAATTGGTTTCCAGCTTATTGCATACAAATCTAATCACCAGAAAGAAGGTTTAATCAAGAGAGAATTAAAACTAAGAAGAAATTGCCCACTCAAATAATAAAATTCAAAACCTGTGATTGCCAACTGTTCAGGAATTAAGAAATCAGGATTTCTCTTTTACTCTAGATTCAGTCATTTACTGCCTGGATATGGAAATATTCACCTATTACTGTTTAAAATTAGATGAATACCTGTTGATAATAGGAATGGTAAGAGCATGCTTAGTCGTTACTAAGATTTCAAAAGCACCTTAAATACATGTGGTCCTTTCTGATCATTGATGTGCTTTCTATCTCTGGAACTAGCTGATTAAAGAACAGAATAAAGATGGAGAAAAGTGATGGAAGACTTCAGCAAAGTGATCAGGCAAATGATACGTATACCTCTTATTATGTACAAATATATTTGTATATATAATCCTTACTTTATCCTTTACAGCTGAACTCTATTTTACGTTGAGAACAGATTTTAAATCTCCAGTTATTGTAACGAATAGACATAATTGTGGAGCGAGATGCTTCCCCAAACGAGTATAGAAAATGCGTAAGAACCTGGCTTTACATTGTCAGTAATACGTAAACGTTATTTCTAACTTATTAATGGGTTTTCATGCATGCCAACACAAGCTTCTTTACAATGCTGTAGTGCCTTGTTGTCCAGTACCTCACTGACCAGATGTCAGTCAAAAAGGAATATTGCCCCAAATGTAAAATGGAATAATAAGAATAATTTCTAACATAATAGACAGTAGAATCAGCACCTTATCTGGCTAATTGATTTTAACATTTTATAAGCAAGGCAAAGAAAAGTTTTAGTAAAGGATTTGAAGAGTGGTAGTGAGAGAGTTCATCATGTATTTTCACATATTTTCAGCTTTGAAGCTATATGCTCTTCCCAAGCATGAGTGAAAGCATGAAGCGCTACCTTGAAACAATTTATTCTTATGTTTCAGCTCTTCTGGTTCTTTCATTTGTGACTTGTGTCTGTGCACATTCTTCAGGTATGTAGGTGAGTTTCTTGGCTCTATGTTAAAGAAGAACAAATATTCTTGAGTTCTTGATGAAAAATCTGCAGTGAAGTGTAAACAGGAGTCTTTTTCTACTGCAGGATATGAGTAACTTCTCTTTAAGTAAATGGGAGTTATTTATGTGCAAGGCCTTGGGAGGTTTGCATAAGTAATAGATGCAATTAGACACAATTATAGATAATTAGTGAACAAAAATTACAGGGCGCTATATTCAATATATGCAGGGAGTTCAATTTATTATAATTAATGCACCATGGATTTTTTAACTGTCTTTTGGAAGCATGTCTGGAAATACTATTTCTGAAGTGAAATGCAATTATAGGTACAGAATGTGGGAAATTCATATTTATATTCCTATGTATTGTGGAGAAACACAGTTCAAAAGAGCTCTTTTATTAAACAAGCCAGGGCTGAAAATGAAGAGGAGGATTGCACAATGCACAACTGCACATGATGGTTCAGAGATGAGATCATCAGAGCAGCTAGGAGTTAAGGCATGTGGTTTGAATTAGGGGTATCTACTTTCTAGGCGCCCAATGTATTTGATAGAAGATGTCTCAAAAGCATATGAGAGCAGCTCCAAGGAGAGGAACACCTTTAGAGACCTCAGACTTCAGTGTTCTGTAGCCATAAAGTCCTTTCTTTTTTCTTCCTTCTGTAGTATACTGATGTGGAAATCAAACAAATATATTACCATGGGAGTATTGTTCCTATCATCAAAGAAATTAAATGCTGTAGATATTATGCATAACATGAGAATCTGAGGATCTTAATGCATCACAAGAGGTGATTAGGAGAATATTTGTTTCTTCACAGAGGCAGTTATGGAAGAAATTAATGGGTGAGTTTTGAAACACAGCAGTTTTAAAATTTAATACTACTTAACCATAGAGGATTGTCAGACACCCGAGTCTCTGAAAGAAGGTAGAAAAGGCAGTCATCTACTCATGTGTTCAAAAGTATAATATCATTCCATGGCTGTTTAAAATAATGTTTTTCTAACTGCATACCCTACTGGAGAAAGTACCATTTATATTACAGATATTTTTTAGTCTTCTGTTTAGTTGCACTCAGAAATACACAGGAAGGAAACTTCTTCGAGTACCAAGAAGGGTAATTTTACCAGTTGTAAGATGAATACAGAAGGGCAAAATATTCTTCTTCTTTGACTGCTTTCAGTAATTTGTGTGGACCAGCAAAAAATAGATTAGTGCTGATGTGATCTTAAGGGTCTAAAAGTAACCAGCTTACCTGCTGCTAACTAATATGAACCTTCTTTGATACAAAACCAAAGGTTATTCTCACCGCCAGTGTCTGGTGCCTGTTCTGCAGGGAAGTCAGCTTGGGTGTACTTGTACCACAGTCCTGAAATCTGAGTGTTGCAGGGAGCAATGCCCGGCGGTGCCAGACCACTTGCGTATTCAGCAGGGCACTTTCATTCAACCTAACTGTTCAGTGTGGTGCCTGATTATGCATCGACACCATGCCCGGGGAGCTGGAAAATCTTGTTACGCTGGGTGCAGTGTTGCAGGAAGGCATCGGTATGGGGCTGCACTGTGCCATATCTGTGCTGAGAAGCCTTCTTGGACCTGGAAGTCACTAAGGGTACAATACCAACATCTGAACAAGGTCTGGGAGATCCACTCTGGATCTCAAAGCTAATATTTTCATTGTTTGAGATATCTTTGGCCCCTTTTTACATTGTGTAATGGAGTATAATGTTAGGATTGCATAAACTCAAATGTTTTCCTTGGAATTGGTGAGGATTTCATGAGGATTTCATGATTTGGTTTAAATATACACATATGACTTAGAGATGTGTTACAGCAGAGAAATTCAGCCGTTAGTGTCTGAGCTCTTCTGCTTTGCAGCCTATGAGAAATTCCAATCAACTGAGGGCGTTCGTGTAATGGTAGCACAACACTTGATGTCAATTTGGATTTAGAATATGCCATAGGGATGCTTGCTAGCTGGCCACATTTGAGCTATTTCTGCTTCTGTTAATGTTGATAACACAACTCCAATAAATTTCAATGAAGGCAAGGTGTGCCCATGCCAGTCTGCTCTTATCTTATATGCTTAGACTGAAAAAAACCCCGATTTCCATCGTAAGAACACGAGAAAGAGCACTATATTTATATCTCTAGCAGTGTTTCCACAAATGATACCACAGTCCTTTCTTCTGTCATGTTGCAAATACAACTTTGTCTCAATCAGTATTGCTTCTTATGGTATAAGAGCTTACAGAAATCATTACAGTGCACACTTACTGTTTGGCTCTATAAATCTCCACTGAGAAGCTGTTAGCATTGCTTGAAAAATACAACGCATTTATTTATTAATTTATTTTTGCAGAAGAAGAAAAACATCCCTCAATTATTGAAAGTCTATGAAACAGTTTCAAAAAGAACCAAAACCAACTTCCCCAGATAAAACAACTGTAACATACTAGGACATATTTGGCTGTCGTAAAATATCTGGTTCTTCTAGGGAATATTTTGACAGCTTTAACAGTGAGCTGATTTTTGTTTTCAATAAGATTACTCTTATTACATCTCCAAATGAAAATAAAGTATAGCAGGACATCAGGTGCACAGGAAAGGTATAGGGGATGCCTACCAGCCCCTGTGCATCCAGGTCCTGTGGAAGAGAGCAACAGGTGGTATTTCCCAGCTATCTTGATCAGGTCAGTGCTGCAATAAGTCCTGAACTGATGACTATTTTTGCTAAGAAAAAGTTGCTTAATAGGCTATATTGTGCTGTCAGGGAAGGAAAGCCTTCTGTCAGATGAGAAAGCATTTGAACATTTGATTCTTTCCACGCTACAGTGGAGCAGATACATCATTACTGGGTTTTGCTCTCCCAGAAATGTATCTTGGCTAGAGTTGGTCAGAAGCAGTTTTTTGCTAAACCTTTGCTCTAACCATGTGATCTATTTAGGAAAGAGATTTAATTTCTTTATTCAGTGGATCCCAGTGACAGGACAAGAGGCAATGGGCACAAGCTGAAACAAAGGAGGCTCCATCTGAACATCAAGAAACCATCTTTTACTGTGAGGGTGATGAAGCACTGGCACAGGTTGCCCAGAGAGGTTGTGGATTCTCCATCCCTGGAGGTATTCACAAATCGTCTGGGCATGGTCCTGAGCAACTGGCTCTGGGTGGCCCTTCTTGAGCAGGCGGGTTGGACCAGAGGACCTCCAGAGTTCTCTTCCAACCTCAGCCATGCAGTAATTCTGTGATTCTATAATTCCCCATTTCTTTCTTGTTGCTGTGCTCTGCTCACAGGCTATTTGTTTATGATGTTTGTATAACATTAGCTGTAAACATTTTGAATAATGTAATGTAAACCAGTCAACACGGTTCCTGGGGTTTGTCACCCATTTTATATTTTTTGGTATTTATTTCAGACCAGAAATCCTTTAGGTTGTACACTCTTCATTTGCTTTGTTCAGTGTCAGAAGCTCTGCTAAGGCATACATCAAATAAAGACTTGGAAAAAGAATACCCAGGGAAAGCAGAAACGAGTGTCCAATGGTCAATCAAATGCTCCTCCCAGGCACAGTGACTGCGCATGCACATGGGTGTAAGAAGAAAGTCTCTCAAATAGACCATCTATATTGGAAGTCTCTGTAGTATAAAGAGACTGGAAAAGTGGAACTCGGGGAGGAGAGTGGAGCTGGCCGAGTTCACAAAGTGTGCTGTCTTTCACTGCTTACTGGGGAGATTTTTTGTAGTGCACATTGGAAATAGAAGTACTCTGGATACCTCAAAAGAATGATCTTGCTTGGTTCTTAAGCAATAATGCTGTGTGCTGTGAAGGGGTGCTCAAATTCAAAGTAAAACCTACCTGGTTTACATGCAAAACATCCTTTGGCAATAAAATAAGCCAAAGAAGCATATGCCCCTCCTCCAAAGTCTTTAACTGTTGTCTGATGTATTTAAACAATGGAGTCGGAAAAATTAAACTTTGTTTTGTTTTGTTTTGTTTTAAGAATCAAGTCCACACCATCTGTGGTTTATACCTCCCTTTGTTGGATGTGGCTAAGGCAAATAGGACAACATATAAATGAATAGCAAGCCACACATTTCAGAAGAAAGAATGTATATATTTATTTTCTCATAGAAAGAGTAGAAATTTGAAGTAAGGGTTCTGGAACAATTGAAAACTGTGAGATGCTACACAGTGACAACAAAGAGTAGAATTGCTGGTACCATAGGAAAAATCCACTACAGCACTATCTGTGCAGCTGGTGCATGCTGAAATGTCAGTGAGCCGTGCCTTAGAAGGCATAGGATATCTTTGCTGCCAATGTCATATTTCTCAGACCCATATGCCGTTTTAGGGGTCACGAATGTGCTGACTGCAGCTCTGGTAGAAACAATTTGCATTCAGGCGCCACTGAATTTTCACAATGTAGTCGTTCAGTTAGTTTGAAGAAACAGACAAGGAAGAATGAGAAGAAAAGGAGAAAATGAGAAAGAGAGAGAGAGAGAAAAAGAGAGAGAGAAACAGGAAGGAAGGAAAGAAGGGAAGAAGGAAGAAAAAGCAATAAAACAAGAAAGCAAGTAAGAAGAAGAAAGAGAAAAGACAATTCTCCCCCTTATCCACTAAGATGAATGAAGGGCTAACAAAAGGGTTACTCAATGCTGTGCTGTAATACCTTATTTTAGTTCTTGATCTGAAATCCTTTGACGTCAATAAACTTCCATTGACTTTAATATATTCCGGATCAAGCTTGTCATGTGGATCTCAGACTTACTGTCTGAGAATTAACATGAGTCTGTGGACTAGTTTTCCAGAACAAACAAGTAACTTAAAAAGTAATTACACTGGTATTTTAACATTAGCAAGTTATAATACACAGGTCCCTAAGCAGATGTGTAGCACAGTGTTTTTGAGAGGTATATGATCAAGTATTTTTCTTAACAGTGTGTTTTCTGTTGGGGTTAATAGTATTTAGGTTACCGGAAAACATGCTTGTCTTGCAAAGTATTTTCACCAGAAATATTGGAGTCTGAACAAAAATCTTTTCTTATTCTGAAAAACATGTGGAGCTGGAGTGTTTTGCTTCTTTCCCTTTTATGTATCTGCCTATATAACTGAGTATATCCATGTCGCTATAATATGTATATGCAACATCTCACAGTAGAGTGTGTGTATATATATTAAAATGTTGACATACTGACCTTATACGTCTATAATAAATATCTCTAAAGCTCTTATGCTATGTATTGTTCCAGAATTATTTATTGATATATGTGCACTTTTGAAAGCTCAACAAATTATTTTTCAAAAAATATTATAACATTCTTTGCTGTGGTATCAACCAATATTTCTGTTCCAATTCACTGCCACCTTCCAGTACCTGTGCAATGTTAATGTGCACTGGTGGTTGGCAATATACTGGTACCACTGAAATATCATGGACCCAAGTAAGAAATGCTACCAAAGTTGTTAGATATGCTTTCAGGACATTGTTTCCCCTGCCCTCAGCCAGCAAATACCTCTTGGGCTCTTCAGTGGTGCCTGTGGGGCAGCGAGTCTCATCTTTAGGCTCTGGGACTGGAAGAGGCAGCAGGTTGTACCAATATAGAAGTCGCATGGGAAAGGTGTCCCATGGGAGAGGGGTTCCATGGGAGAGGGGTCCCATGGGAGAAGGGTTCCAGGCAGAGAAGGAAGAGCAGGGTCCAGGATGCCCCATGCTGTCTCCGTTTGAAACTCCTGGGACAAATCCCAGCCTGCAGAAATATCTGATTGCCTGGCAACAGAGGCAGCCGAAGAGAGAAGCCGACCCTTCCTTCGCATATAGCTCCAGGACCCTTCTGACCACTTAAAAAGTTTAATAGTGTCAAATACTTAGGAGTATTGGAAATCGTTCAGATTGCATCAGCTGTCAGTAACATAAGCTTGACTGAGGTAGTTGTCACGTAGCAGAGAAATCAGATTAGTACACTACAATAATTGGTGTGAACAGAAACTGCTAATGAGTCTTAATAGCACTATAGGCACTGAAATGAAAATAAAATATCCAATAAGATGTGAAAGTGCTGTGCAGTTCCCCAACAGAAAGACCTGAATGCTTGTAAAGGAGCTAGCATACATTTTATGTTTAGTTTTTTTGTTCATTTGATGTTTTTTCTCTCTGTGATCTTTCATTAGAATGGATTCACAATTTGTTATTAAACTATTATTTTCAATTACAATATATTCTTTGGCCCCAAATGATGAATTTAAATATTAAATTAAAATCTTAACTGAGAACTTTTGTTTCAGACACTTTTATCCGTGCGTTAGTTTTGCTTTAGGGGAGAATTTTCTGATTCAGCAAAAAGTTGTTAAAAACTTTTTAAAATCCCACTGCCGCTGAAAGAGAGTTTATATATAGTATTATTTTATGGAAACTGTGGGGGATGCATGTAATTGTGTGCATATAAAAAGGATAAAGAATTTTTTTGTTAGCCTACTAGGACTAGTTTTATATGTATGAGATTCCGTATTATATTTAAATGTGGAACTACCTATTTTAAACCATTTACTAAATTTGTCTGATCAGTGTTCCAAATACTGCCATTTCATGTGGCCATATCATATTATGTTGCAATCTCTAAATTGTGCACACTTGAAGATTCTGCCAAAGTATACAATTTAGTACACAGAAATTAATGGTTGTGGAAAAATATATGTAGTAGTTAGCATATTGCATGTAATTTCTATGGATTTTTATTTGAATATGTTGGCAGAAGCAATTAGAGGGAGACCAAAATGACACCTATTGAGCAGAAATGAATTCCAAAGTCTCTGTGTTGTTATTACATGTTATTTATAAAACTCAACAAAACTTATAACACAGCCCTTTGGAAAGGAGACTGGAAAAGCTCAGGGTACAAGACAATGGAACATTGATTCTGTTAAAGGTAGCCAGTGTAAATCAGGTTTGCAGCTTCAGGAAAGAGCATGAGTACGCATAGGGGTCCATTTGTGATTTTCTTTCTAAGGTTGTCTACCAAGAGCAGAAAAAAAAGAGAAGTGGATGCGACTTGCACAGTGTCTACTGATGCTGTATTTTTCCTATTGAAGACTAATAATTTTAATGCCTTCAGTGAAGTTTCATGAGGCAAGACAGAGATGTACTCACTGTCACTGGAAAGGTGATGCTACTCCTCCTTTCGGTGCCCTGTCCCTCCCTGCTCGTTTGGTCCCTGCATCCCTGTCACCTCCCTCAAGTTCAGGAGGGGTACTCTGCAGCCCTCTATTTGCATCAACAAACTGGCAAAAATATCCAGCAACCCCCTCCTCCTCCTCCCTCAAGCAAGACAGGGCATTTAATGCGCCATTCACCCAAGTGCCAAAGTACAGCCAAAGCCAGCGCAAGGGGAATGGGGCAGTGCAAGAGAAGATCAGGGCTGGGACACCAGTGATTTGGGAGATGGGCTCTGCTCCCATTGGGACCTTGCACCTTCCATTGTCCTTCCCCACCTTCTCAGCTGAAATCCTTGTGTTGCTCTTAACAGAGGCCAGACACATTGCAAACCAAAGATTAAAAACGTAACATGTTCAGAAGTGTTTCTTTTGCTAAGCTATCAATTTCTTTTCCTTTCTTGTCATATGTGGGTTTTATAGAATCATGGAATGGTTTAGGGAAGGGACCTTAAAGATCATCTAGTTCCAACCCATCTGACATGGGCAGGGACACCTCCCACTAGACCAGGTTGCTCAA
>RSEF01000001.1:126903166-126920110 GCA_003993805.1 Himantopus leucocephalus | reverse complement strand
TCCAACAGGTCCATGTCCTTCTTGTGCTGAAGACTCCAAAGCTAGATGCAGTACTCCAGGTGGGAGTTTTATGTTCCTCAGAGCTTCTCTGTGTGCAGAAAATATTTATACCCATGTACTATTAAATTAGCGCCATTAAAAGAGTGGACCAAAATACAGCAACACAGTTTTAGCCCTGTATTTGGGGGCAAAAATTCTCTATCTAGTTCAGAATAGAAACAGGACTTGTCTGTCTATGTTAGACATTGTTATTTCTTTTTCCTATTCTTCTTTGTTACACTCTGGTTAGAAAAAACATATTGAAAGGCTGGAGACCACTAAGACTCAGTCATGAGCCACATTCTTCTTTCTATGTATGTATGCAGTTTGTGGTGTATAATTAAAACAAATTATTGTATTTTATTCAAGCAGAAGCTAAGCCATGTAGCAGTGTAACATTGACCCATCGGAAAAGACTCATGTTCTGAGGCTGTAAGGGGATAAGAGGTTGGTATGTTTAAAACAAAGACACATTTTGTCATTGCATGCTCTTGCACAAGTGCCAGTAACCACAATTGAAAACTCCTTGCTTGGATGATGTAGTAATACTGATCCGATCGTGTTATTCTGATATTTTCTTGTTACAGATGTCAGTCACAGTCCTCTGTTTTCTGTGGCTTTTTCTTCAGGCGAGCTTGACTTCTTGCTAAGCTCTATAGAACAGTGTGCCATCATTGTTATGATGATCTAAAGTTGTTTATGGCTTGACTCAGTTGCCCTTTGACACACTCTTGACCAGACCAGGGTCTAGCTGCTGGACCCAGGAACAGAATTGAATCCTGTTCTTTTCATTACAGTTTCTGAACTTTTTCTTAATTTACAAAACCAGAGAAACCTAACCCATGCTCAAAGATTAGATAATAGGGTCATACATATATCTATAGAAAAAAAATTGTGCATATATGTTTGTGAATAAAAATAATAAATCTGTACTTAAATATGTATGGAGTCTAAGATCTACTGCACTGGAATAATTTAGGCCTAATCTAAAGTCCATTGAAGATAATAAACTATACTTCCCTAATAGAGAAGAAAGTACAGAAGACAAAGTGGAATTAGTATCCTGTTGCTGTGACTAGCTACTAAAGCAAGTCATTCTGACATATATATTGCATAGAGTATTAATAAACTTCATTCTACTTCATTCTTTCCAAGATATTGTGCAATGGCAATGCCACGTGAAGGCAGCATTTGGATAATTTCTATCTGGAAAGAAGTGTATGATATGTTTACTAATGTGTGAAAGAAAAAAGTCTTAGATTCAAGCCCGATTCCAGTCTCGCACCAGTTTCGCAGCTGCAAAGGACTCTTGACCCAGCTTAAGCTGAGGTGAGAAGGCTATGCCAGGTACTGGATGCCTCTCACATACCAGAAAGGTTTGATCTGAAGTAAACAAAACCAACTTCACTTCCATGGACTTTGGGTAAAGTCCTGAATAGGAAACCTTTAATCTGTCTTTGCTAAAATACACACTACAGACTGCCATTATCACTAAAATTTCAATATATATGTACTGCAGAACAGTGGGAGAGAGCAGCAAGGAGAAGAGAAAAAAGCACAAAGCTGAGGTGCAGGTTTCAGTTGGCCTGGCAGTAAAATTTCTTCATCAGACACTGAGGACTCCTGTGTAGCGTACCTCACTCCAGTGGGATATGTTCAGTGTGTCTTCATCTGGTTTCTCAGCAGTGTGTGTGTGTATATAATTTCATCACATACTTTATACTATTGTGATGTATGTCTAGATGCCTGCAGTGAAAATTTCACATAAATTGTAAATGCTTCTTTGCTGCTATCACTTTGCTAGAAAGTTTTGCATTTCATTTTCTATAATGCCGCTAACAAAGGATCACTCAAACTGCCTAAAAGCTGCTACTAAGTGAACAGGAACCAACTGTGATGTGGTGGTGCAAGAAGAGAATAAGTCAGAGAAACACCTGGCTTGTACAGGGGCTTCTGCTTTTACTGGATTTTACATGGCAGACAGGAGAGGGAGGAATAGTCTTACACCAGAAGATGAAGAAGTGACAGAGCTTTATCTGGATAGGAAGGAAGGAAGAAAGAAGACAGAGAAGCCTAAAGCATAGGCAGTACCTAAATATGAAAATCTTCTTTTGAATAACGAAAGAAAATGTGCCTTTCTTTTTTTTTTTTTAATTATTCCAAAGTGTCTGAAACAGATCTGCTTTCTTCTTTGTTTTATCTTATTCTAAATGGAGGGTGTTGTCTTTAAAATTCGAATCAGATATCTTTATTACCTTTCAACTGTGAAAAGAAGCATTTCACATTAAAATTGAAAAATATGTTATAAACTAAGCATTTTCCATGAAAACTTTTTATCCAGCATATTTGGATTTGTTGTCTTTAAAATGGGATCAAAATTAGAAGCCAAAGTAGAAGGAGGAATTGTTGACTGTGACAGAAAGGTCAGTGGATGGAGAAATTTGGAAAGATAGGTAAAATTTCGTTCAGCAAGACAACACTATTGAAAATTGCAGTGTTACTTGGATGTAGCTGAAGTCTGAGTTTGTGTTTATGACTATAAATACAATGCCTGTGGCAAAAATCGTTGCTCATTATACTCTCAGGGAGACAATAATAAAAATATCTTATTTTTTCATACTGGAGAAACAGTAGGAAATGAAGTCAGGACAAAATCGTTCCTTAAAGGGCAATTGCAGAGCGACCACCCACTTCCATGAGGTCAGGCTTTGGCTCATGATGCTGCACTTCAACACACTGAATTTAAAATAATGCTGAGACATAAAGGAAGGACGTAGGAAACAAGGGCACAGATATGGCACTGGGCCAAAGTGGAAGGAGCAGGGTCTGAATGGCAGAGCCAAAAGAGGCAAAGCATGGCCACAGGACTTGTAATCTCCATGCTCTATACATACAGCCTACTAGAAGTATATTTTAGCATGGAAGTGAACCAAAAGAGATATTAAAATCAGGATGATAATTTTAAATCAAACTATGCTGCCAGAGTACCTTTGAGACAGTTGAAACTTCCTGCATTTTCCGCAGTAATCACTACATGAATATTTTACATGAGAGAATTCTGAACATTTAAGGAGAATTTACCAAGCATGAAATGGTTGCAAAACTGTAGATTATGGAGTCAACTAGTAGCAGTGTAATTTTTTGAATGGCAGAAGATACTTCAGGAATTTCACCATAGCCGAAAACTGAATCAAAGTAGAACAGCAACCTTTACCTAGAAGTGAGAGAGAGTCTTTTAAAGTAGGATTAAAATCTCCATTTGACTTCTATTGACTGCTATTTTGGTAAAACAAAATTTTAAAATTAAATAATTATTTTGAATGGGAAAGTAGAAATGCTGTAAAGAAATTATTTTCAAATTTCCTGAAACTGAATATCTACATACTGTGCTTGGAAAATCATATTAAATACCCCACATCACTTATCACTATACAGAAGCAGACATGATTTCCAACATAGAGCTGAAATAATGTGAATATCTTCTAAACTCAGAACATCGATAATTCCCCAAGTAAATCTGTCACTTATAAGACCTTATCATTGCACTTGAGAGTTCAGATTGTTTTTCACCTCACAAACTCTGGGTAAAAATCTTCCAGTAGTTACGGCAACTTCCAAAATTTTCTGCAGTTTAAAAATGTGTCATAATTCAACTAAAATTTACTGTTAAGATTTTTCTTCAGGCATTTTAGGCAATCATTGTTCTTCCTGTCTTCAGTCCTTCTGAGCTCAAGACCTTCCTCTGCTTTCTAAAAAGGTGTGCTTCCTCTCTACTGTTATTGTATTTTGTTTTGCATTAGGTTGTATTATACTTTCCCAGTTGAGAAAGATAGTTGGAGAAGCAGGCTTTATGTGCAAGCAATTATTATTTCACTGTCATTCTCATCGCTCAACTTAACAACTGTTACTATTGGCTTATTTATCAGGAGTAACTCTTTGGAGCGACAAGAATGTTGCAGTTCAGGACTAATGAATAAGTGTAATCTGTGCCCATGCAGCTCCCCTGAAATCAGTAGGCTTTCAGGGTGACTGAGATGAAGCTCGGGACCCGGATAATTTTAATTCCCATGTCAGACATCTGGAACAAACCAGTGACTGTCAATACTGGACACAGATGATAATAAAAATAATATTTTGTATTTTACAAACACTAAGGAATGAGGTTTGATCCCATCCCTGATATTAAATAAGGGTTTAAAGAAGGAATACCTACTAAAAAAATTATAACGACTTTCCTACTTAGGCTCAAAGACAGCAAAAAAAGTTCATCTCATCTGCAGTACATTTTTGATATGAAGATAGTCTGTGTAATGTAACTTTAGGATTTAAAGTTTAAAAAAATGAAATAATAAAACTAGCAATATATTGCTCCCCCAAGGGAGCCTCCACTGCATGCCCTTGCTCGTGGTTCCCACAGCTGCATCTCAGCTCCGTCGAGGCCGGGGGCCAGGGCCATGGCCCGTGCCCAGGCTGCATCGTACCTACACGATGCCCAGCCTCCCACCTCACTGACCCCGCTGCTCAGGACCTGTGGTGGTGCATGGTGATGGCCAGGCTGTGGCCCACCCCGTCCTGTCCTGGCTCACCTTGCTGGGGGCTGCGGGAGGGGGCCTGACTGGGGAGGGAGGACCTGGCACCACCGCTGCTCGCTGGTGCTCTTTCGTACGGAATCACTTTACCTGCGTGTTGAGAGCTGACTTGTGTGACCACGTCAGGGACTGGCAAGCATCAGTTGTTTAGCATGACTGCCAACCATCAAGCTCCAGCCAATGGAAAGTTTTACGAGTGATTAATTTGGGTGGCACCTGCTATTAGGTGTCAGTAATGCAGTGGTTTGTTCCCTTTCTAAAAGATTTTTTTTTCCTTTCCAGATGGTCAAAGCCCCGATGGCCCAAACTGCATCCTGCCATATGGCACAAGGCATCCCTAATGTTATTAGCATTATTGGCACATGTGTTAAAAAACTTATTTTCGGGTAAGAACTACGATCAGAGAAGAAGATGAGGAAGGATCAAAAGACCATTTCACTGTATTTTGGTTTGGGATCGTTTTACCTTCTTCAGTGCAACTAGGACAAATTCAGATAGAGTGCCTCTCAAAAGGAAGCACACATGCTTACATTGGGTCTGAATTTGGCCTAATTGGCACCAGACATTTTCTTGGCGCTATCAGTAGACAGAACTTCTGGGAATCTAATTACAGTAGCAGAAAGTCAGAGCTCCCAAAACTGAAACAGCGTCTTTCAGGGTGATAATATTAGCCCAAAGTCTCATGTTTATCCCTATAATTCATCTATGAAGAGGGAACAGCTTTAGCTATAAGGATGTGTTTAATATTCTTGCAAAATGTTTCAAAAAAGGCCAGACCCCAAAAAGGTCAGTGTCTCACCTGGATAAACTAATCTCAGGCTGTCAACACCTTTGATTTCTACAGAGGTGATTCTTCAGAGGAGATGAATCCTACCCAGAGTGAGCCTATTTCTCCCACAGGCAAGAAAAGGGGGACTAGGTATCTAAGTCAAAAGCAGGTGTCTAGATACATTGTGGGATTTATGCTGAGGTGCTCAGAATCCTTTTTTCCTGCTGGAAATACTCAAAACCCAAGTAGGCACCATCGTGGGCAACCTGCTCTGGCTGATCCTGCTCAAGCAGGAGGGTTGGACTAGGTGATCTTAAGAGGTACCTTCCAGCTTCAGCCATTCTGTGATTCTGCAGTACGATGCTTTTACTATGTAGCAGTGGTGAACTTCATCCCAGAGACATAACAAAAGGCCAGTGACTTCCCATGACAGGATTAACTGGTGGGAGGGTTTTCTGTTGATTCACTGATGGAGGTAAATTTTGGAAAAAAACCAGCAGTTAAATTTAGTCAGCATTTCAGCACTTGTGAGACCTGCAGGATTCATGGTAATCAAGTCTTTCTACATTAAGCAGATACCATAAGAAGGGATGCTAATACTCTTTCAGTGTGCGCCAGCTCTGTTCTGAATAGACAGACCTCTCCAGGAACTGGTCAGTGTTCCATCTGCTAAGGTGGCAGCTTTAATGGTAGTTGGAGATGACAAATGTCTGCCTCTTAGGAACAGGCCAAAGACTACAACTGGGCCATCAAAAAGCCATCTGGGACTGAAAGCTTTGAGGGTAATTTCTAGGCCCTGCTGGAGCAAGTGACAAAATCCCCATGGGGAATCCCAGTGGATCTGGGATGTCCTCCTCAGCCATCCTCAAGCTGTTTGTAACATAACCATAACTGGAAGCTACAGGGAAAGACGCTCAGTGGGACAGAAGAGGTTGCAATGTCTTCTGACGGGAGAACACTGATGCATTGGGCCAGGAGAAGCTTTTGGGTGGAAAAATAGCAACTCTATTAAACAGGGACTTTCCCTTCTGTGCAGAGGGCAGCTGGCATGTAACTTGACTAAATTATCCTGGAAATGGGAAAGTACTGGTTTCCTGTTCCAGCCCCCTAGAAATTCAAAACCATCTTTCTTCACTTTTTGAATAATATAAACAATGAAGTGATAGATAATGATTTGTATCCTAGGCTTTCTCCTCTTGCCCTGACTTTTCATTTGGGCAGTCACAAAGTCCCTCTGTTTTGACATGAACAGATTGTTTCTTTCTCTGTTCCTGTCTCTTTTGGTCTACATTAAAAATGTATCTTCCTGAAAATAGAAGCCTTTGCTTGCACATTGGCTGCTCTCTCTGTATTTTGAATTGCTCATCCTTTAGCTCTTATTGGGGCTATTGGAGACGCAATCAACAAATCACAGTATTTCCAGTCATTTTTCTTGCAGAGCTAATCTGAGAATAGTTCTTTCCAAACATAATGTCTGGGACCTGCTACTGGATTATTTCCTCTCTCTTTATCACCTTGATAAACAAATGATAACAAGGGTAGGAACAGAACGGCCCCACAGTAAAATTAGCTTAAAAATTAGCTGTAGCACTCTCTGCTAACAGACTGTGCAGAGATGCACCATACGTGCAGAACTTCCTATGGCACATGGTATTTGGATAAAAACAAGAACTCTTCTAAGAGTGCTGACGTAATTGTCAGGACCAATTATATGAAACATGCTGAATTTCACTTCTTTGCAGGATAACTAAAACTGATAAACAAATGCTTTTTCTTGTGTTTTGCATGTGTGTGTTAGCTACACTCAGAATTTGAAATAGATACTGCAATTCTTCAGCAGTACCTGCTAATTTAGCACAAATTGTTTCATTTAATCCTTTTTAGCCACCAGTTTTAACATTGCATAAAAGAATAATTTATGAGAGCACTGACAGGAATCTGTGTTAGATGGAGTCAGGGAGGATAATAAAGACTGTATCTATGGAAAAAAAAGGGCCATTCTGGGCAAAATTGCCAAACTTGACTCATTCTATGCACAAAAGGTTGGAAAAGATATGAAAATTCAAGTATGGAAAACAAAGAGAGGAAATGACTTTGCAGGACAGTAGCCAGTGAATTATTTAGTTCTTTGGAGGACTGAAATACAAAGCAGCTTTAGTTATGTGACTTGGAGAAGACTGAGGCTTAATTTTCAGACATAACTACCTAAACGCATCAGCTGTACTTCAGGTTTTGATTTTTTTTTTTTTTTTGGTTTCCTGCTTTTTCCAGATATCTATACATCTTTGGATATTTAATTAAGATGTACTATAGTACTGTGAAAAGATATGTTCTGATTAGTATTCTGTTGTTTTTTTCATGTTCAGCGTTATATATGTTAATGCACTAAATAAATGTCTTTTTGCATATGAGAGATAAGCAGATACATGGAAAAGTGTGCCTTTCTTTTTTTTTTCAGGATTTGAAACAGTGACAGTAGCCTGACCATTAATGTGATGGAAAAGAAAAGAAGAAAAGCAAGAGTATTCTGGGACTGTCATGTTATCTCAAACTGATATTCAGAGGGAAAAAGATAGTTTGAAGATTAGGTCCCTGAAAACGACAAAGAAGGAAACAGAGGTTGTATAAAGACTGTGACATCGTCTGACCCAGGGTAATACTCCATGTCTGCCATGGAGATAACTTAATGGGGATGATGGCAGGAGGCATGTCTGCCATCTTCAGTTGGACACCTTGGGGCAGGAGCTCAGTGAGAAAGAGCAAAACTGAATCCCAGGTAAGGCTTTAGTTGGGAAAGCGTGAAACAAGTCAAGAGAGAGCAGTCAGGTCCTTGGTTCATATATGTCCAGGGTGTAGTTAGAATATTTTGCTGTTGCTGGCCACTCTGGTTGCTTATCTCTGCATCCACTGGTCTCCTAGTGCTGTAAAATTTGGTTAGATTGCTTATGACACTATTCAACATAATTTGGGTCCAGAGATAATACCCCTCTGCTCCCTCCCTGCCATTAGATATTCCAAAGCCTTAAAAATGTACTTTTATTTATGCTCTACTAGTGGGTAAAGGTTGTGTGCAAGTGTGTACGCACAGCTGTTTCTTTCAGAAGCAGTTATCCCACTGGCAGTGGGTGCCTTTTGATCCTGAATAATCTGTGGCTCTGTCTTGGAAAACTTGGGCTGGTTTTGGTTGGACATGAAAGGGGAGAGCCAGTAAAAGCCCTCTGGATTGCCTTGTCAATGTTTGAGTGCCCGGATCTCTGAGTGGACTGCAAAGCATGGTCAGGTACCCAGGTGCCCCATAGTTTGCCTCAGGGAAATTCAGGTGTTTCCATTGACAGACCAAAAACCATGGTGGGAGTAGATCTTCTTAGAAAGCCGACACGAGACACTCAGCAGTTGTGTCTGCAGACCCTCCCATTGTGTTTCAGCAAATAAAGCAGGGAGATGGGCAGGTACTGCTGGTCAGTCAGCATGCAAAGCCCAAAGCCAGCCCCTAGGGTGAGAGACTCAATCTGCTAGTGAAAAGAAACCAGCAGAACAATTATCTTCAAATGTGCGGCTGTGGAGTCAGCACGGCTTGCAGCTTGCTAATTTTTAGAGAGGTGCATCCTGGCCTGGTCTGGGGAGTGGGGGAACCCCCAGCATGGGGGAGACCAGGTGTGCACCCAGCCTGACAGGGGATTTGCCCAAACCATGCTGCTGCTGCTGAGCAGAAGGGAGCGAAAGGGCCGCTGACCTCTGCAGGGGAAGAGCTCTTCTTCCGTGGGAAGTGGGGAATGATGACTGATAGCAGCAGCGCTGGTGACTTTTAAACCAAGACGTTCCCGGAGAAAATACAGTGCCCCTCCCTGCTCAACACAGAAACTGTTGGGGATGATGTTTTTCTCTCACAGGATGGGAGTAACCCCCTTGGAAGTCAATTGAATGTTTTAGCAGAAAAATAAGGCCTGAGGCTATTATGGTCTTGATAAACCTTGCACCAGAGAGAGCAGGAGGAGAGACCTGTTGGCTTAAATATTCCAGCACAGGATGGGAATAAATTCCATTGACCTCTAGAGGAGTAACTCCCATCCTGATGCAGGAGAACTGGTTCTCAGGAAAAAACCCACAGGTTTTATTAAAATACTACACTGGTGTCCGACGTCTTTCTAGAACAATGAAACGCTTATGGTGACTTACTTAACAGTTACTCTTGTACACAAACTCCCTCATATGAATTCATACTCAGTCAAGTGCAAGGAGTGAATCTAGCTTGCACGTAATGATACAATTCTGCATGTCTTATTTCCCTGACCACATAACGGATGAGTCATATGGAATGACAGGATGTTTGGAGAGAAAGAGTTTTGCACAAAAACCCTACTACTTCTCTTTGCAAGGGGGAGACATTTCATTCATCTGGGGGCACAGAAACACTGGGTTTTTTTGATGCTCTGCTTTATATTTTTGTCTATTGTCATTTAAGCTTGTTCCTTCAGGTTTTTCTCTTTATTCTGTGTGACTTTTTAGTTAATTATGAATCAAAGGACAAAAATCTACCTATCCCTCAGAAGGTCTGCTGCATTTTCCAAAACAAAGCAACAGGCTGAGTCAGAGGAAGTGACATTTTCATTTGTGCAAGACAGGGTTTATTGACGACACAGGTAATTATTAATTAGGTATTTCCAAAGCAAAACATGGAACAAACCTCTGGTGTTGGGATTGGCACATAGAAAAGTATGATTGGGAATTTACAAAAATATAGAGGAAGTTCAGGCATATTCTGGACCCAGAACAGGTTAGAATCTAAAAATATTTGGTAAGAAATGAGTGGACTAAGAATGATTATCCATAAACATGGGAATATTTATCTTCTAACCTGGCAGCATATCAGTCTGAGGATGTGAACTGGGTTCCATAATAATGTGTAGCAATCCAATGATTTTTGCAGGGTAACTGAAAAGGTAAAATGGGTTGTATACAAACCACGTAAGTTGAAACAACATACACATACAATTTTTATAAGAGATATGGCTATTGAAATCCTTGATACTAGGATGAACTACTTTCAACAAGGTCTTTACTGCTGCATTCAACTGGGGATTTTGGAGGGGGACAAATGTTATAAATTTATGATTATGTAAGCTTGCCAGGCTCTGTATAAGCATCAGGAGCAAGCAGTAGTACTTAGCAAATGGGAACTGTATCTGCCAATGTCACTTTAACTTTCCTTTAGCTCTTGAAAAGTTTGCTAACAGGCTGCTGATTAACGTGATGTACGTTTAATTATGACTGACTATTTCTAATCCTTGCAATAACTAATATTAACTACAGTACTGTTGACAAGGAGGGTGATTTACAGGCAGAGCGTGGTGGTTTGGCTGAGCTTAGCATCAGGCTATGGCAGGCAGAGAAAACCTGAATTTTGTTCTGCCCTGTGGACCTTTTGGTCTCAGGCTTGGTGGGCCATTGGCTTATTCTCTAAAATAAAATTGCCAGCTGTGAGGCTGCACCTTTACTGGCAGTGGCAGACTGATACCAGGAGAGGAGACCAGCTCAGGGGACTGCTGGGCAGGAAGGTGGCTCCTTCACTTTCCTTTGCCTGGGACTCTCCTGGGGGTGGGGAAGGACCGTCTCCTTGTTGCTGGAGTAGTTCCCACAGCAAAGGGTCTCCTCTCTTCGCTTACACCAAGCTAGCAGTTGTGAGCCCTTCAGAAGTGATAGAGAACATCTGACTCTTCCAGTGAATCTTGCTTCATGAGGGGATCATTAGAGCCTTCAATAAAAGAAGGACAGGCCCAAAGGGCTCTTCTGTTCCTCTCAAGCACCAGTCTTTCCTGGGCACAATCCGTAGGGGAATACAGCTTCAGGACAAATTCAGAGCAGCATGCTATTCTCATGATGACTGTAACTTTCCAATACACTAGCTGCTGGTCCAATTCATTTTGGGAAAGCTGTGGCTCAGTTAGAGGTGGGAGACAATATGTGAAAGAGCAACCTCCTTGGCATTTTTTACCAGGCTGTGTCCGTCTGCAAGTAACTAAATACCACTGGCTTCTACAACCATGACTTATGTAGGTATTGAATAAACAAGTAGGTGGATCAGTTCTCATGTTGCTGTGTTACAGCTCCCAGTTCTCCTCCGTTTTCCCTGGCCAAGACACAACCTACCCCCTAAGTCAGTGATGAGTGCCACTGGGTGTCCTCCAGCTTCCTGCCAGAGCCTGATCTGTAGCATGCATGCATCAACCCAGCCAGACTCTTCAGTCTAAGGATGATGATTCACCTCACTTAAGGATCTGGTTCATCTTTTTTGAATTATTTCTTGCTTCCCACATTTACAGTTCGTTTTAATTGAGTTTTCCCTGAGGTCACCAGCTCTGTTGGCTTCCTGCTATTCTCATTAACATCATATTTGCCCAGGCTGAGAAGTTCAGCCCTCACACATATTCAGTTCAGACTTGGTATAGGAGTTTGTTATTTGAGTTAAGGAACCTGCTTATTAAAACCTCCTGTTACCTGAATAGTAATAGGGCTCTTTCCTCCTTCTTTACCTTCCTCTGCTTTTACAGTTGGCATGTCACATGTATTCAGCGTAGGTCACAAACATAATACTTCTTGGCCAGAGTCCAGGTGACAGCACAGCAATAATTTACATTGGCGTGCTAGTATTTCCAGCTGGTGAACTTATATATATATAGGATGACTTTTTCTTATCTCTACTTGTGAAGCCTCTTGACAGTGTTCAGTCTCCTTGGTGTTAGGATACTATTTCAGTATGATCCGGTTTGATACTGCTCTGTTTCCAAGATGCTTACAGACCCATGCCGGTGATCCCATGGGAGGACAACAGTTCCTTATAATCCTGTTTAACACTTTGCTATCGTTCCTACCTGGTTATGACACCTCGTTAACTTCACACCGCCGCCGTAATGGTACTTCGTATAGCTGCTGACTGAAAGAAAAGGCTATTCCACTGCTTCTGCCATCGATGCACTGAACAAAATCCTCCACTGTTCTCTATACCCACATTTCGTAAGCAGGAAGAAAAGATGGAATGATTAGTCTGGCACCTGCTGAGGTACAACAGAAGGGCAGATAGAATGACTAAGCGTTGCATTTCGTATCTGTGAGGTGTTCAACTAGAGCAGAGGGAAGTGGTGTAAAGTAATACTTCTGCAAATGAATGAATCATAGTTCTCCATAGCATTAACTCAGGGATTTGAGCAAAGAAAATAGAGAATGGTGATTTAATTGATTTATGTGGCCACGACATACTTGTTACCAGTTTGTGATTTCCTACACTAATTATTTTCATTCAAAATGTACCAAAACCCTAAGATTTTCTCCTTGAGGCAGATACAGATACGCACTGTCTAGCCATTCCTCTGTGGGTGTGAACTGTTCTACTTTTCATGGATCTGGCACTGTCTATCCAATCTATAGCTGCATGACAACTAAATTAATTCAGTCTAATCACCACGATAAAGCAATATTTTCATAAAACTTAACCAAGAACAATATGAGATGAAACAGATGGAAATAAACCTGTATAGATCATATCTTTCTTTCTTACTGACGCCAACAAAGAAAATTAATTAAATAAACCTGATTAAATTCTTGAGAAAGGCTCACAATATTTGAACAAACTCTGCTGGAAGCATAAAATTTTACATTATTAATTGTATATCCACTATACTGAAATACAACCCTAGAGAAAAATGTATATGAAACAGAGAACTAATGTGGCAACAACATATGGGGTTCCTGATAGCTAATTAATTCATTTACTATTCTCTGTTTGTTAAGATAATGATAATACTAATAAAATTCCTTTTGTTATGTAGGACTATTTAGTGTTTTTTGCCTAAATAATGAAGAAGAGAAGTTTCATAATTTGTTTTCTGGTTCATCTCATTGAGTTTCCGCATCATTAGCTCATCTTTTGTTGTTGTTGTAATGTTTAAGGTTTTGCATTACAGATGGCTGTCTTAAAGGCTACTTCACTGCATTATTTCCTGTGTGATATGGCGGTACATGATATATTGCCTAAAAGCCAGGCAGTGCACTTCAACTGGTAGGTGAGTTTATGTGTAGAAAACACACAAGGTATGAAAAATACGTCTCTTATAGGTGTAATTGGAAGGCACTGGAAGAACATTTGCAAGCCAGAATAGAATTTGCCATAATAAAGTGGAGCAGGCTTTGAATAGAATTAAAATGCTGCATTCATTTGAGCTAGGGTTGTATTTTGGCAGAAGCTTGATTGCGTGAGACATGGCACGTTTGCTGAGCAATATGGGAGATAAGCAGTCACCCTTATTTCATGATTTATCTTTGGCTTTCAACCACAGGTTTACTTGGAAGGACCAACCCCTCTGAGCTTGTCTCTTGGTCAGCTGTACAAGTTGTGCTTGCTTCTATCCAGGTAACCTACTATTAGTTCCTAGACCAGAGATTTGTGTGTTTGTAGGTATGGATGAAAAGGGCTCTTATTAAAGTTCAGATAGAAAACCAAGTCTCGCTCTGCATCAGAGATACACTAACATGATGAACCCAAAAGTGTGTGCATTTGAACTAATGCAGTCTTGAACTTTAACAAGTGCTGTACCAGGTCTTTAAAAGTCTGCAAGTCAGTCACTTTTCTAACATGTTTTCATTATCTTTTCCAATTGAGCCACGTCTTTAACATCAGCCATGTACCTGACAGTTTCCTGAGGTGACTTGACTGTCTGGAAACACGGCAGTAAGAAGGGTGGGGTGAGAGGAGTGCCAAATGGGGGAAATGTGCCTGAGCTCTACTGGTCACTAGAGAGGCTGTCATGGTAGTGTCGTGTGGAAGTGAGACAAAAGGGTTGTAGGTGAGGGGAAGATGGGCCACTGCCCTGGCCAAAGTCTCTTGATCTGCATTTGGGCTGTTTGAAAACTAGAAGTTTGTGGCCTGTCAAAAATTTGTAACTGCCTTCATTAGAATTTTCTTCGTCTCCAGAAGGGGTTGCAAAATGACCTGGCTGCTGTAAGAGCCAGGATGCAAGGGCGCTCCCTGCACAGGCACTGGTGGTCACGCTGAACGTCCCCTGTGAGCAAAACAAACTCAGGACAATTTTCCATCCTTGGATAGTGTCACCACTGGTATCTGGTGCACAGTATGAGAAGAAAGTGTGATCTGAGAACTAAGCAGCAAAATCAGCTACAGCAATCAGGGCAAATGGTTTGGAAAGCTCTTACTTTGCTTACTAATTTTACCTTCTAGAAAAATATTTGTATTATCTTCCAATTTTCAGCAATACAACAGTTTCATGGATGAAAAACTGCTGTGTGATACTCATTTTATGCTTTCTGAACCAAAAGTAAATAATGATGCTGGTTTTTTTGTTCCATAAGTTGTCCAAGAGCAAAAGGCAATTATTTTCCTCAGGGAAAGTCAGGATCCGTTGAGATAGCAATTTTCATTGCCCACAGTGTGGTAAATATTTGTAATGGGGCATAATAGCTGCAATTATCTAGTGGCTGTCTTATAGTATTGTGGGAGCTGCACTATAGTTACTGTACAAACATTGCAGGAGGAACTTTCATTGTGAGTGCCTGTTTTCAGGTGCTTATGATTTTCCAAAAAGTGGGGGAATTAATTCTTTGTTTGAAATTTCTTTTGTTTGTTCTACAGCCAAAAATGTGCTTTCTGGAAGTTTGTTGAAATTCTGTTTGGTTAGTTTTGCATTAGCAGTTCATGGGGAAAAAAAAAGATGAAATTTCATGCTTTGCAAGCATTTTCCAACACATCTATTTGGTATTGAAGACTCCAAAACTTGACTTATTTTAAAATGTCATGCTGGTCCTGGTATTAAAACATCAATGAGGTCAAATTCCTTTGACGTGGCAAAAAGAGGGTGTCTTATAAATCAGAGACAGCCTATGTGATACAGCCTTTTAGACACAAGTAAGGTAGCTGAGAAAATGTAGTTTGACTACCAGCAGTAATAGAACCATGTTGATATGAAGGTCCTTTATTCCAGTGAGCCTTGCTGTGCATCTGCATATTGAATTGAGCACACGCTGACAAGATACTCAAATAAGCCAGAGTAGCAACAGATGCACCTGGAAGAAAAAGATACCCTGCATTTGCAGGCCTGTCTCAGGGCAATATTTCTGCTGTAACTGCTCTGTAATCTGGTCTGGTCAGCCAGGAACTGCAATGGTTCCTCTTATTGCTATCCCAAGTAGAGTCACAGCACTCCCCGTGCTTTGGTAATGGAGAATAGGAACCTTGTACCTTAAGAAAGAACCCCACTAGCAAGCTAAGGCATTTTAACTTTTTTTTTTTGTTTTAAAGCAATGAACCTCTCTCAAGATGTAGGATAATGTATTAATCTCTTTTACCTGTATCTCCCTAAATTGGAACTCAGCCTGCAGAAGTCAGAGTGGGACGTACTGCCAGATCTAGTGCTAGTCTTTCACCAGGAGGATGAATTTCATTATCTTGGAAATCATTCTTAAGCAGATTTAAAATTTTATCGGTTAGCTTTTACAGACTGCACATCAAAGATGGAAGGCCTAAACTTGCAATCTGTTTGGTGCACTCACTGCTGTTGTTGCTGGCTACTACATCTGAGACACTTGATCAACTCAACCACATGGCATCCCTTCTGGATTCCAAGCTGCAGGGCTTTTTAATACAGAAAAAGCTTTTCAAACTACTGAACATTTAACAGTCTGACTCAAGCCATTCTGCCATGCGTGCACATCTAAGCACATATGCTCGTGAGCTTTATGATACTGTCTCTGTAAAAACTCTTAAGAGGAAACAAGTACATGTTCACAGGAAGCAAATAAAAGTTGCATATCCTATCAGCAAGACTTCCTGCTGTCAGTCTGCTGGGCATTATGACTCAAAACATACTCATTCAGCCTGCTGTGAAGGAAATACTGAAATCTGATTTCTCGTGCCAGCAGGAGAAATATATTTTTTAATAGAAACGTTCATCCAAAGCCAGGTCACCACAGGGTGATCTCATTTTGTGGTCTTTTTAAAGAGTTTGGGTAGGAAATGCAGCACGGTTGTGTCTGTCTTAGTTGTCTGACTTAGAAGTTGTCTGACTTAGAAGTTGTCTGACATGTTGCACTATTGTCTGGGCTTATCGCAGAGTGTTATGCAGAATACCGCCAACAACAAGGTAGCCATATTTATTCTACTAATACAAGTGTGAATTTTGAAGAGTAACAACTGGATTTGAAAAAGACAAAGTTGGAGATGAGATTAGATAGTTCATGTGCAGTTACTTCTGTCAAGTATCTATGGACAACTGTTATTCCTAGAAAGCTTTCATCCCACCGGATTGTGCCTGGATGCTCCATGCATGTGCAGAAGAGGCAGTGTGCACTTCTCACATGGGAGCTGGCAATTAACAGAGTATCCTTGTTGTCGTGGTTTAGGCCAAATAGGCCACTGAGGACGTGGGGGACCCCAGATGGGAGCAACAGGTGCTCCCCTCTACTCGTCTTCAAAGAGAGAGTCAGAGGAGGGAAAAAGATATTTATGAGTTTAGAAGGAACTAAACTACTTTAATGAAATAT
>RSEF01000001.1:126889369-126903066 GCA_003993805.1 Himantopus leucocephalus | reverse complement strand
ACCAGCTTTGTTGCCCTTCTCTGGACACGCTCCAGCATGTCAATGTCTTTCTTGTAGTGAGGGGCCCAAAACTCAATGCAGTACTCAAGGTGAGGCCTCACCAAGCTGAGTACAAGGGGACGATCACTGCCCTAGTCCTGCTGGTGACACTGTTCCTGATACAAGTCAGGATGCTGTTGGCCTTCTTGGCCATCTGGTCACACTGCTGGCTTGTATTCAGCTGGCTGTCAACCAGCACCCCCAGGTCCTTTTCTGCTGGCCAGCTTTCCAGCCACTCTTCCCCAAGCCTGTAGTGCTGAATGGGGTCGCTGTGACCCATGTGTGGGACCCGGCACTTGGCCTTGTTGAACCGAACTCATCAACCGATAAAAAGGCCCAGGCCTTTTTCTTCCACTCTTCTGGATTTTTTAAAAATTGCCAATAAAATATCATTAATCTTATTTTGGTTTTCACAGCATATTTCGCATCAATGTCTCCTGCAGTTTACAAATATTTGTGGCCTCTGTGTTTATTATTGCAGTGAGATATTTATTGCCGTCAATACTGGCAATTGCAATGAGGTCAACACTTAAATATATTCATAGTATCTCAATTCTCTGACGTAACAAAGTTGCAGCACGTTGCGGGCAATGTCAACAGCCTGGTCTTTTCCTAACTTTTTTTGAAGAACTAACTTTTTTTGAAGAACACTTTACTCCTTTGTTACTACGTTCTTTCAACTTTTAATCCAAGAATAATTGAGTAGTAACATATAGATCGAAGGGAAATGGCCAAATAGTCACTCCTGGCCCACGTGCCACTTCTGAGCAGCTCAGCTGCAGCTCCCATGTATCTGTTGTATCACATAACCAGTGATCACCCTGTGCTGGCAGAGGAGCTATCATGTAGTGTAAATGCTGGGCAGTACAGGCTGCTGTGGCTGACATGCCTACAGTGACCTGGGCAGTCTACTGAATCTTAAACTGGGCTTTCTTTCCCCTTTGAACTATTTTTGGATCTGCCCTAGACCTGAGTTTCACATAGCTTGTGTTTGGTAGGTCTTGCTTGTCTTCAGTTTTTGCAAGGTAGAACACTGGATCAGAGGAGATGTCCAGCCCAAACAAGTGAGGGGGTTTGTTAGCATATTACCCTTTAATGAGTATGTAGAGTTCTCCTATTGCTATTTTTTTGTATTTCCTCCTAGGACTTTCAGGATGGGTTGGAACCAATGTGCACTAGTCCCATGTGTCAACCCATCAAGTCTTCAGTGGATGCATTATAAAGGTGATCTGCAAAGGCATGGGTGCCATTTCTGAAAGTTGTGCATTCTAGTAAGGAGCAGGCTGCTGGACATCTGGAAATCCTAAGCAAATGTGCAAAATTCTTAAACTCTGCCAGGGCAAGATATTGAGTGAAAAAACAAGGATGTGTTTGGAAAAAGCCAGATGTATGATAGAATTAAATTTAATAATAGAATCTCATAGGTGAATAAAATAACATTGTGCTCTGCCTTTCTTCCTATATAAAGTACCTTTTTTTTTCACCTGCCTTTTTGTTCATAAGCATGTCAAAGTTTTTTAAGATGATGGTGTCACAGAGCTGGCGCAGGGGAGGGAAGGTTCCTGCGGCACCTTGTACGCTGCATGAATGAGGCTGCTGAGGGAGTCCCAGCACAAAGCAGGGAGGCTGCAGGTTGCCAAGGGAAGGACCTGATGCATTGGGGAACTGCCAGGTGACCTTCAAAAGGAACATACAAATCTCCTTTGGAACAGAGGGGAGAGAGGGGGTTTTGATGTAAATCAGAAATCCACCGAGTCTACTACTGCCACCTCACCTGGAAGCAAAATACCTGCAAGGGTGCAGTGGGCCAGAGAAAGCTGTGTATAAATCGTTCTAATTTCTATTCCATCTCCTCTAGTCACTTTGAATTTCCTGTATTTAAAAAGTTAAACATTCCAGTCTTCCTGGCCGTTTCGAGTTTTGAAGTGTTTTGCTTTTCTTTGGGGAGCTCATTATAAAAATAAGGTCTAAGCACATCCACCTCAAAGTTATGGCTGACTCACCGGGCCATTATATCACTCTCCTTCCCCTAAAGGAGTCATCCAAAGGGAGACCTTTGAAGGTGCAGATGTCTTTTAAGATTCTGGCTCTCAACAATGCTCTGTGGATTGAAAATCTGCCTCCTGAAGAAACGACCTCAAAAATGACTGCTTCTGCTGTACCGTTTTGTGCCAAGCCAATGGCATTGCAATGACATTTAGTGCTGTGCCCATTTAACACAATATTATAACCATGATTTCTGTGGCATTGACTATAGAAACTCCGTAGCTGAAAACCTAATGAGTTTCCTGGCTGTGGAGATAAACTCTTTGTATAACACATAGTTTGGATGTGGTAACAGTCCTGTGACAGATCTTGTTTGTTCAATCTGACTTTTTCAGCAGCTGTTTCCCAATGCTGTGATACCTTTGCTTTGCAGAAACTTAAGGAAATTTCTGACATGGCTGTGAGACAGAGATTTCAGTCTCATTTTACAGGTGAGGAACTGAACTGGAAGACCTGTTCAAGCATTTATGAAGTCTACTGCCAAGATATAACTGAATTTAAGTTTCCCAATCCAGTGCCTGACTTAAGACAAGTTTCTCTTCTTCTATGTGTTTATCTGCATGATTAACAAAGCCAGCATTTCTTTGTTGATATCGTTTTGAATGAAGATAGATTTATTGCAATAACTGACAGGTTGTGTTTTTACGTTTTCAACACTTTATGTCAAATATTAATTGATATCGGCATAAATGTCCTGTGTCAAATACAGCAGACACACACACAGACAAATATGTGGGGGACAAGTTATAGAGTACCCCACCCTTTCCTGCATTTGGCCTGTTACATGTTCACACAATCCTAGTCATGCTTTAACACCCAAAGTCTGTTTCCATGTCCTTAAGGAGTTATTTTCATTTCAAATGGAAAAACCGTGGGCTGTATCCTTATGCCCCCCAAAAACCCCAAACCGATCTGGATAACTGACTTGGAAGGTCATAATCAAAACCTACTGTGAAGACTCGTGAAGAACTCAACAAAGCTACCTCTGTTAGCTAATCACTAAAACTTTTTGTAAGTATTTGGCAATTTTTATTTGTTTTACAAACCACTTCCTTAGTGATTTGCAGGAGGAAGCAAGACATCCCCATAATTTTTCTTAACCTAGTTAGCAGGAAGCAGAACTTATGATTTTGTCAAAGGGGTTTTCAAGAAAACATGAAAACCTATCGGAATTTAAAAATAAGATAGTTGTCACTGAGAAGCCACACCTCATCTGATTTGTTCTTCAGACTGCCTCTGAAATCAGGGTAAATCTGTTGGTCTTTGTGGTCATCAGTGATTTTATCAGATTAGGCAATCTAGAACTGAGGAACCAAGAAAACGTTTGGAATTGAACTGTTGTCAAGTATATACTTACTAAGTGTGCCCAGCTCCATAAACCAACATAACATTTTGGATTTCTGTAAAATACTTTGAGATTACTGGAAAGTAAACATAAATAGTGCAATATGTGTTTTCAATAGATGCAGTAAGAACCTGGTCAGATGAGCTGCCATTTCATAAGTGCAAACCCACGAGTAACACTTACAAAGAGTAAACTGCACACCTACCTTGAGGGAGAGACTGGCCCAAGGCCATACCCCTTTGCCTGGGTTTACTTTACTCAGAGAGAGCAGTAAAAGAGTAAACTTCAGCTGAAAAATTATGTTAGATTGCAGGAATTCTTTTAACAACTGAAAAAAAAGAGACAATTGAAGGCTTGGTTTCAGGGAAACAACTGGGGCCTCCAGCAACTACCATCTCTCTATTCCTAATCTCATGTTTTAACTAGGAAACCACTCTATTTTTCATAGCACAAACTCAGCAGTTTAAATAGTGTATGATATCGACTGATGCCCGGTATTTACCATAAAAGCATTATTTCAGATTAGGTCAGAAACCTAGGTTTCATGGTTTCAAATGGATCATAATAATAAATAAATATAGATCATAATACTAAAAAGGCTTGCCAAAAAGTGTTATTCTCTGGTTTTTACTTTATTCTATAAACACTTCTTTTTTTCTCATGAGGAATTACTATTGCATGTGCAGAGATGTTTACCGTAAGTAGACTACAGGAAAATAAAGATACTTTTTTGGGGATCTACACTTAAAACTTGGAAGCCTTTCAAAGGTACATGCTCTCCCATTCCAGCCCACTTGAGAAAACACCTAGCTCTCAATTCGTCACTTCTGATATAGGATGTCCATACTTTTTTGGTTTTAAGGAAAGTTTTCTTAACCTGTTTAATAGGTTATTGCATTATTCAGGCTATCTTTTACTTAAGTTTACAGTTACTATAAGAGTGATAATTATATAGCATACCAATAAGCATTATATTTGTCATTTGGACTCAAATCTTTGGGGATGTGTTTGTTTATCATGTCTTTTGTTTGATCAGTGTTGGTGAAAAGGGATGTAGTGAACAGATAACACTGAGAAATATCAGCATCTTGGTTTTTTATAGTACTCTGTCCGGATTGCCGCTGACAGTTCTGTGTATGTGCCTGGTGAGTACACAGTTGGAGGTGGTGGACTTAACACAGAGTAGTAATGTAATTTATTAAATCATCGTCCCCTGCTGCATGACTTTGCATGTATTTGTTGAGGTTTTACAGACTTGTGGAGATAAAATGTCAAGCTGGCAACACCTGGTTTACGTTTGCCTTTGGGCAAGGCTATCAACTCCTTATTTCAGTTAGAGACTGAATTACTCATATTTTCTCAGTTAATGGACTTGCGTGACCTTTAACTGAAGTCCTCTTTGAACTGTGATTTCATTCCTCTCTAGGGCCGGTGTGAAGGCCCCTGCCAAGGAATTGAGCAGGCAGCCACTGAGAGGTGAAGTGGGAATGGGTGGTGGTGTCGTTTGCCCTGCTCAGGTGTACAGCCTGAAGTAGGCTTTGCTCCAGCCTCTGAGCACTCTGCTGGTTATCCAGCATTTCCTACACGGGGAGCACAGGCCACTGACTAAATCATTCAAATATTTTTAGCAGATAGGTCAGACCTTATAATATGAATTGGAGCACATGATAAGAAACACCGTACTGAGACTGGTGGTCATTGCGGCCACTGTTTGCTTCAGATGGGGCAAGAGGAGATGTATTTTGGGAGTGAGCGCATGTGAGCATGTAGACTGCTTTCTGCAGTCCATCTTGTATCTCTGCAATCCCATTTTTCTTACGGTTGTTAGAGGGTTTCTTCCTGCCTTTAGTTTTTGTTTATGGACCTAATGTACTTGAATTTGTCTAATCCTTCTTTGCACCTGCTGATACTGAATGATTCATGGTTTTCTGAGGCACTAAGTCCCCAAAAGTTTCCTACCTGCTGTGTAAAATACTTTCTTTAATCTATTTAAATATCCTATTAGATTTGTCAGGGGAATTCTAGTTTGCTGGATCTGGGTAATAATCTTTGGATTCTCTGTATCTGAAACCTTTAACATGTTTTTTTAAACTTCAGTTGTATCCTCCTCCCTCATCCTTCTTTTCAAACTGAAGTCCTGGGCTTTTCAGTGCCTCCATCTCCTTGACCATTGTAGTTGCCTTTCTCTAAGTCCTTTTGAAACATGGAGACAAGAACAGTAGACAGTACCTAGGATGCGGCAACATGAGAGGTTTTCACAGCAGCAAGATGCCTTGTTCTCAGAACTTTTCCAGATGTTTTCCAAATGTTTGCTAGCACTTTGAATGTCCATGTGCATAGAGTCAAAGATTTTAGAGAACTCCCAGTGATTACTCTCAAGATCTACTTCTGGAGCAGCATCTTCTGAGTTCAGCAACATGTAAGCATGGTTGAGATCTGTTTTCAGAAGCAGTTTAACTTTTGCTTATTTACGTTTATGCATCTTTAACATTCAAAGTTGCTGCAAAGAATACACAGTGCTCTTATCGTTCCTGTGTGTCTCTTTAGCTGGCAGACTGGTACAGGTCTTGTAGCTGACCAACTGGTACAGATCTTGAGTTGGAATGGTGATGTTTGAGACCACTGGAGCTGGTGCAATTTTGCAGTTACAGAGCTAGTAGGAAATTCTTGGATCAGCAGGACTAATTCTTTGGTTGCAGGATCCTACAATGGCATGAAATCTCTGCCATGGATCTTTGCTTTAGAACTGATTTTTCTCCTTCATCTATATGGGAAGGCTGCTGCAGAGTCTCATTATGATTATGATAAAAAGCTTTATTCTGTCTTTCAGCCTGTATTTATTTGTGGCAAATGTATATAGGTTTCTCCTTGGTTGACTTAAAGGATTTTTCTCTCACTCTGATGTTCATGCTCCAGTTGAATTTGTAGAGATACGCTAATTGCTCTCTTAGCTTTCATGTTAATATACTGAACAAGCCAAGCTCTTCTAGTCTCCTTTTGTAAGATGGCTTTACAAGGTAACTCGTCATCCTAGCCACCTTTGTCATATGTTATTTCTGAGTTTTTCTTTAAGATGTTGTCTACACGTCCAGTTAGTGGTAGACTTTTTTGATGCTTTAGCAATGTTGTTTTAAATAATCCAAAATAAACTGCTTTAGGGATAAAATAACATATTGCATCATTGTTTACATCTGAAAGGATATAAAAGACAATAAGTCTTCTTCCTTCCCTTCTGAGCTGTACCTCAAAATAACTGCTGTGTATTTCAGTGTCTGATAAACACTGGAAAGAAACAAAAATTTATTTAAAAGAGGGAGCTCAGTATTTGTTACTTCTGTGCTTGGTAAGGAACGTAGTCTGAAATCACGACAGAAAGAGTAATTTTTATCTGGAAACCATCCAGACAGGATATGATGTAAACAAGTGAGAGACTGAGAAAAGGAAAGTAAATATTGCCAGTATGTACTCTCTCCCCTTCTTGATTTCAGCACTTACATCCCTTTCTGGGAACACATAGGAAAGACAGGACAATGGTTCCTCTATTTTCTTTTTCTGTGTGCATTTGATTATTGCAGTTGTTTTCTTGCACCTTTTGTATTCTCAGCTGCTTGCATGCAATCAAGTGCAAGTCTGCAGTCTCTACATTGAGAAAATACCCTGTTTCCCAGTAAAGCTAGTGAAGTTTCATGAATTTTAACCCACATAATGAACGCATGCTTAAAAATAGTTAATCAAATTTGAGAGTAATATGGCTATTAAGTGTATAAAAAGAAACAGTTTCACCCTGGTTTTCAAATTGCAAAAGGTTAATTGATACATAGCAAGTCGATCCTTTACAGGCCAGAAGCAGGGCATGACAGTTTAAGGTAGACCTCCTTTTGACTATATAGTAGGGCAGACCAACCTGAATGACTTCAAGCCAGCTTGGTTGCAGATGAGTTGTAGTGGGTGGGAGCACTGGAAGGGTTGCTGGCTTGCCCAAAGAAGCTTGGTTATGCTGAAGGATTTGTTTGCCTGAGCTCCATACTAGCCTAGGTGCTTGCATCCCAATAAGACTTTAAAGTTAGTTTATGTATTTTACTGTCATTAGAATGTAGATATATAATTTCTTGATATTGGCTTTTCCTTGACTTTCTTTTGCTCATATACGTGGTCTTGAATGTACTGTAATACTACTGCTTCTCACTGAACTGTAAATAAGGGAACTTCTTTAAAATGTCAAATTTAGTCTGAATTATATCAGTTTTGGTCTCAGACAAGAATACCTTGAACATTTCCCTTCGTTTTTCAGACTCTGCTTCACTTCGTAGTAGACTGGCAGCAAAATAATCCTAGACGTGCTTGAATAGTCTTAGATGTTGTTGGGTTTTGGCTTCTTACAGTAACATAACATTAAGTTGCTGTAAGAATATAGTAATATAATGTTAGAATAAGACTGTAAAGAACAAGAGCCTTACATATTTTAAATGTCTCAGAGCTATTAATGGTTTTTCTTTGCTAGTGTCATAAGTCATCCATGATATATATATATACAACCAATAACTCTGGAAATGTTTTTGCTGTTTAAAGCATTTTTATATTGTTTTAAGATCTAAGTATATCCAAACATAAAGTAATGAATCGAGATGCTTAGCTACAATGTGAATATCTTATGTAAATAAAAACCTTAAAGTAATTGACATTCAGTGTTTTGTTAGCTTAATATTTGGACATCAAGAATAGCTATTTCAAGAATGTATTTAAATCTTCACTCAGTCTTCCATGGTTACTGAGGCTTTAAGCTAAAACAGTATCAGTATTAGTCAGGAAAACAGCTAAGGTTCTTTACAATTAATCATAAGTAACAAGTTTGTTTTGTAAAGGAACAATACCTTTGCTTTTTTTTTTTTTTTTTTGTGTCAAACTTTTAGGCTCAGTTTTAAAAGAGAATTATAAGAATTTGGATTTTCCACCAGCAGTCATCTGAATCCACTGACTCTTTCAGGAATTTAAGTAGAAAAATTTAAAGAAGCCAAATATTTATTTACATAGGATAAATTTCAGAATTAACAATGTTCGTTTTCAGCTGTGCAAACCACATTCTTCACTCAGTCTCATGTTTCTTAAAATAATTTGGGCTCTTGCCTTTTAGAGTTTCAGAACTGTAATCCAGCAGCTGCTTTGTTTTTGCAAGAAAACTCCATGCAGCGAATGTCCTCTGCAGTGTCAGTCAACCTGATGCAAAGTTTAGACACTGTGGCTCTTGGATTGAGGTTGGAGGTGACCTGTTCAAATGAAATTGTAGCAACATAGCCTCAAGAACGAAGCAAGCAGCCAGGCTGTCTGAGTGTGGGTGAAATCTGATGAATTATATGCTTCTTGGATCCCCTCCAGGATCCCAGTCAGTGTCAGTGTAATTTGTAAGGGCTGCGAATTCTAGAAGGAGCAACACATCATGTGCAACGTGTGTACTTTGTATTTAAAGAAGCTGGGAATGCACGAGCATTTTCCGTAGATGAAATCAGTGGGATTTAGTTTCTAAAGAAATAAAGTCCTCTGAACACTTTGCTTTGTTTTTTGTTTTCTGTTAAAGCGAATGAGCTTGTCATGTTTAAAGTAACCTGTTTGATAATTATGTCAAACTACTGTAGAAGTATGCAAAAAAATTTGAAAACTGCAGTCTCTGGGACCTGTGTTTGGCCTGCTTGTGAAATTATCAAGAGCATTTGTTGGCATAAGTAGTCACTATTCTAGCATGTAAAACAGATGTAGGTCCATGCTTCTGCAAATGGGAGCTTAGCCTGCACTGCTGCTGGCATTGTCTGTGGGTGGCCACCCTCTGTCCTGCTTGGTATCAGAATGCCCCTGCAGGGTTACAAGGCTGTGTGATTTCATGGAAATGTTTGACAAGTGTGTCCAGGGGAGCAGTGATGCAAATACAGCAATAGGATTTCTGCTTTGCCTCTAGGCTTCTGGTCGAAGTGTATTTGGAGTGGGACAGCAGCAAAGAGTCAGTATGAACGTGTAAGTAGTAAGCTGGTGTTGCTACAGGAAGGTGCTTGAGACTGTGGTTGTACCTGATGAGGGCTATTCTTCTCCACATTTTGCTCAGGAGTGGACCTTTCTGCTGCAAGGTCTTGGCTTGAATCGTAGAATCATAGAACATCAGGTTGGAAGGGACTTCAAGGATCATCTGGTCCAACCTTTCTTGGCAAAAGCACGGTCTAGACAAGATGGCCCAGCACCCTGTCCAACTGAATCTTAAATGTGTCCAAGGTTGGGGAATCCACCACTTCCCTGGGGAGTTGCCGGCAAAGAAGAGCAGAGTGGACAAACATCACAAGAGGTTGACTATGAACAGCCATGAGACAGGTAGGCTGTTGCTTCAATATTATACCCATACTGTGTTAATCAGATTTTGTAGTCACAGCAACAGACAATGCTTTTGGATGTTGCTAACATGGTAAATACAAATACTTTGTGGTAGTGTCTAGAATGGTGCTTTTCCACATAACAGCAGGAGCTCATATTAGACAACTGTCATGTTTACATAAGTTTCCAGGATTTATCATCCAAAACAGGCAAAGAGCTCATGCAAAGGAAAATCATAGCTAAACCTCAACCAATGATGAAAATTGCCACCTATCTGTATGATTAAGCATAGCAATAAGAGAAAGAATAAAAGAAAAAAAGAAAAAAGAAATTCCTTATCTAGGATTTATGTAAATGGCCTCTTTTTGTGTATCTCTTCAATGAAATCATAATCTTGTAACAGTGAGGACTGAGAAGCAATGTGAAAACTGCTACCCAGGTACTCGCGAATGCGGGGGAGGGGGCTGTTCTGATGTTCCACAAAGATTTGCTGGCCATGCAAATGATCTAAACTTATTTCATGGGAGTTAACTGCAGAACTTGAATCCCACAGTAAAACCTTTAAATTTGACTTAGCGGGTGGGAAAAGTAAGTAAAACTTACTCATCTAGCATTTTTCTGCAATTAGGCTTACATGCTTTTCTGAGAAAGCTGGTTTTTCAATTTTTGGAGAAATGACAAAAAAAAAAAAAAGAGCACTCAAGTTCTTTAGCCTTTCTATTGTCTTTTCCTGCTATATCTACAAAGGTGTTTTTGTGTATCAAGAAACTTTTCTGTGTGAAGTTTTAAAGGCTATCCTCTTTATGGACAGATTTTTTATATTCTTAGGAGGTTTTACTTTTGGATAAAGCAACATGTAAATGTATGTTTTCAGTCTCAACTATTCAAAAATGTGTATACATTGCAATGTGCCATGGCAGCATACTACAGTATGAATTAGGATATGATAGGATAAAATAGGATAGGATAGGACAGAACATTTCAGTTGGAAGAGACCTACAACGACCATCTAGTCCAACTGCCTGACCACTTCAGGGCTGACCAAAAGTTAAAGCATGTTGTTAAGGGCATTGTCCAAATGCCTCTTAAATGCTGACTGGCTTGGGACATCAAACACCTCTCTAGGAAGCCTGTTCCAGTATTTGACCACACTCTTCATAAAGAAATACTTCCTAATGTCCAGTCTGAACCTCCCCTGGCACAGCTTTGAACCATTCCCATGAGTCCCATCACCGGATACCAGGGAGAAGAAACCAGCGCCTCCCTCTCCACTTCCCCTCCTCAGGAAGCTGTAGAGAGATGCCTTTCTAATGGACATCAAGCCTAATGTGGAATAGTTGCTTGACTCTGCATTTCTTTGTGTACACTGTTTAAACTTGTTTAAAAATTACTGCCAATGAAAACAGCTATACTGGAAATTGCGTTGGTGATAATTATCTTCCAGTTGCACCTCATGCAAGTGCAAATTACTGGCCAAATGTCCTCATGTCCAACAAAGAACCAGTAGGTTTTGTCATCCTCTTCTTTCCCACCACCTCAGCTACAATGTGACTCTGAAAAAATTATTTCCTACGAGCACTTCTCCTTGTTCCCCTCTTCCCCATCTCTCCCCCAGGCTGGCTACTTTTGAGAATAATTGTTCCAGCCCCAAGCTAAAGACAGTAATTCTTTTGAGTGCTAACAAATCAGCTCTCACATTTCTCTTACTAACAGAGAGTTCATATTATCCAATTGTCCTAGGGGTGTTTCATTTCAATATCAGACAATGTTTAGCTGATGCACGTAATTACTTTTCCTGCATGTAAAAGCAAGAACTAAATTTACACACAGTTTGTGTATCCATTTTCTGTAAGCTTTTCTAATCAGCAGTTAATGAAACAACCTGTCATCAGACAGCTGTACTGCTGAAATGACATGAAAAGCAAATCCATGGAGTAAGTTTGTTTGTAGACTTTCACCTAAGTTTGGAGCTAGTGATGATTTGTTGTTTTTTCTGCAGTTTAACCTTGTTTGGTCTAGCTGGAAATGTGGCAGCAGTGATGTCAGTATTTGCCAAGAGCTATACTTTTACAGGAAACTGTAATAGACATCATTCCAGGTTTTGACAAGATTTCACACAGCATAGCAGGGCAATCCAGCACAAATTCATCATAATAAATGCCTCCCATGCCCATTTTGGGTGATGTGCTCATAACCTTACAGATGTGGTCCATGTGTAGCTGAATGAAACTATTCAGTTGCTGCTTTGCACGAAATGCTTGAACACTGTGACAAATGTCTATTAAAATGGTTTGCTGCTAACGTGGATTTAGAGACATTAAAATATCAACACCATGTAATACAGGATAGCTTAATGTCACAAGGCATCAGAAAGCACAGAATCAAATATCCTAGTTTTCACAAGATTTTTTTCCAAAAACATGTTAGACCTGGGATTCTTCTACTGCATGGTTTAGGAGAGACAAGGGGGAAGAAGGGGAAAAGGTTCCTGAGCTACTCAAAATGGAAAGGAGTGATCTGGCCCTGTTTTACTTGCAGAAGTTCAAATGTGCAGTCACCTCCCTGGGTTGGTGGAAAGGTGTGCGGTCCTGGGCTACCAAGGAGCTCAGGGCCTTTGTGGTTCCAATGGCTTCTCTCAGAATTGTGTGGCAGTCTGACGGGAATCCTTTTCACCTGATACAATGGTAACCACTAATCTGTGTATTAAAAGCTCTTTGCATCACTTCCTTGTTCCTTAGAATATTGTTCTCTGCTCTGCAGTGTTTTGTGCCCTCCAAGGCTTCTCACTGCCTTTGTTTTCTCCCTTTCAGGCACTTTCTTGGCAAACTGTTACCGGTTTTGAAAGAAGATACTTCATTTGTACCTGTCTAAAAGAAAACATTTTTCTTATAATTTCCTTCCCCCTTGGTTTTTATATTGCTTGGCATGTGGGGTTTTTGGTTGGTTTTGGGTGTGTGTGTTTGGTTCTGTTTTTTTTCCTGGAATGACAGCTGAAATTGAATGTTTGAGATCAATAGTCCATGGGTGGTCTTCCCTTTTCAGATTGTTAGGTAATATCCTATGGCTTCTGGTCTGCAGTAGTTATCATCAGATGAACACAACCTTAAAATCTATTATTGTGATTCTTGCATAAAATAAAACAGTTCCATTGATGTTATTAGAAAACATGCTTCATGTGGTGAATACACAAACTTGTATTGATACATATTAGCTGACTACATAGTCTCCCCCCCACCTCCTTAAGACAACTACAGCAAAGAGAAAGGAAATAACCTGAGTAAAGAATCAATCTTGTGGGATCAAATAATTTTTCAGCGTCTCAAATAAAGGCAAAGAATTACATCAATGGTGAAAATAAAAGTATCTTCAGACTCTGGTCTGCGTTTAATGTTTACTATAGTTTCATATACTGTGTTTTTTTCACCATAAGAAGTCCAATGGCTTCCAGTAATGTTCTAAGAAATGCTAAGTACCAATGTATAGCCTGTAGATTGATTGTAAGACAGCATCTTCCTCTTTCTCCTTTTCTTCTCCACTGTTATGTTTTGAGAAGCCTGCAACAATTTATTGTCATTTAGACAATTATTCTGTCACCCGATGACCCCTCCCCACCCGGGAAAAGGAATTGGGAAAAAACAAGGAAACCTGAGGGCTGAAATATAAACAGCTATAATAGAATAAGATTAGATAATTAACATTATTAACACTAAAGAACCAATACTGATCCTGATACCAATATAAAACATACAAGGATTATACTCAGCCAATTCTATCGGCAGGAAGCTGTGCACTGACAGCAGTGGTCAGTAAATGTCAGACACTGCGAGCGCTACGGCTCCAGGAGGAAGGGAAGGCCTCAGGGCTCCAGCACGGGGGCAAGAAGTTCTCTGGATCGCAGCCATCATAGAAGAGAGAA
>RSEF01000001.1:126878840-126889269 GCA_003993805.1 Himantopus leucocephalus | reverse complement strand
CATTAGAAGAGAAATTAGTCCTGTGTTGCTCAAACCAGGGCATCCGCTTACTTCAGTAACAGTGTTTGCAACACACATGGAGGGTTTAGAAAGGTTTAAACCAAAGCCACCCTTATTAACTCTGAGCCTTCTGATTCTGAAACTTCATAGATCACACTCTTTATTTCACCAGCATTTTAAGTCAGATTACCCCATTTCTATTGCTGCTTTATATTAGTTCTCTGCTTCGCAAATTCTATGAAATAGTGGTATCTGTCGTATGTCATTTTTTCTTACCTACCATAGGGAAGTGAAAATGTAGAGGAGTGCTTTGGTTTTGGGAGGCTTGCTGGTTGATTATGTGTCCCTGTTATTGCATTTGTGTTAGCGCAGGCTAGGGCTTGTACTTGGCGCGGAAAAGGGTGAGGCCTGTGAGAGGCTTGGTTTGGGATTTTAACAGTTCCGTCAAAGATCAGTCTTCTACAAAAAGCATTGCATCTTAATACCTGGGAAAAGGTTGACTGTTATGTCAGGGTCATAGTGGAGCTTCAGATGTGTCTTTAGTTTTCGTGGGCTCAGGCCATGAAGTTAAGAACTGAGCCTTACCCTGAAAAATGGCACAGATCTCATGCACCAGCAATAGCCTCTGCCATTGAAAGAATTCTTTAAATTAGAGTTCACTTGGGGACAGTTAAAGCTGAAAATAATTTCTGAAGGTACTGTTAGGGTAGTAATGGATTAAATCCTTAGTGTTATAGAACAGTCTACCATTGGTATAGGTGCCAAATCCTTCTATGCCAACTGTGGTACTAAGTGCTTCATGTCCTCAAGAAACCCATGTACTTTATGCCCTGTGTTGTGCACTAAGCAAGCGTCTCTTAGAAAACTGATCTATAACTGGCCCTCCTTTATGTCGCTGGGGTTGTGCACAGCCTCACAACAGTCCATCGCTACCATCACTCAGCTTTGTGTGCGACAGCACTGGCTCCAGGAGAACCTCCAGCATACGAAGCCGGTGGACACAGCGCTATCAAATCTTGGCAGTACTGAAGACATTCAGGTTCTGATGTTGGTTTTTATTATTGACTGCTTTTACATTAAAGTGCAGGAGATGAAACTTCAAGCCATCTACTAATTCCCAGGATACTGAGGTTGTCATGCTGTCACAAGTTCACTGTGGAAGTTTTTTCGACAGTAAGCTTGAGACACTAAGAGAAGTGGTAACGTATACCATATGGCTGCGTAAGACAGCTTTTACATCAACTGTGCTAGCAATTCCAGGGGCTGCTCTAGCTTATACTTTCATATTCTTTCTTTTACTTGCTTTATGACAGTGCTACAGAAAAGTGAGACCAAAAGCATTGCTGCAAATCAAAACATATTTTTTTATGTTATTTGGTAAAAGCACAGCAATCTGCTACAGTTGCATTAAAACTGAGTTACTGCAACTTTGCAAAGATGATCAAGCAACCAGAATATTTTGCTGACAGTGATTTTTTAGGCAACCAAATTTGCTAAACGTACAAAATGCAGGCCAATCAGTCTTCAAATGTTTTGACCTACTTTCCCCTTGAACCCATTCCAAAATAATAATAATAAAAAATAACTATGGAGAGAGCAGATTACACAGCTCTACAATTTCACTGATGGGAATGTGAATGCCATTAAAGTAAAAGTGCTTCCTGCTGGCAGACCAAGTATGTATTTGTGTGGTTGTAACTTCTCAATACTCATTCAGATTTTGGGAGAGAGACAAGGCCAGGGAAGGACACTTATGCTGACTTAAACAGGGTCCTTTCAATCTACTGGGCCCTTCTACTGAGTTTCTTTTAATTCATCTGTGTAAAAATGCATAGTATGGCATCTAGAGTGTTTTTTTAAGTAGAGTCCAGTGTTCATTTTCACATGGTTTAAGCTACACTTGAAAAGCCTTTTTCTTATAACAGTTTGTAATTTTAATTGGTTAGTGAGTTGTTACTGATTAACTTCTACAGTTTCATACAGATGTCTTCCTGGATATTCTAATTTTTGATGCTTTAAAAAAAATAGTGACATAATTCTGCTGGCTGTCTCCCTTTGTTCTGTCCTTTCCATTTTAAAGTATTTCCTCATCTCTGGGGAGGTGGGAAGGGGGAAGAGTGTATGTGTGCTCAGAGGTATGTTTAAGAAGCAGGTCTATAGCCTCCTGTTTTTTAAGACGTACATAAATCCATGAGAAATATGGATAGGTGGGTTTTGTCGCTTCTGAAAATATCTAAGAACCGTGCTTTACTGGCAAAGGTATTAATGAGCGTTAAAAAGAGGAGAGGGAGTTGACAGGAAGAATTAATCCCTCCCAGTCTGAAACAAAAACCCAGAACTGCTGCATTTCCTTCCTTTCAGCATCATACAAACTGTACGGTTTCAGCGTTCCTCCCTTGGTTTACCTCCCCCAGCTCCTCTGGAGAGTTATTCTGTCATTTCCAGTAGGAAGATGATTTGCATAAACCAGTTCCTTTTCATGATTAGATTCAGGAAATCAGAATTATAATCTGATGTTGTTTTGCTTTTGTCCTGGAAGTTGTTAAAATGAGTCATCTGGCAACCTCTAATCCCATTTCTAACCATATATGGACATGTATGGGACTAAAAATGAAGGCAGGTTTGTGTATTTGAGAAATTCAACACAGTCAACATCTTTCTAGGATTTTAATTTTGCAAAGCATTTAGACACTGAAAAGTAATTGCACACTGTTAAATGCTTTGTCTAAGTAGGGTCTAAGTGTTCTAAGAGTTTTCCTATAAGCATGATATATATTTGGAACATGAGTTCAAAAGGGCTTAAAATATAAATTATGGAAGGAAGATATACATGTGCATAAGCAGTAGAGTTGTAGCTCTCCCACTGAACCAGTTTCCCACAGACTGTGCAAGTCCCTGTACTTCCTTCCAGTCAACAAGTAATTCTGCTGACCTTAGTCAAAAAAAAACCTTTATTCAGCACAAATAAACTTTTTTGCCTTTTGGTATCATAAATCCTGTTTATTAGATTACCTGACTAAAGAAAGAACTACCTCCTGCCAGCATCAGAGGGCAGTCTTTTCAAAGCAAGCACCCTCACTGCTGGGTTATTTTTTTTCTTGTTCTTCTTTCTCTTGTCTTAAACGACTGATCATCGCTAGAACCTTCTCCTTTGAACCAAACTCGAGAGTTACAACTCAATTCTGGAGATGGTGTACACAATTCAATAATTAGTGTTTTACCTTTCCTTCTCTCTTTGGTTTGAAACAAATGGCAAACTGAAAAATAATCTTGACAAACTTAGCAATTTCCTTTCTATAAGTAGGGCTGCATAAAGGACTCAACTGATTTCAACTGGTAAGTGAATGTTCCCAGCAGGAACAAACATGAGGGGAAGTTGTGCAATTTGGTCCATAGTATTTCACTTTTTAGAACACTTCTAAATAGTAAAATAACATTTAGATTAGGATCCAAAGTCCAGGGTCTTCTTATGGTTGCCATTAAATATTTTGTAATTAATGTATAGTTTTGTGTCATGCCGAATCTATATTTTATAATGGCTTCTGTTTATACTACATGTATTTACCATTTTTAAGAATGAGCATAATCAAATGCAGCAAAGCTTAACACAGAAATTGCAACTTCCAGTTGTACTTGAACTCATATTCAGTTGTGTGAAGGTGGCTCATGGAGCGAAGCTAGCTACGAAGTCAGGCACCCTGATGGACTATATCTCCCCAGCCTGCCTGTCTTTGCCGTACATAGAGGTGATGGTGGCCCTTACGTTCAGGATGAAGGATATGCGGGCTAGGATAAGATACCTGGAAGTGCACAGCTTTCACAGAGCTCTGTTGTCTTTTAGTAGCTATTTAGCACAGCTGCCATAGCTGCAGATGAATAATTTTGGATTTTGTCTCTATGTATGCACTCCTCCACTCTCCAAGTACCTACATCTTACGCACATAATATAAAATTTATAGCTGATGCATATGGACTAAGAAAGTGCACCTCTTGCTCTTCTGTAGGGATTCTATAGGGATAAGCTTATAGATCTTATTGTATAGATTCAGGAGAAATATTAGGATTGTGTTTTAATGTTCTTTAGTTGTGCTTGTAATAGAAATACCGGTTTAATCAAGTTAGTGATAAGCATCTGCCACAGAAAAACTATGATTTTTGGCCAAATAATATAAATTGGAACAGCTCTATCGAGGCCATATAAATCAAAGCTCCTCCCTCTTCAGAGGCTTGGCTTTATCTTAAAGAAATGGATAATAATACAATGTTTAAGTGACCCTAAGCCTGAGAGAAGTGAGGGGTTCCCCCTGGGGGTCCCTCATCCCTTCCCTTAGATGGTCCCTCCATGCCGTCAGCCCCTGTCCCCAGCACTGCTTCAGGCAAAGCCGGTCGCCGCAGAGAGGCAGCAGAGCTGGCGCCTGCTCCCGGGGTGCAGGGAAGCCAAGGCTGCTTAAGCTGTCTGCATCTGCAGCCAGAAATAAGGAAATCATGATATTCCAAGTGAGAACAGAGTCACTGTGCCATCCCTGCTTCTTGTACAGCTCTACGTATTATTGTGATGTTACCGATGTGCACTGAAACCACTTACTTCTCTCCATGTGTAGGTGCTTTAATTCCTACAGGAATGAGCCCTGACAACTCGAGAAGACACAATAGCGAGGCAAAACTAAACTAAGGTTTGGCACCAAAAATCATCGAGCAGTGGGGTAGGAGTGGATGGGCTGTTATTTGTCATTGTTCCAAGATGTTCAAACAAAGTTTGTAGTAGAAAGCTTGTTATGGTAAGCAGCTGTTGCACCAGACTGTTTAATCTCAGATAAATCTCCCAGTTGCTCGGAACCAAATCCAAAGCCAAACTACTGATGTCTGGCTGACCCTTTAGTTCTAAGTGTCTGCACCTTGCTCTGCAGAGCCACTTTTCAAAAATGCAGATATTCTCTGGAGAAGGGAATACTAATGCTCTGTGGGTGAGCATCATATAACTGCTGTCTTGATCTCTTAACCCCATGTTTAACTTACAGGGGTCAGATGAACTATCCATCCCCATGCCCAGCACTGAAGTTCCCTTCACATTTTTGATACTCTGTTCACCTCCAAATGCCACGGAGCAGGATGTGGGCCATAACTGCACAGAAAGGGATTCTCTTGTGTCTTGATTAGTTTTTGATTAGTTTCTCTATGGTGCTTAGCTTTGACATTTGAAGACATGACAAAATTAACAAGATCACATTTGTGTCCTTCTTCCTCTGCAGCTAGTTTGGTATTTTTAAATCACCATGCTGGCAAGCTTGATCAACTAGCTGAAAGTGGAACAATGACACATATTTGGTGAGGAGAAGGCGGCAAGTAGTAGTATGCTGATGTGAAATATTCTTTTAAAAAAACCCACCCCACCATGTTTATAAAAGAACATACGTACTTAAGTGCTTAGAACTGGACACACATTTCGTATTACCCTTACAAGGTCAGACTTTCCTTTCATTTGCCTCTCAGTAACACCAGAAGTGTTTAATACATGTAAATAAAAGGTGATTTGTGGTGAATCTTTCCAGTGCTGGGTTGGTATCTTCTCTACAGTATTTTTCACACTGTAATAGGCTTTGCTGTTCAGATGCACTGAAGGGTACAAGCTAGTATTTAAACATCAACAAAAATAACCCCAGAAAATCTCCCTTCCATGTGAAATTCTTCTACACTCTTATCTGGGATCCCAAATAATGTAAATAAAGCTATGCTGAATTACATATGAGGAGCTAACATTTTGGTTTTCGTAACTCTTCTATTATATGTCCTATACCTTTAAGAAACAAGCTTGATAACTTGCAGCTAGTGAGACAGAATTCTGGTATTTTCTTTTTTATTTAAATAATAGAATTCTCATGAGAAAAAAGAACTCTACCTGTGAGATACAATTCCCATTTCTCATATTTTACCTTGTAAATGTCACTTTCTTTTTGTAATGGATTGGGCAGGAAACTCGACCCTTTCCTTTGAATGACTCATGATGTAATGTACTTACAGATTAGAAACACAATTTGAGTAATGTACTATATGACATTAAGTGAGGTCTTGCCTATTCAATCACGTTTATCCTAGTGGATACCTAGCACGACATCACTTGTGCTGATATTAGGGTGTTTAGATCATTAGTGCAGAAAACCTCGTTGAAGTTCATATGCGGGTGTACTTTTCCTTCATGTTAGGAATGTGCTTTAATCATGTGAAAAATTTAAATTCATTTACCTGCAAATGTCATTGGTTAAAATTGACCATAAAAAGCACCGTATTAATTTCTTATTTGTAGCTGTCAAAGAAGTCCAAATGACAGACAAGAGCATATTGATTTTAATACAAAATAAGCTCTCATTAGGCTGATCTGGAATGTAATATTTGCAGAACTGAGCAAGATTCTTCAGTAAACTTGGTGAATAAAGGAGGAACTCTACCACAGGACAAAAGTATGAATGTCCCATTCATTGCTACTTTGCATAATCTGTTGTCTTTTAAGCCATAAAGAGATGATTTAAGTGGTATTTTACTTCAGAGGAATGTTTCACATTTTGGGCTTCTGGTGCCCTGCCAGTGTCAGATAGAAAGGATGAAGTCACGTGCCTGTAGAAGTGACAACTGGCCTGCATGTGAAGTCTTCATTTTCACATATTGATTCTGTTTGCTCATAGCAAGGATATGGGATATGTCTAGGAGATATGACTACTGGAGGAGTGTTGGTGGCAGCTAACTCTGGCTAAGTTATGTGGCCAATTCCCTTTTATAACAAGTAGTAGAAGACAGTCTCTCCCAGAGAAGAATTCAGAAAAAGACGAGTCTAACTATATTGCTTGAATTGTCCTAGTGAGTCACAAACTGAGCCTCAGAAGAGCTTTTAGTCAAGTTAGACATCTCAAGCTTGCTCTTGAGACTCTACCTGAGTAGGTTTCTCTGCTTTCTCATATAGGTAAATATATGGCCACTGACTTTGGCATCAAATCCCTCCATTAGAGGCCATTGTTTCGAGAAAGGGAAAGGAAATCAAAGCACAAGAGGGTAATAGAAAACTACAGCAGCCCTTAGCTGGGTCAAAAATAGGTGACTATTTTTGGTCTATTGAAAGCTGGTTGTCCTTTGGAAGATGTTCCCACTGAACAGAAAAGCCTGCTCTGTTCTTTTCCTTTCTCTGCATGGGGTTTGTCTTTCAGCCCTTCAGCCAGGCATGCTACTCCCCCACCAAACCTAGTGGATTCACACCCTTTGCCAAACAAGTGGAGCCACCATATACCCTGCTGCTAATACCTATAATTGGTCTTGTATCTCAAAAGATCTCTTGAAAGGAGCAAAGGGAAGACCTGACATTGCCTTAAGTGAGAGCAACATTACCGTCTAAGGTTATGTTCCCTTAAGTGGGATCCACAAGTGGATCTATGGCAATACCAACACCAAGGCTTCAAAGCAGTACACTTCAAACAGAACTTTGAACTGTTTAAATTTACAGTCACGCATTTTTTTTCCCCTATTGTAGCAATACCCAAAGAGGGAACTTTATCTTTCCTATAATCTTTACTGAAGTGAAATTTTAGAGTTCCTGGGCATGATCCAGTTTCCAAACGTCTGATGCCATTTGAGATCCCCTAGGGACCTACCTCACTCCAGCTGCCGGTTCAAAAGGGCATTGGTCTCCTGGAGGTCTTCTCTCATATCTGCCACCAGCTTGCTAACATCCCAGATCCTTTGGACATTTCAAATGACACCTTATGCCTATGTTAATGCAGCTGAACTGAGCTAGCTGTATGTGTTAATAGATACAAATCTCAATGAACCATCTTCAAAATTGGGACACTGTTTTTTTCCTTAATGTTTCGGTGACTGAATTTTTATGCAGTATGAATCTGAATCTCTTCATCGATACCTATTTAGCTTTTCTGATTTGCTGCAAACTATGTGTTATTTATATGATTTGTTTCCAGTTTTGAAATGCATGAAGAAACTATAAAAATAACCAAAGTTTTGACTGGCTCTCTCTAGTACATTTATTAATGTCCTTGTCAAACATTAACCTGGAATATCTTCACTGGGACACAGCCAATAGTTTTAATGCACAAACATTTATGATATGTGAAATTAAGCTGAAGGGCTGTGATACATGATTAATGTACTTAGGTTGAAATGCGTCTGCAAACTAAACTTTAATTTCTGGAAAAACAGGATAGAAGCCAAGAGTCATACACTAATGATCTTCTGTTTAATTAAATGTAACAAACTCTAAAGAAAGGTGTTTATAACTTGCTACTGAGGAGTGAGAAAAAGATAATCTTATGACTAAAACTAATGGCCTCCACGTCGTGATTTACTTAGTTTAAATTACAAATGTACTGCAAGCTCCTTTGTCACGACAATGATAAACAACAGCCATACTTAATACTTGTACATTTATAGGAGTTGTACCCTGAAAGGACTGTATGTTCACTATTTTTTCTGAAGTGCTTATCATCTTGGGTCAGACTTTTTCCACAGATGTGGCTTGTCTGTTGTCTTACAGGGTCAAATGCCTTTAAGACTTGGAAAGTTGCTGGGAGAATGAGAATAGCATTTTAGTGCAATTTGGCTGACCACAGTAGAAAGAAACCGTGTATTTTTTGGAGCATGTGACAGATGACTCTGGTGGGGTTAGAGCATCCTGTCCTGTCTGGGAAGCAGCTTGTGCCTGCCACTCACAAGGCGGTCACAGGGCCACAGGAAGGGAGGGAGGAAAGCTGATTTGGATGAATCAAACCAGCTTTGCTCACACTGAGAAATGAGATGATGAATGAGCCACCACAGGTATGAGAGGCTGTTCTTTCAGCCTGGTCCTGCAGCTCTTTGCAAAAAGTCACTGACATTATTAATGGGAAGGTTTGTTGACCATCAGAGAATCACAGTCATAGAATATCCTGAGTCAGAAGGGACCCATGAGGATCATTGAGTTCAACTCCTGACTCCACACGTGGCAACCAAAAAGTTAAACCGTATATCTAAAAGCGTTGGTCAAATGCTTCTTGAATACCCACACGCCTGGGCCATGGCCACTTTGACTGCTTCGCTAAGGACCTTGTTCCAGTGCTTGATCACCTTCACAGGGAATAACTTTGTCCTAATGTCCAATCTGAACTTCCCCTAACACAGGTTTAAAACATTCCCTTGCATCCTGTCACTGGGTATCAGCGAGAAGAGACCAGTATTTCCCCCTCTGCTAACCTTTATGAGGAAGTTGTAGACAACGAGGTCACCCCTCAGTGTCCTCTTCTCTAAGCTGAATAAACCTTGTCTCTTCAGCCTCTCCTCCTAAGTCATGCACTCTAGTCCTTTCCACTGCTCCCACTGGAAGCAACCTTCTGCTGTTAACTGCTACATGCTGTCTTGAATGTAAAAATCACCGTGCTACTATCACTGTATTTCTTTCCCTTCAAATAATAACTGTCCTAGTAGGCTTTTAAAAAAAACCCTGTATCCAGCCATCATGTAGTCTGTTCTGTCATAAGCTCTGATGAGGCAATGTATACTTACCTGTAAGCAGCTCTTCTTTTCAAGGCAAATATAGTACTATTTCTAAAATATTTTTGAATTGTAAAAACAGTTAAGTCTGGTGGTCATAATATATGGTTTCCTCTCCTCATTAAATGATCCGCAGCAACAGAAAGGGGAATGTAAGAATTCTTAACATTGTTTCGTCACCTCATCTCTCAAGATGGATCCAACATTCAAAATATAAATTCTGTAGCTAAATTTGTTTTTGGTTAAAAAAATACCCAGCATATTCCCCTGAACAATTTCCTTAATTTAACATGTTTTTGTGAGTTTTTGCTGTCTGCAAAACTGTATTTTGTTGTACATTTGCTATCCAATAAAAATGTTACGTGACACTTATTTGGACTATCCATTTCAGCATGACAAAAAATAAACCTGGCTTATTGCCCCTGCCAGCATCGCTTCTGAATTTGTTTTCCCTTAGTTGAGTGTTTTAGAAGAGCTTGCTCAGATACAACAAACTGCCAGTCATCTTTTGCTTAATGAATTAATCATCTTGGTGCCAAATAAGTATGTAATGTGCCATTATAGTGTGGAACTCTTAAGATCAGCTTGTCCAGAGAGCTAGGTGCTCATCCTGACAGCAAGATTCCCAAGGACTCTGACCTGTTTGTCTTTTTATGAAACTGAAAACAGCAATTGAAAAATACTGAATCTCTCCCGTGAAACTGGACCCTGTGGTGAATTTGGCCCTTCCAGTCAAATTTAGCCTGGATACATGAGGACCCAGCTAACTCAGAATAAGGTGGAACCAATTTAGGCTTGGAGTTATGTTGGTCTGGAGTATTTTAAGGTAATATAGATGTCATCTACCTTGACTTCAGCAAGGTAGACACTGCCTCCCATAACATCCTCATTAGGAAGCTGAGGAAGT
>RSEF01000001.1:126806304-126878740 GCA_003993805.1 Himantopus leucocephalus | reverse complement strand
CCAATGACAGGACGAGGGGCAATGGGCACAAGATGGAACATAGCAAGTTCCATTCAAACACAAGGAAAAACTTCTTTACGGTTGGGGTGACAGAGCACTGGAACAGGCTGCTCAGGGAGGTTGTGAGTCCCCTTCTCTGCAGATTTTCAAGACCCGCCTGGATGAAGTCCTGAGTAATGTGCTCTAGGCAATCCTGCTTTAGCGGGGGAGTTGGACCTGATGATCTCTAGAGGTCCCTTCCAACTCTGAAAATTCTGTGATTCTGTGATTCCGTAATATGCATGTCTTTAGCCTGAATTCAGTGCAGAGTTCAATAGCTGTGGAAATAATTTTTGTTAATGAGAAGAAATGTAACATAGTTATTATGGAGTCATTCTTCAAGTTTAAAATGAGGACTTAAAGTGACAGAAGCCAAAACAATGACACCAAAATATTTGTATTTGCAGATCCATCCAGTGCAAGTACTGGCTGCAGAATGTTATGAAGCCTAAACTTACTAGTTTTTCTGGATTAATGATTGAAGTAAATGTTTGACCCTTTTTTTTAGAGTTACTAAAAAAAGAAAAGTGGTAGTCTTCCTTTTGCTTTAGCAGAAAAGGGGAAAAAAAAAGAAAAATTTTTGAAATACTAATTAATTTCTGTTGGTCAACTTTAGGTACCTTTCCATTATACTTATCTGGAATTATTTGTGAGGTGGGGCACTTTGTAGTGATGTTATGATTACTGATGTTCTAGTTTGGCCTTATTGGTCTTTAAAAAAGGATGGCAAGTTCGCCATCCTTTACAGTATCTTATCCCCAAAAGTCATGGATAGGTTTGAATAATATAATTAGCATATATAATGTAGGATTTATGTCAAATCAGTTTGATATGCCTACCTGTTTAAACTACTTTCCCGTAATGAATTTATGTTGAATAGCTGTTTCTGTGTTCTTCAAGCAAGGCTGAAGGGGTATAAGGGGTATCTGTACCACTATCAGCTCCACAGCACCACTATCTCTTTGAAGCCTGCTTTTAAGATGTATCCACTGTCTCAAAACCAGCAAAAATTGCTACAGCTGTTCCCTGGAGAAAAGCATCCTTTTTTTTCAGACTATAATTGCCTACAGAGGGTGGGTGAAATACTGATAACGTTGAGATACTGCTATGTTAATAACGAAGGATCAAGGGAATCCTGGCAAGCTGAGAGAAAATCTTTGACAGCACACAGGAACCCTTCTGTGTTCATCATTAGGTATGGAAAAGCAAAAGACAGGAAATTATATTCCAAGCAAATTAGTTTCAGTCCAGCGAAGAAAGCAGATCCACCTGTGACTTTAAACATGTTGATTGTTCTACTATGGGGAGGACAGCTTTGAATTCTTCCTTAAAACAAAAAAGAATTACCATTAAGAAGTGTTAAACAGCTACTGTGTGGATGCAAGTTTTTCTTGACAATTATTGGATGGATTGGATGGCCAAGTTCTCAATGGGTCTGTAATTGAAGGAAGAATTTGGGTAGCCATTTATTTTAATTTCTTAAAATTGAGACATTACTGTAAATAACACTCCAAAATACCTTACAGTTTAAAATCAGATAGACTAGATATTCTGTGAGTTTAAATTCATGAACATATTGAGGTATTAATACAGACTGGTACTGCTAAAATCATACTTTCACTTAACTCTGAATTCCTGTTTCTAAAGCTAGAAGAGTTAAATCAGTGTAATGAGAAGAATTAATTATTCTTTTGAGAATAACTTTTCTCTACCCCAGCAAAGCAATTTTTTCCTGAAGTAAAAAGTTTTGCCTCAAATTATGTGCCTCAGACTTGTTCAATTCCTTTGTTTAGGAAATAAATCCTGAAAGAATTTTTGGTAAAATCAAAATATCTATTTGCTTAAATTTGATATGAAAACAAGAAGGAAATATTTCCCACAAAATAAAAGATGTGACCTGAAAATATTTTACCCAATTTCTAGCCTCAGGAGGACACCTTGCCCTCCTTTCCTGAAATACATTTTCTGTCATGGTAATACTAACTTTTTTTTTTTGTGTTAAAACTCTGGTAACAAGTACAGACCACTCCTTACCTGTTTGTACGAAGTGCATACCTGGTTACTTTTGGAGAAAAAAAAAAATAAAAAAAATTCCAAAGTCTTACCTTGTGGGTTTTCTTTTTTTAAAATAGTATATTTCTTACAAGTCAGTTGTCTTAAACTGGCAAGCTTTCTTTTCATTGCTTGTTTCTTTGCTTGGCTACATCTTTTGGATTGAATTTGTTATCTATATCTTTTTATTGCTATTTAAGTAGCACTCAGGAAAAATAAACATACACCATGTCTTTATCTTGACCAATCTGTTGGGAGAAATAGACATGTCTTAGGTGCATTATACTTTCCACACAGAAATAAAAGTAGCTGGAATTCAAGTTCTGGGAATGGGATTTTTCTGTGTTTTCAGCAGTGATCACGCTAGGCTCTCTCTCCCTGGTTACTTTAGCACCCACAGAGGAATTTGGGTAGCTCAGTTTCGTGCTCGCTTCAAAATCTATGAAGATAAGTATGAGTTTATACTCATACTGTGAACTTCCAAGCCTGATGAAAAATATTGAAAAAGTGATTTGAATACCTTTCCCACCTTATCCCCTGGTTAGAAACAAAAGCAACACATTAGATTGTGAAATATATGGCCTGATGAGCAGGTACAAGCTCAAGAGACCTGAAACTTGTTTCTGCATCTCATCCACGGAGTGGCCCTGGATTATTTGTTTCATCTTCCTGCAGATTTACTCTCCCTTTGCATTCTTCGCCATTTTATCTTGTTAGATAGCTGGTTCCCAACAGCCCAAACTCCCTCTTCTTCTGTAGTTGGATGCAGGGTGGATGTTAGGAAACACAAAAATGTGGTATTTGAGCTATGGGACTGGCCATCCTGCGCTCTTTGTACTGGCAGTGGAGATATGCTTGCTGCATTTAGCTTCTGGAAATGCCCTTGTCAGAAATGTCCCTCTCTTGATTATACTGAAGTCTAAGAAAACAACAGAGGAGTAAGAGTTAGCTGCCTAAACCTCGGTGATCCCGTGTGCTCACTCTCTCCAGCCTCCACTGGATTCTGCATGCACACCTGTGATGCCGCTACGTATTGACAGAATTTGTCTCCCTCTATTCAGAAAGGGAATAGTTGCAGTAAAATTATTCACTCCTTTGATTTTGTAGAGAAACCCATCTTCTCATTTCTGAGCTGTGAGTTTTCCCTGGCATTCAGAGCACGAAGGGCTGGCTGAGGGATGGGGGTGCGTATCTCCCGTGCTACACAGAATCTTTTACACAAAAAGAAAAGCAGATGTGTTTTCACCAAAAAAGCGCTTCTGTTACATTTCATATCTCCACAGAAATGTGGTTCTTCAGCACTGTAGAGGCATGGTGAATTACTTATATTGTTAGACTGAAATAGAGATTGCAAAGTATGAAAATATCTTATTTGTGGCTGTCGAGGTTAGCAGGTAGGTGATACCTTTTCTGCTGTCAGGATCTGAGCTTGCAGTTACTATCTACACTCATGTCCTCCAGATGGTGCTGGCCATATTATACCTTTGTTTGAAGGCACGTGTTTGTTACCCTGCCTGTATACTACAAGAAGACTGTCTTTGCAGAAGGTGTTCTCCAAAATCAGGAGCTTGAAGACCAGATTCTCTGCCAATGTAAAGCTGCACCGCTCCATGGATTTGTACCTCTACTTCAAGTGTGGCCTTACGAATCATCACCAGCGTTACTAAACATTGGAAAAACAAAATAGCATTGAAAGCTTGATGAAAAAGCAGAAGCACTTATTACTATCCAACTTGGTGGTGTTCAGGCCTGCTTGAGACTGTCGGTATCTAAAGTGGAGCCAGTGTGTGCAAAACTACTGGTTTGTGTATAGCGTTAGTATTGAAAATATACCATATACTTTGAATTATGAGGCATTGGAATGTGATCCCAAACCTAATCCAAACATTTCCTCATCCAGCCATCCTGACTTGGAAAAGTTAATCATAAGGAAATGACTCCCAAAATGGACTCAGCCAGTAGCTGTCCTCTCAATAGGCTACACTGATGGTGTGAGACGTGATGTTGGCAGGACTGGCTTTACGTGTCTTAGTGCTCTGACTGAAAGTAAATAACTCCCTCCTCCTTTTTTTTTGGGTAGAACAGGAGAAAATGAAGCAGAGAGTGCTAAAAGCAACATTATATTTCAGATAAACATGCACAGCAACCAAAGCCTTTTCAATTAATACAGTGGGCATAAAGGCATAATTTTTTCCAACCAACTTCTTTAAAAATAATGTGCTTTCTCCTTTATATTCTCTTTCTCCTTCACATCCCTTTTTCCAATTTCTGCCACTCCATGGTACAGATAGGATTGTTCACTGTTTTACTTATGTCTTGACTCCCTTTTTATTCCTTCATTGGGAACTGTGGTTCTGTTTTCTTCTGGTCTCATCTCCCTGCCTTTTCTTTTTTCCCATCCATGGGTTGTGTCTCATCCTCAGCTTTTGCTCATGCACTTATCGAGCCCTGGCTTCAAATGTTTCTTTTCCCTCTACTGAGGGCACAGAAGATCTCTAGGTCTAGATTTGTCTGTTCCTTTTTCCTGCAAATATCATCCAATTTCTAGCTTTCCTCAGCCCTTTTCAAGTTTTATGGGCATGGTTTGTGTCATGCTCTCTGTGTCCATCTTAGATAGTTTTAAGGTTCCTGTGATCTTTGGCTTTACCTGATTTCTTTGAATATAGCAGTCCAGCATCCTGCATCCCAGGCACTTGGGCCACCTTCTTGTAGGAGCAGCTGTTGGGGGAAAGCTGAGCTGTGCCAGCTCTGATACGTTTCAGTTACAGTGGAAACACTTTCAAGAAATACATGGGAAGCATTTCAGAAATAATTCTCTTTTCACCCAATATTGCTTACAAACACTGTTTTTCATTGCCAAGCAAATGGGAGCTGAACTCCAAAGCAGGTCTTTTGGGATCTGGCATCAGACCTTTTCTCAGTACTGTGAGGAGCAGCCATAATAATGCTCCACAATAATGCAGGGAAGTTACCCCGTTTGGACCAGTGAGGTTAACTCCTTATGGAGTTCAAAAGAAGCACTGTCCATTTGACATCAGCCCTCCAATGTTTCCTGAGTTAAAAAATGAAAAGTATCTTGGCTATGCATCCGAATGAGAGTGGGAGGAAGATAGTGTTTCAAGAGAAGTTGTTTTTTTTTTTTCTTTATTTCTATGTCTGTGTTATAGTTATTAAATTCTAATAAACTGATCTCATTTGCACTGAATTAGGTTCTGTTGAAACTCTCACTTAAACAGTTAAACAGATTTTGTTTTGGCAGCAGTTGTTGTAATTCCCAGAAAGAAGGATCCGAAGCAAAGCCCAATGTGTAATAATTTCAAGCAACGGTTTTAAGAAAACCCAATCTCCTTTCTAATCTATAAAACAGATTCCTTGTGTCATTTTTATACAACTGAAGTTTCCTTTCTTTACAAAAATCTGGGAGTAAATTACCTTTTTCACCTTGAAACAGAAATCACTCAGCGTGAAAAGAGAGGGGGTATATCGTACGCTGCCAAAGTCAAACTTCTATGTACGTACTTAATCTCTTGGCTAACAGTGCAAAAATAAGACAGTGGAATCCTCTTTTCAGCTTTAGATTCAAGTGTCCATTTCCGTGCACCTCTGTCTCACGTTTGCACTGTCTTTAGAGGCCAATTCTTCTTCACATTGCAGGCAAATTCCAGCTCTGTGAAGGAGGCTAACCTAAGGCCTGTCATACTGCCTGAATCCTGTCTAAATCCACATTGTGGACAAGTGGTTTTTTCAATAGACCTCTTGTTTGCCCATTGAATTTTACCTTGAGTTGATACTGTGTGCCTGAGACTGTGGTTTGATCAAAGCGTATAGTAGACTAAAATTCTGTATTCCATTTACAGAGTGTGTTACAGCAAAGTCCATGAAAGTACAAAGTACATAAGATATTTACAATATTTACAGCATTTTCACCTATTCTTCCTGTAAATTAATGAGAATTGAGAATAAAGGAAAATAATGTAGCTGTTTCTCAGCTGTTAATCCCAGTCCATGTAGATTATGAAACATGCATGGGAAGTAATTTTGAGGAGTTGTGCTGTTACTCTCATGATGGCTTTTTTGAATAGTTAGAAGGTAAGGATAGCTTCACATAGAGATAAATTTTTTTACTTAAATACCACCTTACTTGTTTCTTGTGTAATTTAGGCTTAATACTTCTCATATGCATGATATCAGAAGATTTTGACAGCCAGCAGTTGATGCATACTCACTCTTTAGTGACAGAAATAACTCCTGTGTTTTATATCTGATTTACACACCAGCCGGGTGCTCCGTTGCACAGTCAGTTATTTGACCAGGTACTCCAGAGTACTATGATCCCAATATACCTTGACTGAGCTGTTTATCCAGAGTTGAAGAAAATATGGCAAGTACAAAATCATAAATGCCACAATGTAAATCCAGGTAAAGTCAATAGGAAGATTCTTATTGGTTTCAGGATGCTTCAAATAATAAGAAAAATGCAATGGATGGATCTTAAATGAAATTACGAGCAAAGTTGTGTTGAAAGCATTATTATAAACTGATTTTTAAAATAAAAACTTTGTGTTCTGTAATGCTGGGCATGCTTTACACTTTACTGTGCTCATTTTTAATAGCAATTCTGAGCAGAAATTCATTGGTGCAAGGAGATTTTCTACAGTTGGTACGGTGCAATCCCATTGTTTGGAACATGCAATCTCTTTAGCAAACTGATATCACAATTAAATGAACAATTTTACAATATAGGAGCTTGTCTGAAACATATTTTCCCTCATATTTTAGAAAATTAAAAGATTAGTAACTTTACATGCTTATCAACTGTTTAATATAATTTATATGTGCACCACAAGGCTAAGAGAAATTACCATGCCAAATGCCCTAAAATAGGACCTAAATCGAAATGCTGGCACACACTGTTGGTGGCTTTCATGTTGTTGTTGTTGTTGCTGCTTTGATTATAAATTACATTATATTGTTAGTTTTTTCTCATCTCATAGGAACTCTTCAGGAGGGTTTTTTTTTTGGCCCAATTTTCCAAGGAAATTAAGATTTTTATATGATTATGCTGTACACATGTGTGTATGATCCGTGTTTTTGTGCATCTATATGTGATTCGTTTCCCATTGACTCCAGATTCTGTTGGTTAGTTTTTAATGGATTTGATAGAGAGATGTGTTTCAAAAATGCTAACTGCTTCCAGGAAAAAGTGGGCTGTTAAAATAGTAACGGGACTTGCATTCACAACACACAGTTAGGGAAGGTTAATAAATGTAGATCTTACACAACACTGCCCAGGAATCTGCACAAGATAAAATTTGCTGGTCCCATGACTGTTTTTCTTATTATAACAGTGATAGAAAAAGCTGATAAAAACTATTTGCCATATTTTCAGAATAAGAGACATCAGAGAGTATCATGGAGCTTGAAGTGGACAATACTAGTGTCAGGCTTCTTTATACACTGATTGATTTTCTGTGTTGCAGGTAGTCTGCTGGACAAAAAGGCAAACAAATCTTTCCTGGGAAACGTTTAGCATGTGTTATCATGATGACACTTGTATTACATTTTTATATGACTGAATTGTTCTAGTCCAGAGGAATTGTAAGCAGGCTGCTTGAACCCTTTGCTTCAGGACCCGAAGTTCGTGAGATGTATTAGGAATCTTTCCATTGAATTCATCAGTCTTTGATTCAGGCCCTATTTATACTATATATTTATAAGATTAGAGTCACATGTGGATGTTCAATACATAGCAAAAATGAATACTCGATCTGTTATATTCTGTGAGTTAAAGAACATCAAAATAGATGAACTACATACACTGAGCAATACTAGCTCATTAATTTGTTTCCAGAAAATTTATTTTTAAAGGTTACTCAGGTTTATTTTAAAAGTTACCAAAACTGAGTTTAAAGCTAAGCCAACACCTTGCATAGTTTTTGCAGTGACAGTGGTGGTGGTGTCTGGGTAGTGTGGGGACCCATTCACCCTCCAGGAGAGGATTCTTCAGTTCAAGTTTCGGAAAAGCTTGGACGTGCCAGATGGAAAAAACAACCACGGGAAGGACTGTGAGGAGGGGAGAATCATGGTGCAGGTCTTCCTGTGCTGCCACAAGAAAGTCATAGAAGAAGTCCAAAACTGGAGGTGAAAGCTCAAGCCCCTTAAAGCTTCTGAACAAGATGCGAAGGTTGCGCTGTCCTTGAAGAAATGCTTGCAAGGTTAGATTCCTGCATCTCTCATTAGGAGGAATTTCTGCAAGTGACAGGGCAGCTCATTCCCTGCGCTGCTTTAAAATGAGTCTGTTCTTAGGCCACCCTTACTCTGTGACAAGTAGTATTTGTGTCTTGGTTACGATTTTGGAAAAGAGGAATTACTTGTGTGCAGCTTGTAACTGAAAGCACGCTGAGAATAGCACATAACAGAAAGGTTTCGTGTAGACCATGCAGAGACATCTTATCATTAATTCTTCTCAATGAGTCCTTGAACAACACTGTCCCTTAGCAGACAGGTACTGATGATGCAGATGTACCAGTCGTACATAATACAGCAAAGTATAGAGAACGCAACTATGCTGATGTTTATGAACCCAAGCCCAGAAATGTCTGAGTCCTGAATACAGATGGGGCAAGGACTGAACTGCTTGAGGTCTGCCTGTATGCTCAGCTCTCCCCATGCTGGCATCCTGCTATGCGTGCTGTGCCATTGGCATAGCAATACAGACTTTCCCACGATTGGGATATTTCGCATGTTGTCAGTGTAAAGATTTGAGTATATCACATGTGGCCACGCAGCTAAGTTACATCTCATTTAACTCTCCCTTTTAAGAGGGGATAAGTTATTAAGTATGCATTTTGCCAGGCAATCAGATTCTCCTAGTTTTCAATTTTACATGTACTGATATAAAATATTATCCCAGCTGAGTAGTAAATTAGAAGTGAATATGGTGTATGAGTTGGCAGGTACTGTCTAGAAAGACTGACTGAGCTGACTGGAAGTACATTTCATGCAATTTAGCTAAAATGCGAGGAATCTCCCCTTTAACTTTTTGGATCTGATTTTCAGGCATTGGATGCATTGGCAGCAAGTCTACATAAAAAGCTCTATACAAGACAAAGGTCATCTCCAAGTGACTACACTGCACTTGTGCAGAAGACTTTCTGTGATTGTGCCTGTAAAATGATAAAAATATACACTGTTCAACATCAACACCTTGCATGTAGCTGGTGCAAATGCAGTTTCATAACTGTTGGCCTTCTATCAGGTTTGTTAACAAATAACTGAAAAGAACTCATCGAAACAGTGTGTGGGGCCTATTGAAGCTGTTTCAAATTCACCACTTCTAAAAATGTGAGAAAGTCCCCTTTTTTTTTATGTTAAGAACTGCCTCTAGACTGAGACAGACAATTTCCCTTGTAATTTAAGAAGACATTAAAGTACTTCAATAACTGTATGCTAAAAAAAGTCTATCTATGTATTAAGATACATATTCATATAAATATATGTGTGTATCTATTTAAATCTTTTATCAGTTCTGTCATGGTGAACCTTCTAGTGCTCTTCTTTGTTAATACTCCTTTCTTTGAGGACTTGCACGATTCCCTTTTTACCCCATAAATTTATGATGCGCTTTCCCATACCTCATGTTCCTTTAGTAAAATTACGTGGAAATGTTTTTTCTCAATGGAACATAGTTTGTCCATCTTTGCTCTTCTTTGTCTCTGTTTTCAAGCCACCTGGTAGAAAAATTAGTATTTGTATCTTCTTTATCTGGACTTTTCCCTACTAATCCTTGTATTTCAGATCTCAGCTGAAGTCATGCAAATCTTTAGCCATCTGCACCTGGAGATAGGCCCATAAGGCTTAAAAAACTATTCAACACATGAACATCAGTACAGGGTCGTTCTTTGGAAAGTTTGAAACCTATTTTAGGTCTTCTTGGTAAGTGATGTGTGCCTTGTCATTTATACTGCTTACAGCTAATAGGGCGAATGGACCGTGAGAAAAGGCCTGGGTTGTGTTCCAAAACAGCATACTGTCAAGAGTCAGAAATATTAAATACATATAGAGAAACAAACTGACTTGACATAACTTCTTCTCACTGGAAAAACTAGTTTTTAATCTCTACCCTATAATAAAAATTCTCCTGAAGTATCAATATGATGGAATCTGAGTTTTAAAAATGTCTGTAAAATTGGGTTCCTATACCCACCACATAAAAGTAGGCTAGTGTGAGATGTTTATAAGCTCTCCATAGTACCACAGGTGCCAATAAAGGCTGAGGAACCAGTATCTCCGAAAAAGATCACTCGTGTTAAGGTGTTGAAATACAGAAATAGGAAATTACCAGAAGCGGCAAACACATGGAAATTTAGACCCACATTTTTTCATTGTTCTACAAAAGCAGTAAATGCTTCCACTGCTTGTTCTTCTGCCATGATAAGCAACGAATATACACACAGAAGATGCCTGCCTCCCTCAAGGACAGTAGGACCTAACTATAGTGAAAAGCACTCACTTGTGGCTCCACATAAAACATTTACTGGGCAAACAATAGTAACAGTAACAACTCTGGAAAAGGAACATCACTTCTACTATACAGTAAGATAAAAAGCAAAGAAGATTTAGGAAATACCAAAATGGGAACCTTCAGCTTGCACACAGTGCTTCCCCCAAAACACAGGCACCATTTCTACCCCCAGTTCTGCCTAAAAATCTGGTATAATTCCTTCAATTGCATCAGTATCTCCATGAAGTTCAATAAGAATCCTGAAGGAAATAAGTATTGCAGGATTCCCTTAATAGAATAGGTAAAGCCAACAGAGCAAGCTTAGTTATTAGACCTGTCCAACTCAAAATGTACTAATGGCAAACACAGTCAATTAATCTTACTTTTCAAAGACATGTAAAGGACAGAATGAACATTTTGTTCAAACGTATTTTTGTTCTGTGGCACTACGAAAAGGGGAAAAAAGGAAAAAGTCCATGATTTGTTCAAATCCCCCTAACGTGACAGCTGCAATAGATGTGATTAATCAGCCGCAACCATCAAACAATATGTGGAGGGGACAGACAGGCTGCACTTCAATCTAAAATTCCACAAAACACCACAGTCTGCAGTATATCTACATCCAAAACCACTCCAAAACTAACACATGACATTAATCATTCTTGGCCATCCATTATAGCCTGATGAATTTGCAGAGTTTGTACTCCAGTCCACTGGAGACTTAAAAATAATAAAAATTAAAAAAAAAGCTGGAGCAGCAAAAATACGAGAGGCCAAAAGAATAAATAAAACATAGTGACTCCATAGTCCAGAATCAAAATGAATGGCCACTAGAGGTAAATGGGCCAAGTAGTGGCCTCTACTGTATGTACACATACTTCTCGTTACAAATGCAGGCCATGGCTAAAAATAGATTACAGAAGTGCAAGACAGTGTAACAGTGGGGGTGAAGCAGAATAAATTATAATGTCCCATAAAAGTATCTCAAAGCACTTTATGAATGGGACTTGACACAACCTGCTTTCTTGAAAGAATAATTCGTAACTAACATTTCTATCCCATAGATGCTGAAACTGGGATACCCCTTTAAGCCTTAATCCTGAAAACACGGTACACTTGCTTAAATCTGATGTGAGCAGTCTCATCAGTGTAATGCTTAACTACAGTTAAGCACGTGGTTACCAAAAAAAGTAAGTGCAGAAATGGAATATGAGCAGCTCTCCAAATCCCTCATGAACTGAGCCCAGGTCTCCTTCTTCCGGTCTCACCCTTACTGACATATAGCAGACATATATCTCATTGTTAGTGTAGTGCTAATATCATTAAACACTAAACTTATAACTGATTTCGGTGGGGAGATCTATACACAAGGTCAGGGCAGAAATGTACTCTTTGAGGAGGTTTCCCAATCTTTCTCTGTTTTAGTTTGCAACCTCTGGACCAAAATCAACACTGGTTCAGCTTTTTGCTTTTATACCTCAAAATAAAATTACCTGAAAGGACAACATCAGCAAAAGAGTTACAGCTGCTCAGAAATTTTCCGAAGATCACTTTTCTGTCAGCAAATGGGGATCCATCAAAAGCAGAATGTTTTTCAGATTCTCATTGCACCACCGGCAGGCCAGCCCTCCTGGTGCCTGGTTCCTCAGCTGTTGGTTTCGCGATCTGGGAATCTGGAAATTGTGGCTTTTGACTTCTCAGGTCCATGGGCTCTACTGTGTTTATAGTTGTCAAACACCCAGAGGTTGGAGAGGCAGGTTGGGAGGCCTAGCATGGGCTTCTAGCATACTTATTCCTAGAAGACCTAGGTCCCAGGCTCCTGGCTCCTTAACATTTGGGATCTTGGATCCACAGGCGTCCAGATGTGAAGGCTGCAAGACAGCTGCCAGGCAGATTGCTTGGAGCCTATGGTCCCAGCATCCCTGGGAGCCACTACTCTTCCAGCTGTCCAGTTCCTTACTTCGTAAAACTTAGAAATGTTTTATAGAATGAAACTAAAGGTCATGTTGACTTTTCAAATTTCCTTGAAAAATACGGAAATTTATTCTTTCCACTTTGTATTTAAATAAGTATAATTGCTGCCGTTGCTGTTCAGAAGTCCTTCCCATGGAATGTGAATTCAGATTTCTTTCCAGTTGTCCAAGAAAACAATAAAAATCCAGCAAAAACTGGGAATTGTTTTTCCTCTGTGCCACTGTTGCTCTAGGATTTTAAAATCTCTACAGGAGTTCTCAGTCCTAAAACAGGAGAAGCCATCACTGCCCAAGATTTGGGAGATGGTCTACATTCACTTCGATAACACAGTATTTGAAACTTGACTTTTTTTTTGCAACCTGGGTGTTGGACAGACCTAAAGCCTTTGATGCTAATATTGTTACCAATACCGTGGACCAAATTCCTTAACAGCAAAGAACTGAATATGTGAAACTGAATGTGTTTTTCAATCAAGCCAGCTCTAACATGCTGTGTTCTTCCACTACTCTTTCCACACAGACTGTGTGCTACATCCCGCCCTCATTACCCCCTTTTATTACAAAAAGAAATGCATAGCCTTTACAAATACTCGTTATCATTACAATCACAAGAAACTAATAAATTGTTACATTGTGGAAGAAAAGCACGCCTAGTCAGCACAAGTAAAAGAAACCCATTTGACATATGTCAATGCTACATCTTCCAGCACAGGAAAGGAGGTGAAGAATAAACTTGATCCTGGTTTTCTTCTGTAAAAGCAAAAGATGGCACTACAACTGCAGAACAGGAATAAGCTAAAATAGAAAATGTTACAAATACGTTATGGCAATCTTCAGCAGAGGAATCTAATCTTTTCCTGTATGATTTTTCGTCATTTACCACATACCACATACATGGGATAAGCAGAACCTGCATAGTGAACAGATTAGTTTTATTTCCTACCCTCAGGACATCTCTGCATTCCTAGTCTGTTCCTTGAATAATATATTAAGATCTTTTTGACATAGCCTGTTGCTCACATAATCCCATTCAATCTTTGGACCTCAGCACTGTTAAAGTTTAAGCAGAGTCATCACAAGTAACATCAGCAGTGTGTGGCATATACTGTTCTAAATTCAAGTGAAATCACATTTTTTAAATATTTTCCTTAGATATTTTAGGTATTTCTATTTTACAAACAAAAGATGATGGATTATATTATAACTGGACATGAAGTATCCTCCTCATAGAGTTTGGCTTTATGCTCTCTCTATTTAAATCAATCATTTTAAAAAGAATGATGTATGGTAGAGGTCATATTTACTGATCTACCAGAGATTTTTAACAAATTTGGCTTCAATAAAGATGTGCGAAATTAAATATTAATGGTTTTTTAGATTCAAAGGGATATTAGAAAAGAACAGATTATTTGTACTAGAAGAACTTTTCTCCTCATTTCTGGGAAACAGCCCCTCACCAATGCTCTCTGAACCTGGACAAATCTTTTTTTTTTTTTTTTTNTTTCCTATTTTATGAACTACCTCCTACATATTAAGGATTGCCTATGCTTTTCTACAACCTGTGTGTTATATGCAAAGCACGGGCTTTGAATAGGTTATAGGCTGCCTTAAGGCTCAACATTTTGAAGGGGCATATTTCTTAGATGTCAACATACATGTGTAGGCATGGTTGTCGAGAAATTATCAGATTGTATAGGATGCTCAGCCTTTTAAAGGTTATTGGTAAACATCTAGACTTGAACATAATGACTAGCATACATTTGAGTGATAGGAATATGCAGTTGCAAGCAAACTTTTGGAAAAGATGGTTGGAATGATTTTGATTTTGAATGTCCTGTTTGACAAACACTGGAGGTCCTTGATTTTCAGAAATTGCATTTCACGGAAACCAGGCTTGTCTGAAAGTGTTCTAAAAGGGCCTGCAAGGTCTCTTACCAGCATTGAAATTATTGGCTGTTGGTTTTGGCCAAGAATTATTTTAAACTATTGATTATAAATGGAAAACAGTATTATGGTATTTGTGACGATAACATTTATTTCCATAAAGACAAATGACATATTTTGCACCTGCTCTTACAAATGAAATTCAACTCTCCTTTTACCTTCACCTTGAAAACCATACTTTCTTTATACAAGAATTTTTCATAATCAACATAAAAAAAGACCAAGAAAGACGTCATTAGTCAGTCCAAAGTATCAAGATCAGCAAATTACCTCCAAAGAAAGAACCTAAATTATTTGATTTATTTGATCAGTTTATTTTTGTTTGCTCTGCTGAAAATAATTTAGAGTTTCATGAAGTAAGAGAAATCAGCTGAATTGACTAAGAGTCTCTGAGCATTTTTATATTCGTGTGTGCGTATATGAACTTGGGAATGAAAAAAAAAGGCAATGGGTTTATTGCCATATTGTCATTAAATGCTGGATTTTTAAGATGTTAGAAGACTAGAAGGTCAATGCTTAGTTAAGAGAAGCTTAGCGATGAGAAGCATGAGTTACATTTTTCAGCTTTCTGCACAATATAGTTGGAGTCAATTGCCAGTGGCCTGGCCTCATCTCTTTGGGATTTTTGATCTATTTCCAAACCCACTGCATGGCCTCACAGTCTTTGAACTATAGCAGGCCCCAGACTATATTAACTTCTACTTCTGAGCAGTGAAGTTGATATTGTAGAACATCTTGTGGCCTCCAGATAAACAATGCCTCACAAGTCCTAAAAAGAGGGATACATTGTGATGAGTGACTTCAGGAAAAATACAATAAAGCTTTAAATAAAACAGGAATTGCTGGAAACCCTCCATGTGTGTAAATTCTAAAGCCCATTATACCTTACAGAAATGACAGCATACACTGGAATTAATCTCTGTAAACTCAGGACTCTTGTTTATCCTTTAAATGCAACTGATGTGACCAGAAAAGGATTAAACATGTCTTTACTTGTGTTACTGTTTCAGATGTTTTGGACTGAATCATCTTTTGGCAACACTGAGATTTATTAGGACCCTTTGGTCTCATTTACTTGATGACTTGCTTAGCACATACATTTGTTCTTTTCTTTCTCTGTGTGCTTCTTATTAAGTTGTCAACAACAAAACTCTATGAGATATCTGAAGGCATTTTTTTTCGTCAACATAGTGTTTCAGGGAAAAAGAAAGCTATACCTTTGTTTTTGATTCATCTTTGTTTTCCCATGACCAACATTAAAAAACCCTGCAATTTCAGAAAGAAAAAATGAGAAAAGTTTAGGCTTCATGTTGTTACTCAATACCAAAATTGCTGGGGTTTAAATTAATGCATGAGCATCTTTCTTTATACTGGAACTGGTTGGGAAATTCCAGTGAAACTTTTTTTTATTGGAAAATGTTATTTTGGAAATTTCTTGTTAAAACCTCAAAGCTTTTCATGGAGATGTATACTTGTAGATAAAGGCTTCATGGAGAAATTTCTGGATCAAATGAGAACAAGAAAGATGGCACAAGCTGTTACCGTAACATATTCAGTAGGCTACTGGCCTGAGTGATGTAGGCCCTGAGATACTTCAGAATAAGTCTCTCCTTCCCTCCCTGAAAATGCATAGGTGCTCTCTTGTCTCTTGATATTTTCTGTTTCTTTTTATTTGTCTTCTTTTTTTTTTCTCATAAAGTTTGGAAATATCTCAATGTACATCTCAATCATGGTTACCATGACATTATCCTGATACTTCCTCTCATGATATTTCCTTCTCAGCCTGACTTACTAGCCTGAGTGAAACATTCCTCTAATGGGGGATACATGACTTCTGTTACTCAGCCCGACTTCTTCAGCAGCAGCTGGGTAGCCTGTCTGTCAGTACTCCGTGGAGTACAGTCGTGTCCTGAAAGTCCAGTGTCTTTTCCAGCTCTGGACATCTCCTGGCCTTTTCACGTTGTTGTGTGCAGGGGATACAAGGCAGGTTCTGGTCACCATGTCAAGGTGTTTCAATGGCATTTGGATGTTTATTTCTTGTTGTTGACTCTGTCATTGGCATATTTGAGATGCAAGTGTTTTGCAGTCTGGGTCAAGCTGCTTTCACAAAAGAGAGCTCCAGCAGCTGTGCTGTCTGGCCAGAGGCAGCAATCAAGAGTTTCTGTAGCCATATCCTTCTTCCCTAACATGGGACTGATTAAGCCCAAAGTGAAGTTTGTCAAATGGTGTCGGTGAAGTCATCCTTTGCCATCATCTAACATTGGGGGAGGCAATGCCCTGGCAATGACTCAACTGCAAATCACGCAGATATGTTTGAGCGGGGGGGGGGGGGGNTTCATTTTGTTGACATCAGGGAGAAGAGTTTGGCCATGTGTTATGGGATGTAGATCCCGCCTGTCTGCTCTGCACCAGTGCCGCAGGAAGGATCCCTCCAGCACAGAGGCAAAGGGCACAGCATGATAAAGGGATGGGTGATAAAGTCCCCTCTGTCCCCGATTCTCCCTCACATACCCCAGCAGCTCAGGATACTGCTCCCCCACTGCCAAAACTGTAGCTTTGGTGTTTAAATCTGAAGCCTGGTTTTGTGCTCAGAGGTAAGAGGATGAGCAAATATGGGTGGTGAAATATGAGGGTGAAGAATTACTTCTGTCCCCCCAGCTTTGTCCTGAGGTCACAGTTGGGGGATCAGTCTATGTGAGGTGTAGGTGGCTTATACAAATGTGTTAGGACTGCTGTCCTTTGTGCTATGCTAACTTGTTTTGGGTTTTGGCTTCCTATCACTATTTTCTCCTACCGAGACATTTTTTTTTTCTATTCCAGGGTCATGTAAGTATACATTACATGGAAGCTTATTTATTGCAGATATTTAATCCTAGAAATATACATCTTAACAACTCTCTAATAAAACTGACACAATGGATGTAGTGCAGTAACTCAGGATTAACATAATGGCTTGTTTTTAAAATGTCTTTTCTGAATTTCTTAATAAGTATAACTTCAGGGCCTGACCACAATACCTTACCTCTGAGGTGATGTAGTACTTTACAATTTACTTGATAGGCTTTGCACACCCTGCAAGGTCTGTCCTCTTCAGTAAGACATCTCTTCATGAATAAGGCCAGTTATTTCACAAAGTGTTGCCTTCCACTGCATTTCTTGTGCAGTACTTTTTTGGTTTGTTATAGATAAAATAAGTTAGAGACGAAGTCCCCACCTAAATCTTCTTCACCCTCAATTCACCCTTTGCAATTGGAAACAAATTTAAAGATTCTGTAATGCAAGTATATGGGCAAAGCTGACATCCTGGGAAAAGGTAAGATCTGCTTCCTTTTCCTCATTTTCACCTGCCTGATGTCTGTAAAATAATAAATGAACAAGAAGAGTGGTGCAACACGTGGTTAGTAACATAACTACCTACAATGTGAAAGCGCTAATACTGTGAACTGGCTTTGGATGGGAACCAGGAGACAAGCACTGTTGAATTTTCTCTTAGCTCTGAAGCGCAGCTACCTCTGCCTTCTTGGTAACTCGTTTGGACCAGTTGTCTGTGCTCCCCTTGGTTATAAGCCATCTTCCAGCAGTGCTAGAAGGGCTTGTGCAATTTCTGTTTGGAAAGCAAAAGAGCTCAGAACTTCACATTTCATATTTGTCACTGGAATAAAGCAAGCGATTTTCTGAAGTAATGACTGCAGAATTTGGTTTTGCACTGTCACCTTGCATTTAAAATGTAAAAGAAAAAAAAAATCATAGTAAGAAGTCCCTGGAAACCTGCTCATAAGGTACATGCTGCCTGTTTCGTAACACATGAGAAACACAGATTTGAAGAGCACTCTAACAAGTGAATACATTTCACCTGCATGTTGGAGTTGAATTAATGACTGTGTTCTTGCAGACCTCAGGGGTCGCTGAGTGAGATATTAGTAGAATATGCACTTGTTCCCTTAGAAAGTTGCAACAGGGAACTTACAGCTGTACTGCAGCTAAGGAGTAAACGCTTGTGTGCCTCTGAACAGTCTGTGTGTTACCCAAGAGGAAGAGAACCTCTATGTCTGTCCTTGGAGTTCTGACATGAACTTCAGAAGAGACATTCAGTTGAAAGGGGGATATATCTCAGCCAACTAGGTCTAATATTTGAATGTGTTTAATAAGTCTTGCTTAATGTGGAAAATCCATTGATGTATAGTTTGGTAGCTGGTATTGAAGAAAGTACATTACTGTGATATGGAGAGATGAGGTGAAACACAGAAATATAGAAGAACATGCAATACAGAGAGTAAGTGCCTTTTTACATCATAAAGTGAAGATGTGCATCAGAACCATATCATATAAATAAGGCATTTATCTTTCTCTTTCGCCCTCTGTAAACTGAGTACTGACAAGTGCATGTTTATTGCAGTCTGAATATCAGTAGTATTCTGTTTCCAAATCCAAGTCCAAATACATCTTTTTTCACTGTTGTCTCGTTCCCACTGTCGTGTGTCACGAACTATACTTTTAAAAAAGATGTAGGGTACACGTGAGACAATATAAAGACGTATATAAGGAAGCGAGGGATTATACATGACCTTTAACGATATAAATTTGGTAGGGAATACATGTAGTGGGTCTGTTTACTCCAGGGATTAGTTACTCTCATGATGCAAACAGTGCAATGCTGAGAAGCTGAGTCATTGAGGAAATGGGGCAGGTTTTGAAAACTGATCCCTTGCCATTGACGTACATGTGAGAATATAATTTTTTTTTTTTTGTTTTACGGGAATAGAACATCTTAATGAAAGGAGTCGGAAGGAAATCCAACACAATCAGTAGTACACATCACATTCATTTTTGGTGTGGCTGTCCAAGGAACTCAACACATACCAGTTATTTTAATTATAAATCAAGTGCTCCATTCAGACCGTATTCTGTTACCTATTAAAAATGGTACTTTCTGAGATGCACCCCTCCCACTTTCTCTCTTATTCAAGCAGGAAAATTAGGTCACTGGGTAGAAAAGACCACAACCACAGCTTCTTATGTGCCTGCCTGTGAAAAATGCAGTCTTCTATGAGACCGCACTTCTACCAGCGGAGGGTTTTACATTTGCCAACAGGCTGAAGGCATAAACAGACTTTTCTGGGAGGAGATAGCACAGCAGTTAGTAGACTGTTTTCTGAATGGAACAGCCAACATGATTTTACAATATGAACAGCAGTCATTACAAATACTAATTCCCTTTCTGTATATACACTCTGAGGAATTTTGCAGCAACAGGAAGGGAAGCAAAATAGCAAAAGTCTCTCAACAAAGTCACTGGGAGTATTCAACCATTTTGAGTTTTAGCCCCAGTTCAATGGAGAAATTAAGCACATGCATTAAGTCCACTTTTTTGGAGGAGGCAATTGGAAAGCGTTGCATTCCTTTGCCCGCTCCTGGTCCGTCCTTCCCAAAAGCACTATGTTCCCAGTTGCAGGATGTGTTGCAACAGTTTTCAGCTTCCCCATCTAGACACTGCCTGAGAATTTTGCGCCAGCACTTGCAGCAGCAGAAGTGCTTATGGGCTGAATTGCCACTGGATGAGAGAGAGAAGAAAAAGTTTAGACTGGCAAAAGCCTGCCATCAGTATGCAAGTTAAGATGAAATATGCTTTACAAGAACAGTTAGGCAAAGAATAAGAGAGAAATCAGATACTCTGGACTGATTTGTTTAATGACTTTAGACAATGAGCCTCCTTTACGTCTTTCTGTTTTCCAAGGGCTTCATTTAAAGCTTTTAAAACGATTGAAGGACTTTCAGGGAATTTTTTTTCTTCATATAGTAGTGGGAAAAATGACCAAAATGTCTCAGTGGTTTGATAGAGTGAGACACAGCCTGAAACTGCTGAAAATACTTTCCAGAAGAAAATGCAATTTTTTTTTCCCCCAGCGCTTTGTACTCCTCTTGTTTCATGAAAAAACCCCCACTATTTTTACTTTACTCTTTTGTAGAAATACTTTTTTGTTGTCTCTACCCTATTCTGTACTGTGCAGCATTAAACTGTAGATGATTTTGGATTAAATCTTATTAAAATAGCTACCTATTCCTGATGCTTTTGTCCATGGTTGTGCAACGGAAAAATTTTTCTACTTTAACTCTTCCAAAATATGATTCGGCTACTAAGCAAAGAGGGTAGGGAAGCACTCCCAGTTTGCTTTGAGGACCTTGATGTGGAATATGCATGGCCAACGGAAAACTGAGATTGCGATTGTGGCTTCATGGGGCTGGTGGTTTTCATGTGGGTTTCAAACCTTCTGTCACTTTGCAGACAGGCTGTAGCCTTTAAATCAGCCTGAAGGGCAGTGCCAGGCCACCCCTCTCTCCTTGCATGGAGATGATGCTGGCCCCTTGGCTCCAGGAGAGGATCTGGCACTGCTGGCATACCTGCTTGCCATATTTCTGTGTCCAGGGATAGCAAGATATGAAAGAAAGGAGGACGTCTCGCAGGCAGTAGAATAGAATTAAATTAAAGCTATTTAGCTACTGTTGAACACAGGCAGCGATGCTGACACCCATACATTAAAACTATAACGATTAATAGTTTTTTTACTGTGATACATTTGCAGGTGAAAGATCAGGCCTGAAACAACGATCTCTCACATGGAGATTCAGTAAGGACTTCCCAGAGCAGCCCAGCCCACTGCTGACTTTAATGACAACAGTTTAGGAAAAGCTGAACTCTTTATTGTACTCTGAGAGCTTCATCCAAAGTCCACGGCAGTCAACCCTCTCCAGGGAAGACCATTAAAAAAAGATAATGCCTTAGTTTCACCTTTCCTCACTTTTCGAGGCCTACATGTTGTTCAGGTCCATTTCAGCAGAGGAACAGAATTGTTTTATCGATCATGTCTGCAGAAGTAGCCTATGGTAAAGCTGATTTTTAATCTGTTGGTCCCTGTTTGCAAATTAGCCCTGAAGGATGGATTTGCAAAGCAAATATGGAGCCAACAAGTGGCTTTAATAGTTTTTAAAGTTTTTATGATAACTGAGAAAGAATTCAAGAATGGAGTGGTGTAATGGGAGAGAGAAGTTGTGCTTCTCTGAACATGAGATCAGCAATAGCTGGTAGTTTCTGTGAAGTTTTTGGATAAGCAGAGCTTGCTTTACACTTGTGGCAATGTCTTCATAGAAGATACTGTATTGTTTGAGTAAAGAGTTTTCTTGTTAACATGAATCAGGGACAAGAAAGACCTTGGAAAAAGCATAAGACTTTTAAAGAAGTGTAACTGCTGACTCCTGCGCTACACAGATGGGCAGACTACATATTTATATATTTATTGTTTACCTTTCAGTGATGTGAATCTCCAGAATGTACCGTGGAATAAGACTGTGAAAGTGATCAATGATGGACACTAACTGTCTGCAGGCTGAGATACAGTGAAGGAACAGAAATTCTCTCAGAAACAATCTGTAGCGGAATTAGAGCATTTCTGAGAAAAATACAAAAAAACGACCTTGGACTTGCAGTTGTTGCATCTTCCTGTAGGCCTTTTACGTTTTATAATGGATGCATAATGTGTAAGGGATGCAGGTAAAGCTGGTGGGTTTTGTGTTAACAGGACAGTATATTTCTTCCAAACTGTGAAATACCTAGACCTGACCTCTAACATCAACATAAAAGCGTCTTCTTCAGTTTTGAGTGTCTACAGAAGTATGGGTAAAATATTTATCTATGACCTAAATTCCCCTTGAAAAATTAATTTTCTCTTGAGATGGCTATGTTAATGTTATTTCACTGCTCCACTTCAGTAATATCTCATAAAAAAGAGCTCTGCCTCACCGCATTATTTAAAAACACAGAGGTATGTTTTGTTGGTAAAAGTGACCTCCTTCCTGCCCTGCAGGGAGGAAGGAGTTGTTACCTGCTTTTCCAGCCAAGATTCTTGAGCACTCAGCAGATGTTAATACCGTGGTCACTTTTGCAAGCCACGCACCGACTGGACACACAGAACCTTTCTGCTGGGTGGTGGCAGTGCCGTGAACTGTGCCGGTCCCCAGGAATGGGGACCCCGGCTGCCGGGGTCCTGTGCTGCCCGGGCAGAGGTGGGTCTTGCCGTCGCCACTGGTTCGGCGCTGGGGTGCTCACAGCTGGCGTGGCTGTAGCTGCAGCGAGCACTGTCTTGTGGGTACAGGGAGGAATTGATCCTTTCATTTGTTTTGGCCTCCTGGAATGCAAAAGAATTAATTAATTGTAGTTTAAAAGTGCTGAGCTCTCCCGAGACTTACAGAATTTGCTTTTTCATCTGAATACTTTCCCCTTTAAAGCTTCTTTTTCCCAATAGCATACACATTTTTCAACAACTAATATTTTCCTTTGCATGGCTATATATACTCTTTCTCTCCACGTGCTAAAGAAACACGTGCCCAAATGAAACCACACATACCATTTAACTCAAAATACTCTCCTGAGTACATCTGTTTCTCATTATTTTTTCCCTATGCTATATACATAGACTTTGCTTTAAGAAGTGTCATTACATTAGTTTGTATTACAGTATTATTTTTCACTCGGCTGTGTACCAATATAGTGGCCAAATACTTCCCTTAGAACTGCATGTGTTGTTTGAGGGCAGGATTTGGCCATTACATTTGTATACAGTATGTACACATGTGTATATTCACACATTAAAGAAAACAGCATTTTTAACCCATGTTTTATGCAAATATTGGGAATAAAATATTTTAAACATAATGGATATGTGATGTGGTTTGTACCTGTATTCTCTTAGCATGCAAAGTTTCTCTGTGTGTATGCACGAGAGAGAAACAAGTACAGTACCTTCAAGCTGATGGGACATCTGTTGCTGCCTGAGCTCTACATTTGCACCCAGATTCCTCTTCATAAGAATTTATTTAAACTGCTGTTCTCTAAACACCTGCACAATTGTGGTCACAACAGAAACTACAAGAGAAACATTTCCTCACTGTTCCCAGTATAATAATTTTCTGAAATCCCGAATGACTTACCTAGAATGGAAAAAAAAAATTCCTTCATAATAGCAATGAGTTTAGAAATGTGTCCAAGGGACAACCTGGACTAAGAAAATCAGTTTACTATTTGAGATAACAACTGTAAATATCAAAATACAGTTACAGCTTACCACTTCCAAAATATTGCTTGAAGTCTGCAGGCCTTGTATAAAAAAAAAAAATATTGTATTTTATATTTATACATGTACATTTTAGCATACAGATATTCATAACCACTTTACTTACATTTCTGCAAAATCTTGCTGATGACCTTTGCTTATTTCCCCTTCATACATATTGACCACTCAAACTTCTGTGACTCATTAAGTTCTTAACCTGCAAGTTCTGATTTGCATCACAATGATATAATATATAATCATAGACTGCACAAATCCATGTGATAATTTTGACAGAAACATGCTAGCTTTTTTCACCTATGTACCTAGGTTGGTGATGTGCCAGCCCAACTCTTGTGTTACCCATTTCTTTCCTGCAAACCTTTCACGATCTGCAGTTCGTGGAATATGCTCCAAAGGGATACACACTGATTACCATACCGGGGGAGGAAGGGCACTGGGGAGCACAGCGTGTGCCTCACCAGCCCTTCTCCCCGCAGGGCTGCAGCTGCTCAGTAGCTCCCTCTTGGGCTACGCTGCAGCTAGTAGAGGAGCTCCCCTGAGGTTACTGCTTCGAGTTTTGGGATCCTTGCATATATCTTGGCAAGGCCTCCATTGCTTGGCCTTGATTTCAAGAAGGTTCTGACCACAGGATGACTCAGGCTTTCACAGTCACTGGGAAGCAGCCCAGGGAGGACGACAACGAACCTCCTGATCCCCATTTACTGCATCCCTTGCTCTTCCCAGATGGGAACAGCAATGACGGGCACACACATGGGTTAAGGACAGTTAGAGCACAGCATGCTAACATTTCCCACCATTGCCATGACTTACATGTCAAGAGACAGGAAAAGAAGTTACAGGACGTAATTATGTTTGCCCTCCAATCTCCCGGGACATAGAGAGGGAAGTAATGCTGCCTGAGTAATACAAAAAGAGTGGAAGAAGGCAAAAATATGCCCCCAAGCGTAACTACTCAAAAAGCCCTGCCCTTTGTGAAATAATGAGTTGGCCTTTAAGCAGAAAATTCAGGAAAGCCTTGATTTAAAACTTCATTAAAAATATAATATGGTAAGTAACTGTCAGAATGCACGATGGCATTGTGTGATTAAAATCACTGATTATTGGATCGTCTCCATAATTCATTATAACATTGTTGCTTGTAAATAAAATGGGGAAAAAAAGTTGAAGGAGAGCACCTTCAGAAAGTTTTGCTTTAAAGTAATTCTTTAGGTTTTTCTCCAAACAGTAAGGATTTAATACCGTCTATGTTTGGATCTGTATTTTCATGAAACCAAAAATACTTTCTTACATACGGTTTAGTGCAGATTTTGAATATAGTCCAGTTCAAGAGCTCCCTGCTAACCAGGAAATAATTTGAATACAAGTTATTTCAGGTCAGTTCGTGGTCTGCTTTCAAAAAGAGAAGAAAAAATTCTATAATTAAATTATTTATTCTGATGTTTTTGCTTAAATCTACTCAATGTACACATCAACTCAATGTGTTATTTGAGAATTTCCCTCAGGATTGTTAAAAAAGAACATATTCCCACCGACACATCTGAAGTTTAAAAATAATATTTAATGTCACTATAGATTTCTGCAAGAAAATAAATATTTATTTTAAAAAGTACAGTAAACTAGGGATGCATTTGCCAGTGTTTTCAGGGTGATTTATAATCTCTGCCTTCTGCAGAAAAATGTTGCTTGTGAAGGTTAGTGTGTAAAAATTCAAAGCAGGATCTTTTTTTTCCAGTCATCTGAAGAGTTAATCCTTAATCAAATAATGTTTTTATAACCACTGGACAGAACAACCTGTTTAAGTTCCAAATGAAATTTCAACTTTTAGTTATAAAATTTGCCATGGTCTACATTTTCAAATTGAACACATGAAGCACCAAGATAATTTCAAACTAATTCTTAAACCCTTTTACATAATTTTCATATTTCAGTAGGTGGTGCCATAAAACCGTGTACAATCGTGCTATGGCAAACTTCAGTAGAGTAAAAACTAATGGCTTCTAATCTCAGTAATGGCAACGTTCAATCCAAATTTATTCTGCTCTGCAGTATAGAAGTTCATAAAAAAGCAAGTCCGCAGAATTAATTTTCAGAGTTTTGAGTGGGCTCTTGATATGCAGAAACTGCAGAATCTTTTAGGGAATTAGTCATTAGCCTGTAGCCTAATGTAGTTTTATACAAATGTTTAAGAATTTTGCTGACCGTTTATGCAAATGCTCATTTCTGTTGCTGAGTAAAGACATGAGATGTTAGCAGATTCAGCATTTGCTTAAAATGTGCTGATTCAGAAGTCTAAAAGGTTTTGAACAAAGAGCATTCCTTGTTATAAAAAATATACAAGAAGACCACATTGCTTTTTACATATGGAAACAGAAGAAAAGAGTAGTATGGCACTGTTAAAGGAGCAGCAAAACTATGCTTAAAAGGCAGTGAAGAATTAACAGGAGAATGGGCTAAACTTAGGGTGCTCAGAAACTGCAGAGAAAGCAAGATGAATGAAGTACATGGATTTTTTTAGCCATGTAGTTGGATATCTTGTCAAAAGTTCTTGAGCTGGCTTTAGTAAGGTCAAAATTTGGTGAGAACTGGTTACCTATGAAAATACTACTTTAGATGCAAAAGAGATGGTATGTCTATGCTTTGGTTACTCCTGGACCCTATTCCCCTTCATACTACTAAATCTAGCCATCTACCTATCTACCTATATTCATAGGTAGATGTATATATACATATATACGTACTTATGTATACACACACAGGTATTTGTTGGGCTGCAAAGCATACCTTTCATACTTGTGGAAGCTACTTCAGCCTCATGCTGGGTGTGCGGAGAGGAGTGCCTGCAAGCTGCAGAGGACGGGTGTAAGCCAATGTCTGGAAGGAGTTTGTTAACACTTATGATTTTAAGGTTAGCTATCTAACAAGCACCACTTGGTAGGATTTCTGCGTGTGGTACAAACCAGGATCAGCAGACCAGCGAGAGTACAAAACGAAGATGTTTAGGGATTTCCACTCTAAAGTTAGGTCTTCTGAGCTGACCTTCAGGAGCTGCGAAGCAAATCTGTTTTTTGCGAAGACTTTAATTAGTTCATTGACTTGCAGGCTACTGTAAAGGTCTCACTCGTTCAGTCCCCTGAGTAGGCGGAGGCCTATTATCTAGGCCACTTCCCAGCTTCAGGGTAACGAAACCTGGTCCTGCTACAGCCTGGTTCTCATCCTCCTCAGAGGCTGGGAAAGGTCTGAAGCCCATTTTCCCACATATTTCTGTAGGTGCTCTGGGCATGATGTACCCTCAGCAGGGCCCAGAAGCAGAGCCCCTGTGTGTTCCTGTGTGTATTTGGGGGAGGCAGGGGAGATGGAGGAGTGTATATGGACTCTGGCAAACAAATGTAGAGGTTGTGCAAGGCCAACCTTGGCTGCCAGGGTAAAGGATGTGGCAGATCAGAGCCTTCTTGAGCATGTAACCCTCCCCAGCAGCTCCTCCTCAAAGTGGTCCTCCCCCAGTCCCTGTGTTTCCCAGAGAACATTAGGTAGCCCATGTAGTCACAAGTAGCGGAGACAAGCTCCACATCAGAGACGTGACTGTTCTGCCCAGAAGCTGAGTACATAGCGGCCTAGGACATTGCAACACAGGCAAAACATGCTTGACTCATTAGCAATTTTTCAGTTTACTGCCAGTCAGCTTAGAAGTCAGTACAAAGGAGCTGTGCCCCGAACAGGTTGTTTCTGAGACAGGAGAAACAAAGAAGCTTCTTCCTTCCTGCTGTCGGGTCTTCTGCTTTCTTTTACAGGTAATCATCTGAACGCACATCCCACTGCCATGCAGGAGTGAAATGCCCAGCTAAAAGCTGAAAGTTAGAGCTGTCTAAGCAAGGCTGCACGACACAAAGGTTATGCAGGTTTGCCTTGGTGATGGTGATGCCTGTCTGTAGGTGGGTTGTGAGTGTGCACTTAAGAGAATCAAGTATCTGAAGGCATCAGCATTACAACCCTGTATTACTGTCCTACATTAGTGAAGTGTCCCCGCTAGACCACCAGGTCAATGTTGGTGCAGCATGGTTGCTCTTCCAGTTGTTGGGCTGTTGGAACAAGCAGCAAACTGTGTATGGCTGTCCCCTCCGGCTGGAGAAGCTTTACCCTGAAAAGCCCCTGGTGCTCTCCCTGGCCACAGATGGGACAGGCAATAAGCCTGGTGTCAGGACAGGTTTCTCTGCTGCTCCTTCTCTGACACCCCTGTTGACAGTGGATTTCTGCACTGAACTGCTGCTCTGGTGCACAACTGGTACTGTGGCTGGTCACGCTGCTGAAGGGGGGGGACCACATGCTTACGGCACCCAGGTGGCACAGGGCTGGGTGGGCTGCTGCAAAAGCACCATGCAGAGCTGCTCAATCAGGCTGCTTTTTGAGAAAAAACCCAGAATATTTTATTTTATGAACTTTATTTTTGTTTTGAAGCAATTGTTTATTAAAAAATATCTTTTAATATGATTTAAACAAAAAGTCAATTTTAAAATTGTCAGGATGAAAATGAAACATTCTGTTCAATCCAAAAGTATTAAAAAAGTCCTGTCCTTAGAAATTTTGAAAGTTCTGGTTTTGGTCCAACTGAAAACAACTTTCATTCTATTTTCTCAGAATGCCAGTGATTCAGGAAATACACAGATACGCCAGAGCTTTGGATTTTTAAACAGTGGATACGTGCCTGAAACAGAAACAAAATTAGCAGCTAATAAGATTACATGGAAATAAAAAAGGCAAAGTAGTAAAATTCAATGAATACCTGTATGCTTCACGGAGCGTTTAAAGAGTTGTGAGCTTTTGTGCTGGAACGCTATGGGATCAGAGAGCAGCAGAATTGCACGTCTTTCCAATGGCTTTAATGAGAAGGGAAAATGGAATGCTTTCTATTGCCTGGATCTTTTTACATTCTTTATACTGACTTGCATCCTATTCTTCCATTGCGTTGTCTAAGGAAAACAAATAAATAAATAGAAACCCACAAAAACACAACACAGCTAGGATGAGCATGAATACACAATGTTCCATCAATTAGAAAATATTTTTCCTGCTAACTACTTGCAGACACATGAACAGATCATCAAATTTAAATAGTGCATTTTCAACTTGAGTCACATTCATCAGTGGTGTAAATGGAGGAGCTGCTCAGCTGCTTCTGGTTGTCAGTATTACAGACTGCTGTATCTCCTATGCCTTCATTGCTTAGTATTTTCTTTTTCTTAGTGTTTTTTCATTGCAGCACAATGATCATTTTTCTGTAGGTAACTTTCTTTCAGGTGGTAAGGGATTCTCTTCAAAGAAAGGAATAGGAGGGAGGTCTAGCTGGTAATTCTGTACCGTGGGTATACCACAGGTCTCAAATCATGAACCTCTCTTTTATTAAGTCTCCTCAAGGTGAGGCACGATGGCATTTCAGTTACTACAACCGGAGCTCTCCATCATTGTCCTGCTGAAAAATAGCAAATATTTTGTGCAGTGTTTATTTTTAAACCTTCAGTCCTTTATTCTTGCCATTTTTATATGTTGCTTCATTTTTGTTATCTAATTCCAAAAATAATTTATGAAGCCTTTTATCTCTCAGACATAGATATATGGATGTGTGTCATATACCATACTGATAATATGGATCTAGGCATTTATAATTTCTCCACAAAGCAATGTGAAAACAGATTATCTTGTTAGCTTAAATATGTTTGTGAAATCATATTATATATGGTATTCTTTCTGTTTCAACAGTGAGTTGGAATTTTTGAAAGATTTTCTACATACCTTTTTGCAAGCAGGTTATAAAGGGACTTTAAAGATATGGTTCATTTTGACTATAACTTTAATAGATTTCTTTTTCTACTAAAATTTTTAGCCAGTTATGCTAAAGATTTGTTATTTTTCCTAACCGAACGGAAAACTAACCTTATGTGTAAGAAATTATTCATCATATCCCACACTCCAAAAACTTTCCACAGCAACTTGGATTGGGTGATGTTTTAACCAAGGTGAACACCATTGTGGATAATTGAGCTGCCCATTCATTCAGCACAGCCATCTCCATTTTCCTGCAACTTGGTATTTTCTGAAGCCGTCAATGACCCTCTCTTCTGCCAGTTTGGCATGGTCCTGACAGGGCTGGTTTTGGCTACTTATACATGAAACAAAGATTTTTGACATAAAAGCTTTTCCCTTTTGCAATAAATGTCAAATCTCTCTCTGACGATAGTGAGGAAAGTTAACAGTTTTTATCAAAGTAGCACCTAGTTGCCTCACCAGTTACTAGTGGTACTCAACCATCATAATTTTTTTGACAAGAAGCAAGAAATTTGAGATTAAGGACATCTGGGAAGATTATAGGTTTGTAGTTATGGTGCTGAGCTCCAGAGATAAGTATTTAATTCCTTAATCTGTCCTATATTTGTGATATGATTTTGTGCAAATGATTTTCTGTGTAATTCATCACCACACCATGCCACACCAGAAGCACTATAGATTAATTCTGAATCTCCAGCTGGCTAAATTATCCCACTGAATATATCTATTCTAGACTGCATTATGCAATGCAAAGATGTTCTTTGTTTGTCATTTCTTATCTGTAAAATGCGGAGATCACTACTGCCCTGCTTCACACGGGCTCCCTAATAATACCTGTATGAGTGAGAAGATCACTGGTGTTAAGACACGAGGGATCAGGGAGTATGCCTGCTGCCTGCAGTTCGCTGCTGGGAGCTGGAACCACAAACACTTTTGAGCTAGCTACTAACAAGAAGAATTTTCAGTTTTGATGGCCCTCCAGTGCCCCTCCATTCATCCAAACAAAAAGGAGACCTGCCATTGGGCTCTGCTACTGGGAACCAGAAGTAGGTGAGAGGTGGTGGTCCTGGAACAGCCTCAGAGAAAGCTCCTTCTTGGGGCTGATGGAGGATTAATGTTGACTTAAGAGAAAGAAACGTCTAATGGCCTCCTTCTTCTGTTACTATTTGTATTTTAATCTATCCTCTTAGCTTGGAGTAGGAGAAACACCAGCTTGCTGGGACTTCCAAGCATATTGAGACTGGTTCTTGGCATGGCTGTAACCAAATTTCTCTTTGCTGGCACTCACTAAATATATGCTAGTGTGATGCCAGCACTTTGTCCTTTCTGTAATGTGATCTGTACATAGGCATTCTATTACGTATAGTAAAAACGTGTTTTTCTGTTCTAGTAGGAGTACAATCAACATTGTAAGAGTGCTAACAGTAAATTGTTCGGATTTGCCTAAGCATGTGCCTCTGACTCAGTCCAAATATTGACAGTCACAAAGCTGTAATCATTTGCAGGCTGCAGTTCTGAGCGGTGGGAGTCCCACTCTTTTGAGTCCCAAATATAATGCCATTGGACACTAGAGCACATAGAGAAAATATGTTACACCCAGTTCTAATACTGTACAATTGTGAGAGCCTGTACCCCACACAGTGGAGCTGAAATGGACGTGCTGGTTTGACTGCAAATTGGGGAGAGAGCTGCTCCTTTGTACTGAGAATTCAGACTGCTGCTCATATGGAGGCTCCTTGGCAACTCTTTAATAGATAGAGAAATAAATAAAGAAATATCATTTATGCCAATAAATCTTACTCCTCCTTTCCCAGTGGAAAAAACCCAAATCTTACACATTGTTCCCATGCTGCCACTGAAACAACAGTGGCTCATTTTATGTATTAAGCATAAAGAACAAATACAAGTCTCATTGTTAGCACACTTTGGCTGATAGGGCATTATTGTGCTGTGCCCTGCACATACCCATGTTTTGTACAATCTGCTTGTGCAGCCAAGTTGCTAGCCAAGTGCCTGGTATCTGCTTAGGAAATATTTTCAGAGTTGTCTTTGTATGCAGACGTATGATGCAAAACTTTGACTTTTTATAATGAAAAGCTGATAGCTGCTGTGACCACATGTGATATCTGGCATTTCATCACAGCCTGGAATGAAAGTGTTACTGCTGTTCTCTATAGTTTATGTCTAAAGTATATCAACAACAGCTATCTACCCTTTCTTCTGGCATGAAGAATTATTGCACTAAACCAAAAAAAAGTATCAAAATACAATAAATTTTGGGAACTTTGAGTCACTTTTCTTGGAGAGGCATAAGCCATCTCCAGAAGGCCATAACACCTCAGCCATGTTGAAAAAAACTCTCATATTTAATCCTCTGAGAAGTTCTGCTTACAAGTAATTGGGACAATACATCCATAAGTCACTGTTTACTGATAATTCTGTTACCACGGACTAGGATTTTAAAAGAAAGATAAGAAATTTGACTGCCAGCTCCTGTTCAATTACAGTGGAAGTCAGGCAACTAGGTGGCTTGTTTCCATCGGAAAGCTGAGTGATAATACTCATGTTCAAATGCCTCTGAGTCACTATTGACCCATCCGCTGCTCAGCCATAATAGAAAACACCATGTCAGTGTTCTTCCTGGCTCAGCAGTCTTCCTGGAAAATGTGGTTAAATTTTCTCCTTTCTGCTTCCTGCCCATTCCGTTGTTCATCCAAGTGATCTCCTTTCTTCTCTTCCTTCTTTTTCATTTATGAAATGTAACTTCAAAAAAATGCAGTGGACAGCATGGGTTTTGCAAAGCTAGATTTTAACTGGGAACTCTGTAGAGAAACAGAGAATCCAAGATTGCCAAAATTCCCCACGTGTATGTTACACGCATAGCTGTGAATGGGATTGCAAGGAGTGCAATGACAGTTCTGTGTTCATCAAACACTCGTAAGAGCCAAAAATGCATATTATGCATTTGAGAATTTTGTTAGAGCTAGTACCAGAGATATTTAAGCTCTAGTAGTCCACACCATGAGAAAAAAAAAAAGGCACGGAGAGGAAGATGTATGGCAAATATGAGTTGCAAGTGGTAGAATTAGTAAAGCCTAAATGTGACTCTAGAAATCAGGATCTGATTTTAATAAGAAAAACTTGAAATCTGTGCACAGAACTCATGGAAATGACTGAGTTTTCCTGATCCCAGGAGGGGCAAGATTTATCTCATTTGACTTTGGCTGTTTACAAAGTGGATGTCAGCATCCTAACCGGTAATCCTAGGCTCATTTCACTGTCAAAGGAAAGAACCAGGAAATTTTAGACTTTTACTACAGGGTGAGATGAGTTGTGGCCTATGCTCTGTTGACTGTATTAAGTCATCACAATTTACAAAGGGATCTTAGGCTGTTTATTCATTTAATCAGTTGAATTTTCCTGGAGGTAATGTCTAATGGTTTTCCAGTGAATAAGGAGGTTTTGTCTCTAAATCACAGTGCAGAATTGCCTAGTGTAATGACTAAGCTCATTAAGTTTCCAGCTTGCAATACTTTTTTTTTGGTCAGTAAGACAAAACCAGGATCGATTTCATTAGATTGCTTTCATCAGTGGTAACCAGAAGGATCCCACCAAAACAGGTAATAACTTGTTCTTATACAAAAAAATTTAATACTTGATTCCATGCTCTAAAAACAATAATGGTTACTCACGTCTTTGGGGAAGACAGAGAAACTGAAATAAAAATAAAATAAAATTCTTTGCTGAATCCACTGAGGGTCCTGATTTCATCTGGAAGCAAGAAATCTGGAGGGGCTGCTGTTGATGGCCTAGATGTTATTAATTTACAATAAACAATGAGGTCACTGGAAGAAACTTGAAAGCATTCGAATATCCCAGATACCTGGTGGGAAAACAGGAAGGGAAAGGCATTGAAAGCCAGTTACAGAGATGGAGAACAGCCAACATACAGGGTCGCACAGACACAGTCTTAGACTGGCTCATGAACTCTCCTGTCAATGAGACATCATAGGTTTGAAAACCAGACTGAGGTATCTAATGTTGCAATGGACTGGACTTCTCCAGGTTCAGTTTTTCCAGTTCAACTATCGCTGAACAGATCCTAGCGTTGCCAAGCCTACAAACTTCACCTGTATCATCAAAAAAATTGGGCTGGCTTTTGAAAAGTTACATGCGCTATTGAGAGAGTCAAGTCTGCTGTAATGACTGAGGTTGTCACTTGAAGCAGACAGCAGTTCAGGGTGTCTGCAGAGGGTGATCAGGATGCTGTGCCATACAGGAGCAGGGAAAAAGCAAGAAAGTGCCTTCATTTTGAATAACTATCATGCTCACTAATTCTGGGTAAATGGTAGCAACTCATAAGAAAAAAACACCAAAGTTTGACCTCAGAGAACAAAATCCTTAGTACATCAGTCTGTGATGCAATATCTTGATATGGACAGTGTTTTTACACGTGTATGTAAACTCTGTTTTCAACAGGGCATAAAGGGCATCCCTGTAATGCACTCATAAATTAATTTTATAAGTTTAATCTGAGTTTATTAGTGAACTATACTTCAGGACATAACAGAACATAGGTATGGGAATGAAAACAATTACTGACCATGCAGTAACTATGGCATTTGTTGTTCTCTTTAAATTGCTTTTTATTGCATACCGCTGGACTCCTTTCTCCTTATAAGTATGTCTCTTTTTTAGATGAACAGCAGTAAACTTGTTTTTTTCCACTTGCTGTACTTTAAAGCTCTCTGTGTTTAATAAGAAATGGTCATTAATTCTTTTCTAACACTGTGGTCCCTTGACTTCCCAAAAAGCATAAATAAAACCTTTAGGCCAAATTGTAAAGTAGTTCATTTCATTGGAGACCTCATTTTAGTGTTACTCAGGGTAAGGTATGTTTAGTACGCGTCAAAGAGTAGAAATCTATGGTATGGTTGGTCTCTGCTTGATCACCTTGGTTGTAAAGTCATGGCTTCCAGCTCTTTTGAGAGCTGAGTTCAGTTAGTCTCGTGTCAGGGACCAAAGTCACATACAGTGCAAGTGACTGGCTACACACAGGGTTTTTTTTCTCAGGTCTTTAACCTTTTCAACGGATAAAACACTGACTGACTTGTGATAGCTATGAAGCACTTGTTACTGACTCAGAGCACAATGTTGCTTGTTGCTTAAGTTGGTTTTGAGCCCCTGCCCAGTTGTTTGATGTAGTTGGTGAGACAGAGACTTGTGGCATGAAAAAGGCTGGTGGGTGGGCACAAGTACCCACTGCCAGCTGTACCACAGCTGATACAGGAGGAGTTGAAGGGAATCAGTAGGTTTTGTAGGTGTTACTGATCATTGATGTTCTACCTGGCTACCCAAGGCTACCATCTAAGAGACGGTGCTGTCCTCTCCTTTCCTCCTCATTTTACCCAGTGTACTTTCGAACGAGTGGTACGCAAATCTTGATGGTATAAAGACTCCACAGGAAAGTTGTTTCTGACTGGCATTTCAGGGAAGTCTTACCTTTGAGTTTATCATAAATAAGAATGCTGGAGCTTGATATGAACAAACAAACCTCCTTAGCTAGTGATACAATGCGATTAGGTAAGAGGCTGTTCAAAGATCTGATCAAATTTTCTAAGCAAATATAGTTATAATATCAGTGGTTCTTAGTAAGCTGAGAAAGGTGAGTAGTACTTATTAAACAACCAGAATCAGTTCAAAACCACTACTGGAACAAGGAAGATCAACTTAGAATAATCTTCCCTTTAGGAAAAATGATACACTACTTAGCAGAAAAAGCAATTGAAACTTTATGAAGCTTTCAACTCACCTGCCAGTATTTAGAACTGAATGAATTATATCCAAATCACAAAATCCTGCAAACTTCCTGAGTAAAATTATGCCCAAAGCAGAGGCTCTATGTTAAATAGTACAGACTTCTACAGTAATTTCCCTCAACACAATAGTATTTCTGTATACCCCTCCACATTTCCTCCTTAAATTTTACAGGGATCTTTCAATTTGAGCTGCCATATATATGTTAAACTAAGCTGTAAATTGTAGTTACTTTAAGTTTACTAATTAAATAGTTCTTTAGTTATTCTTTCCTTCGTGCTTAGAGCTGATGTCTTCCTCTGATGAAACTGTGTACGCAAGAAAAGAACCAAGCAATAAAATCTGTATACACGAGTAAAAAACAAAACAAAACATAACACAAAACGAAACAAACCAAAAGAAACTAAATGAGATAAATGAATGTACTTCAAATAAAGCTTTAAGATGTAATTTTTACTCTGACGAAGTTTCATCATGCTGCTCCTTGAAAGGCTGGCCCTCTTATCTAACGAGCGGGTCATTGTACAGACAGTTGCTTAGAGCATTTGTATGGTATTGCTCATACTCATAGTTTCTTTCTAAAGGAAGTGAAGGTTTACATTCTGGCGTGAAAGGGGAATTATTGTCACCTTTAACCCTTTTCTTTATAATGGTGCTGCCGTACTATATGAACACAGAAGTTAAAATATAAGTTGGAAAATTCTTGCTTACTGGCTCTTCTTTCTGTTTTTCATGTCACTTCCTCACCTTTTGTCTCCCAGATTGCTCAAATTTTTTGCAACTGTAGATATATGCATATATATCTCTCTCTCTATCAGCTGAGGTATTAGATATCACTGTGATGGGAGAGCTTAGAAGACTGACGAATCAAGCCAGTTTTAAACTATAAAAAACTTTACCAAATTCAGTCATTAAAAACACTGGTTTTGCTAATGGTTCATTCTTATGCATCATTAATCAACATTGCTACACATAGAAAAAGCTCAGACTTCAAGATTTGTGAGATGACATCATACAGCAAGTGCAGGCAGCTGCAGTCCTTGGCTGTCTTAGTCATGTGGGTCCAGGTGATCAAACTTGAGATCCCTCTGATGAGCATCAAAGTGCAAAGTGGGCTGTCTTCTTTCTTCTCTGTTTTTCCTTTTTGAGTTTGAAGTTCTTAGTGCTCTTTTGCCTGCCTCCCAGAAGGGGTGGTCTCCTCTGCTACAGATACTACGCATTTTTTCATCACTCCAGTCATTCTTCTTCTGTGTTTGGCAGGATGTCTTGCTTATTTGTAGACCCTTGTGCTTATTTTGTCCTTCAGCAAATTTTTTGTCTCCTACATGCAGTTAAACGCCTTGTTTGCCCCTTTGGTTGGCAAACTGCTCACATATTTATGTGCCATCATGATGTTATGAAGTGCTTGTACACTGTTGGTTACACTACTTTACTGTACTTATATTCAGATTCAAGGTCAGCTAATATTAAATATCCTGACTAGTGGACTTTTAATTTATAAGTGTCACAGGCCTGTGTTTCAGCTACCAGCCCCATCACTTCAGCAGTAGGGATGGAGCATTTGCTGAGGCAAAAAAACTGGATATTTGCACCCGAGTCTGCACAGGTCCCTGTCCTACCACATTGCTTAAGGTAGCCCAAAACACACTGGTCTAATCTCAGATCTCCTGTAGTGAGTCTTTTATGCTCCTTGGATTACAGAAATTACTTAGAGCAAGGTGAAGGACAGGACTCCCTTTCTCCAGCGGAGAAGGGATATGAAGTGGGAGATGCCTGATGGAAAATAGGCAGCAGCCCTTTATCTCCTCTGTAGCTCCCTCCTTCCAGGAAGGTGAACATCCTTATTGCTGTTGACGTGACACTTTGAATCTATTGCCTGCCTCAGGACAGAAAGAAAATATCTGACCGGGTCAAGAGCGGGTTCCAGGTGTCCTGTGTCCTTGGTGCATCACCATACAACCCACCCTTGTCTAGACCTGATGAGCTGTGACTGTCTTCCCAGGGTGACATCTCCTGCTGAGGGACAGGGAAGCTGTCTGCAGAAGAAGAGGCGCAAGCGCTGTAAACTTCTGGATGTCTGTCTCTGCAGATTGCCGCAGACTCTGGCGTTTCCTGCTTACGTGCTGCACGTGCGTGCAAGGACACCCTGAAGTTACACTGACGCAACTAAAAAGAAATTTCGTCTGGTATCTCCTGGGAAGGCTCCTGCCATGAAATAGATAACAAAGTCCCTTTCCGTGGTATTTTTCCAGACATTTTCTTCACAGGTCTATTTTTTATGGCAGCTGAAATACCTGACAAAATTGAGCAAAACAAGTCAAATGGAAATATAATGGCTGTTGGTTTATGTAATGAAATGCAAGCTAGTATGGCCAGAAAGGGTGTACTTTTGAAAACACTCGTGTGGAGGAAGTCTCTTTTTTCCCTTTTGCTGCACATGCTCAAGGGTTACCCAGAGTGGTGCCTCAGACCCATCGGGGAGAAGTGACAGAAACAGGACCACTCTGGCCCTTCAAGTGAAGCATGAGTTCAAGTGAGTGGCTGAGTTGGGCTCAAGTGCCCAGCTAGTGCAGGTGAAAGCGTGAAGGTGTCCAGTTTGTGGGCAAAAGTCTCAAAATCACTCTGAACGACATAATGGAGGCCTCATTTGTATGCTGCAGATTCAGTTTCAGTGTACAGCATCTAATGTACTTGGACATTTCTCGAAGGGTAAAATAGACTGGCAGTCTAGCTTTGTTATGCATCAAAGGTGAGATCGTGACAGATTTTTGCTTTTAGAAGGAAAAACAACCAAAGCACAACCAGTGCTTGCTAATGTCATCAAACTGACTGAAAAAGTGATGGAGGAAAGAACTTGGGAGTTTGCAATGGTGTCCTACAGAGAAAAGTGCTAGAAAAATGCAGAAAAACATTTTTTCCTGCTTCATTAGGAACCTTGACTGCCCAGAGTTTATCTCAAACAAGAACGTGGCTAGCTGCTCTGGCAGAAGACAACACGATTCTGTCCTTGCAGCTGAGGGTGGGCGAGAGTCTCAGCTGCAGCTTGGCTCTGCATCTGTCCCTATCTAGCAGGAAGCTCTTCTGACTGCTTCTCAGTTGCCTTCTCGCAGGCTTTGGCTTGTTCTGTGGCTGCAGACTGAAACTCTTTTTTTTTNTTTTTTTTTTGCATCGGTTAATTTGTTCTCTGGAGCTTGCAGGCATCACATGAACCAGATGAGCAACAACGGAGTCATACCCCCACAGCCCGTGCTAGTGTTGGGGCTGATCATGTTGCAGCTCTGTCATGTGCCACTTTTAAACACCAATGCTTTTGTTATTCTCCTCTTCAGACAGGAACAAAGACATTAGAGAAAACATTAGAGCCTTGCAAGATGTGAAGTTAAATAAAAGCAATTACATTGCCTGTGAGAGACCGCTTATCTCCAAATACTTATATCTATGTATAAATAATAAAAACCATGCCAGATCATTTGCAAACTCTTCTACAACCAGCAGAAAAACTTTCTAATGGATAGTAATGACTAGAAACTACTTATTCAATCTGTGCTTGTTTTTTGTTTTGGTTTGGTTTTATTTTCCTGACATTAATACAACATTTCAGTAAATATTGACACAAAAAAAAGAAAATTATTAACATTCCTCTTTACCCACGTAAATCTGTCTTGCTGCTCTCCCTGAAATGGACAGCTTCTTAAATTATTCCTAAGAACCAAGTACACTTGATGTAAAAGGTCGTTATGTGTGACGCAGACTATGCATTAAAAAAAACTTTAAAGGAGCATTTGGCACCAAACTTATGTTCCAAAAGAATTGAAGGACTGGTGAGAGAGAGACACTTTCTTGCTCCAAAGAGAAGGAATGACCGATGTGGATTCCCAGGACCCAGCTACATACACTGAAATATTTTCTTAAGGACTTCTGCTTTGGAATCACTCACTTTCAGTTCACTCTGCATTTCCTAGATATAAAGTTATAGCACAACGGAGCTGTTTGGCTTCCCTTGAAAGATCTTGTGAAGGTAGGTGACAAAGTATAACAAAAGAGCTGAAGGAGGACTCCTTCTCACAGGCATCATTAATTAATTCAGCATCTAGGTTTGACTTGTGCCAATTTGAAAATATAAAATGAAAGTCATTTGTTTAGTCTGGGAAAGATATTCTACTGTGCCATGCATGAGATTGAGGTGTCCATTTGTGCCCCCATGTTACCCATGTAATCTGGAAGGGGCTTAAAGGCTAGGAGAGAGGATTAGTAAAATGTTTTTTGTGAACTCAGCTCCTTTTGATCTCAACCAGCAACGTTTTGGATCGCAGACCCCCCTGCTGAGCTGATGCATGGCAGGGAACGGTGACACCCCAGCACGGCACCCACTCTCTTCTTGGGCTTCTCCTGCCATCAGTGGACAGAGTTAATCACTGGGGCCTGCACCCTAATTGAAGTGAATCTTTTCCCATTGACTGCAGGAAGACTGCAAGTCATATCTAGCCTTCCTAGGTCCAAGACAGCTACCTTGGCTAGGCACGGTAGTGTTGAGCCCAGTGACACCTGGCCATATCTTAAAGTGGAAGTTGTGTGCCTTTACAAACTGTACCATTCTTTGCTGCCTCCTTTCCTCCCTGCACTATTTTTCAACCTGCTGGTGAATACTGGGTTGCATTAGCTTTCCTGTCCTCTTCTTGCCCTGGCATTTAACTTCTGCTGAAGTGGTGTAGAAGGCTGAGGGAAGATTGTGCGATACTTATTTCACTGCAGTTTATGAAAATTGTTACCACTGAGAGCTTCCCAGCTGATAGGAAATATTTATTAGTTATTGGGCGTTCTGTGCAGTGGCAAAGGAAAAAAAAACAACCACAAACTTCATCTCTGACCTTATATTTCATAGATGAAATATGTTTATCTCACCAGCTGATATCCATATTTCAGGCCAGCAGCAGCCATAGGCAGTGAAAGTAGAGGCAGCAGCGGGAGCAGCTGCAGGTGCATGCATGTCACACGAAGCAGTACTAATATTGAAGCTTTGGTTTCTTCTGTTATCTCTTCTGCATTCACCAGATGAATCCACTCCCTCTCACAATTTGCAGATGGAAAGGTGAACTGGCTTGGGAAAACCTTCATGAAGAACAATAGCTAGTTTTAGCACCTCCAATAAGAGAGCTCACCATTTCCCTCAAACCTGTCCTCTTAATTAAAGAGGCTTAGCAAAAGCTTAAAGGACATCTGAGCTCTCTTCTTCAGGCAGAGCCAAGCTCAGGAAGCCAAGCTTCACGGAAAGGAAAGCACCTCTAAGTAACCCAGCGGAGTCTGCACTGCATTCAGCAGCCAAGAAGCTCAGAGATCACAGATGTGTGTTCATGCTTTGAATATCTGCAGTTCCTGGGAACTTCACATGGGTTGAGTTTGCAAGAATAGTTTGCATTTTTCTTTTCTAGTCTGATTGCCGATCAAACACCTAGCCTGAGTTGTTGCTTCCAGCAATGGCAAATTTACATAGATCTGAAAGGAAGATGAGCAGCTTTCTGACTTCGACAGGCTTGAGCCAAAGCTCAGGAAAATAAATACAAAGTGCTTCATTAGCACCAGTAGGCCTTGGATCAGACCCACTGTCTACTTATTCAATTATACAGTGTTATTAGGAGAAAAATTGCTTCCTGTCCTCCCTAGTAGGTAAAATTTAAGCCCTGCAGCATGAGGTTTTAGTCTCCCATTTTACCATAGTTTTCATAGCTTGCCAGAGCTTGCATTACTTTTTACATTATTGCTTTCCAAGCATTCCAATCCAATTCTTCAAAACCCCTGCTTAAATAGTAGTGTCCCTGAACCAATGGCTTCCAGGTTATGTAGAGCACAAAGTAACCTTTATTTCAGGGGTACTTAGTATATATTTGCCAGGTGCTTTTTTTATTCTCATCTGGAAATAAAAAAAGGAAGAATGTTTATATTTTTTTCCATTGTTGTTCTACATATTTCAAAAATGGAAAAAAAATGCTTAAAACTAATCCACTTGCCTGAATTTATATGATTGAAATCCAGACTGTGAGGTTTAGTCTGCTTGGTCAAGTAAGCCACATGGCAGTGTTTACTCCCCAAATGCTTTCAATGACATTGCATCTGTGAATGTAAAGGATTTTAAGTGAAGTCATTGCAAGTCACTTTGCAGAAAAAAATTCTTTGGTAAAACTAAACAAAAAAAAAAAGTATGTGGGATGTGTATGTGATCCTGCAAATATTGTATCTTAAAATAATAAGTTTGTGGGTTTTTTCCTGTTAGTCATTTGCCCAAGACAGTTCAAGATCTTTCTTAGAATACAATCTCATTGTAGAACTTGTACAGATGATCCACATCCTCTTCTGATCAATTCCGTTACCAGGATGCCATGTATAAATGGATTCCTAATTTTCCCCTCTTTTTTAAACCTCCTTGTGTATGTTTCAATAGCTCTATGAAAGTATTTAAATAGGCACGTAAGAAGGACGCTTATCTTCTGGGTAGATATCTTTTAGGTAGATATGCTACAGGCCGCCTGGCACGCACTTACTGACTTGCTTAGTTTTGTCCACCGGGCAGTGGAAAAGACAGACCGATGGTGTGAAAATAAATACTTCAAAGGTGGTATAAATGATAGTGATAGATTTGTATGTCCCTGACTGTCCCCCTCTCACGTGCCCATTGCTGCAATCAGTCTGCTCTCTTCTGAGCAGAAAGGAGACAACGCATTGCTCACAGGGTGAGATGGAAATGGCCTCAGGGATTGCCTGGAGATCACAGAAGACCTAAGGCAGATCTGGGAAGGGAGGTGTCTCAAAGGGTTATCTCCTGCAGTAGCCACCGGCTCATCCATCGTCCCCATCAGCCTGGTGACTGTGCAGCAAGGCAAACAGGAACAATGTGGAGGAGGAAGGTGGGTGCAGGCAGGAAAAGCTTTTTCCCACTTCAGCTCATCTTTATTTTTTATTGATAGCTAACTGTTCTGGAAAACTAATTTCTGGAGCACATACAGCAGCGTGAACCACAGAGGTATTAGCAGTAACATGTCCCCATTCAGGACTGGTGCACCGATGACAGTTCTTTGGCAAAACCGAAGACCCCACAGAAACCTGCATTGGCAGCTCATATTTTGTGTTACTACTGTGTCTCTATTTTCTGTGGTTTGCAAGTTCTTTTAAAAACTCTCAGCAGAGTATCACTATGCTGTGATGTATTATAATATGAAGATCATGTGTATTATTCTGAGAAGTATTTAAAAGCTCAATCCACTAGCACTTTGCAGAATTTCCCTAAAATATGTGAATACCAATCAAACTTGTATGGATGTGCGGTGTTAGTGGGTACATCTTCAAAGAAAACAAGGGAGTTCTGCCCGTTTCCTTCTGGAGTCTCTCACTGTGGGTTTTATTCTCTCACCGTATTTACATTACTTCACACTCACATGGGAAAGTATTTTCCAAGGCAGCATGGTTTGCTAGCCAGCACTACTATCAGACAAAGCATGGTAGTTAAAGCAGTAGAATACAGTACAATATCAATGCTGGTATCCTGGTCGATATAGCTCTGGCTTTGCAAATATTCATTTGCCTTCCCTTAGAGATATGAGCGAGATCAGATGTTTGTGTGCAGTTCACAGTAGTGACTCAAATAAGGGAGTGGACAAGTACAGTGATCAAACTGGTAATAACAGGAGACAACTGCAAATCATTTCAAGAACAGCCTGTAAATCAAATTAATTTAGGACATTTGTATTTTTTCACACTTACATATTCTAAGTACATTATAAAACTCTGAATGCACAAAATCTTGGGCTAATTCTTGCCAAAATGAGACCTTATTAAGCCATTTTACCGGAGTAAAAGTTTCTTAAGCTGGAAATGAATTATGATTATGTCTATCCTCTACTGCTAGAGCTGACCTGAAGTGTGCATAAGAGTTCAGGTCTGTATGTGGCTAAACGGAGAGAAATACAGGTTGCACTTTTCAGATAGTCTTTGCTAATTTTAAATAACGTTGCAGAGAACTCGGTGTTACTTTGCCCTGAGGGACCTGAAAAGCCTGTCAGGAACAAATTTGTAGTAAACTCACATGTGTATTGGCAAGCTTGTTTTCAGTAAGGTTATAAATGTCAGTTGTTGGTCCAGAACAGGTGGCGCTATAAAAAAATTGGCTATGGGAAATGAATACCACTTACAAGGAAAATATCCACTTTCGCAGATTGGGAATAAGAACTGTTGCACAGCTGATCTGTGAACTAGTGCTGCTTTTTAATGTGTTTTCCTTAAAATTACTTTGAGAAGTTCATGGCTACAGATTTTCCCCTGTTACTGTTTGTTTTCATGTTTCTTTTGTTCCATAGTTCAGTGTATCAGCTTAGAAAGTGAGATCTGAACGATTAAAGAGTCCTTATGTGTGCCACGTTGGCACTTGGATCAGTGATGGGAACAGTTTAATACTGCTGTTACCCCATTAATCACAAAGGAGTTACTGTGGCTTCAGACTGAAGCAAACACGGGTAGGATGGGGTCTGCAGTCATGCTGTACCTATGACAAATGATTTACTGGTTGGTTCACATCACAGATGTCCCTTGGGCTTTCTCTTCCCATTATTTCATATAAGTAGTATATGAGCAGTAATAGACTGATTACTGAGTTTTATTCATTTTCTTCTCCAGCAACAATGTTTTTTCTTTAAACTGGAGAAAGTGAATAATAAACTGAAGCCCTGTGCTCACGGTGATGGAAAGCCTCTCTTCCAGGAAGTCTTCAGATCTCATCATTGTTTTATTTTTAGTGGCAATTTACCAACATGGCACTGTCTCATGAAGGTCAAAGAAATGGTGTGTCCACAGCGTGCTGCAGCTGATGCTATTGCTCCCCGTCTACTATCTGCTTTAGGCTGTGTAGCACAAAATGTACTCCAGAGGACACAGGTGAGTAAAATAGAAATAAACACATGAACACAACAAATGAGAAAACCATTGCCATTTTTTTTACTGCTGTGGAATCTTTGAGTTCATTCTGCCCTAATGATCCTCTCAGAGCAAGACACAGTTGCCCAGCCAAGACCGGTCTGCCTTCGTATCAGTGAAAAATTACAAAAGGTTTACAGGACTCCTTAGCTTACTCAGATCTGAAAAACTGGCCACATGTTTCACTGGCAAAACAGGCCTGTTGCAGCTTTCCAACCCAGAATCTCTCACTCCCTTGGCACCTGGGGGACATCTCTGTGCTGCTGGTACAAACAAGAAATCATGGTACCACAGCTGGTTGTTCTTTTCTGGCATCCCAACAGTTCATAGCGTTTATGAATCAGAGGTGCCTTTCAGAAGCCGAGTGACCAGGAATTAAGTGAGGGTAACTAATATAACAGTTTCTCTATACCTTCCCCACGTTTCTCATGAGAATGCTACTTCAGGACCAGAGCACATGACCCACAGCTACACAGAGCATGACAAATCCGTTTGTGGTATAAGTGGTTACTTTCTCAGTATGAAGTAGGAGAACTCCTAGATGTTTGGATATTTAAATTACCGGCCTCCCCTCTCTTTCTTAGCTGGAAAAAACCAAATTCTTCAGTAGGTCATTCAGCCTTATTGACTTGCCACAGCAGTTAAACAGAAAGAAGCTCAGGGTTACTGAAGAAAGCTACTCCTCATGCTTTGCCTGTTCCAGTTAGGACGGCTGGCAAGGAGTCTTGCTAATTGAAACAGATTCATGTAGGCTGTTCAGCACCTTCCTTCCCTTCCTTCCTCCATGTCCTCTGAGGTTGAAATGACATCTGGGGTGTGGGTTCCGTGTCCCTGCTGCCAGTGTGCTCCAACCTGCAAGCAAGATTTAACCTTTATCAGGTGCTGCGCTTGAGGTTAATAACAATAAAAAATAGTCCCAGCTGGAGCACTGGGAAAGCATGCCTATAATGGACCTCAAAACACCCACAGTGGGCAAAGCTCAGGAAATTCCTGACCTTAAAAATGGCCTTCTCAGTTTTGTGTAAAGAAAGAAAGAAAAAAAATTAATTCTCTCCCAGGCATTAAAATCAAGATTATTAAATTTAAGAGTAGATTGAGTTCTTTCCTTGCATTCAATTGCCTTTGTTGGGTAGTGATATATTCTGGTTCCTAGCAGCACACCACTGTTTACGCTGGTTACTAAAGGAATAAATTGTTCTAAGGATGCAGATGTCCAAGTAGTTAACGTTACAGCCTAGAGCTATTGCCAAGGAAATAGGAAAACCTGAGTTACTCTCCTGCAGAACTACTTTGTTAAGCTATGTTTCTTACTTATGTCATCCTTAGTTTTCTCCCTTTACCCAACATCCCTATGTGATGTTGATGGGTACTGAAACCTGTGTCCAAAGGTCACAGCTGGTGACCGTGCTTTTGTGTACTATAGGATGTAAGCAGAAGCTCTTGGCTAAGAGCTTCAAAAAAACTGTGCCTGTAAAGGCCTCCATTTTTATTTGCCAGGGTTCAACACCTTAAAAATGGCTAGATTTTAAGTCTAGGTACAATTTCTGAAGGTGAAACATGTCCAGCTGAGCACTCAAATCAGTACTTCTGTTGAAAATCACTGATGGTCATATAAAAATATTTGTAAAATTATACGACATGAAGATGGCCTCTCTATTCCAATGCTTTACTTAAAGGCTTCAGAGCTCAATAATTATATATATATTAAAGATGCTAATATATGATCTTTCTGTGCCTTTTGAACTTTTCAAGCATATCAATATTTTTTTTTGTTGTTTACAGAAACAGGCACACTGTGAAGAAATTTAACAAAAAAAGATTCCAGTTAACTTCAGACGATATTTCACTGACTGTTCAGGAAGCTTAGGGGAATAACAGTTGAAAGAAGATGTAAGATGGATAAATGTAGACCATGAAAAAATATTTGACTGTGCCAGTTTGTGCGAAGGTCTACGATATCCTCCATTCAGTTTGTTTGCTGTTTTCAATTAAAATATACAATATGTTGACACTATCGAGTTTTTTCCGATGTTAGTTCATCTGGCTAAGAAGAACCCTAGACACCACCAGTTGTTAATAATTAAAAACTATTTATGCTAATTTTTCCTTTTAACTTGCAAGAAGTTTGCAGAAGCCTTTGTATTTTTTTTTATACATGTAATATATAACAAGGTATTTTAGCTGATGTTTTATACATTCAAACTTAATTCACATTGTCACTCGTTAGTGAGATGTTGCTGCGCACTAGGAAAGTTCTTTTTCCTTTCCCAGTCACTGCAAGTAACACAGCATCAAAGGTAGAAAAGCAGGCAGCAAGTAGACTAAAACAAGGAAGAATTTTGTCTATTACAGAATACTGGAAAGGCAGGAAATTTAAAGTTGAGTCTAAAGTTAAAATATAAACAATTGGAAAGTTAATATAGGTTTGGATCTCTGTGAAGTGTATGCACCATTAGAAATGAGGTATGAAAAGAGATTTGATTCTTCTCATTTTTTTATACCATCAGAACCAGAAATGGTCATGGTGTAACATCGGAAATGTACCAGGAAAATGGGACAAAAAAGATTAAAAATCCTAAGATCAAGACGGACGAGGGCAGGAACAGAAAGCTAAGTGTGCTCCGTGCCTTCCCTGCCGTGGTAGGCTCCCAGCTCTTGAGCCCATGCCTTCCCTCCCCATGGAAAACAGACGTGTCTCTGGGGCATCCTTTTGGTTCCTCCTATCTCCAGGGTTCCCTCGAAGATCAGACAGGATGAAGGCAAGGCTCGGGGGCACACACTTCAGTACTCTGCCCATTTGACCACAGGCAGCAACATCCATCTCTCTGTCTTTGGTCTGTCACCACCAGTGATCCTTGGTAACCTGGACTGTCACAGTGTCTCCTATTTAGGAGTCCAGAAATTCAGTTGGAAAGCTGGAAATCTTTCCCAAGAGATCTTCGCTGTCTGGTATGGAGAGGACTTTTTCTCTGGACAAAGCAAGAGATGCTAATTCTTAGCACACTCATGTCCTTTTAAACGACAGCCACCCTTTTAATACCAGGGAGTGTCTTGTTTAGCTCAGCTCTGGTCATTCAGCATCAGTACCAGACTGCACCGAGGTCTTCAGGCCCAGCAGCAAAACACTTACAAATTTTGTCCTACCTGAAAACTACTCCTGGGCTAAAATTCAAGGAAGAGAGTGACTTCAGAGACATTGTCAGAGGGTTTTCTCTGCCCTCGCTGATAACAACGAGCAGTGGTAGAAGGAGAAGTTTCAGCTGACTGAAAAGCCTCCAGTTGTAGGCCTCCATGTCTGCCCTACCAGTTTATTTATGTATATTTTGTTGTGGCCACTGGTGTCGATAGCTCATGTATTCCACAGAAATTTTTCTTCAAGTTCATCAGTAGTTTCCCTCCATTCCCATTTCTAGCAAGGGAAGATTGAGCTGTTTGAATTGCAAAAACCTCTTACTGCTACTCACAGGACCAAATAATTGCTGAAAACAATGATTTACAAGATTGCTTGTAAAACTTGGATGTATTGCCAGATGCCTGCATAGACGGACTGTGCATCCCTTCTGCAATGGAACTGGAGATGTTCAGTACTCCTGATTTATGTACCCCTTCCAATTTGGGCTAGGACAGCTACAAACCACTGGGTGGTTTTTTTGCTTGGAAACAGTCTTTTTTGCCTACTACTGCTGAATTTTCTGTAGATGTACCTACCAGGCCACATAGTGTGTACAGAAGAGCACGTCAGTAACTGCTGTTTCATTAAGACTTAAGACTTAATCTCAAAATTAGACAAAGTATAGATCCTTTTAGGGAATGAAGGCTAACTGCCATAGTAGCTGGTTTTGCTGGCTTGGATTGAAACACTTGTTCTCCCTGACATTCTTGCTTTAGGCTGAGGGTCTCCATAACACTAGGGTCAACACCTACGTATAAGGCGCAATGAAGGGACTGTAAGGACTGAAGTATGATGCATATACAATAATATAGAGACTCTGCTGTCCTGAAGGTTTCCATGTCACGCACCAATGGCGCATTCTGGTAGATGTATGCAGACAACCATCTCTAACAACTACAGTTACTATGCCTATGGATCTGTGGTTATAGCACCAGCAACCCAATACCCTATTATTCTTCAGCATTGACTTCAGCTTAAAGCAGCCATTTTCTTGTACGTTATTGCTTTGGGGCTAGAATTACTTCGTCCCAGACCACATGCTAAGAGCACTAACTTCCAAGGGCCTCTTCTGCTGTGAGTAGCTGAAACACGAAGATCCAAGGCTTCAAGCCAGGTTTGGATTTCTGCTGTGCTGTCATGAATGGAATCACTCCAGTTTTAATGTGCATAACTGGGGGGGAGCACTTGGGCCTTCTTAGAGCAGATTTTTGAGAGTCATACCGGAAAACAAAGCACTGTTGTTCTGCTCCCTATTCTCTTCTGGGTTTGAATGTCTCAGCCAGAATTTTGAAAACTTGTCATCATTGGTTTTGAAATCACAAATAAAAAGTTCATTTCTAGACTTTGTAAATATAGGGAAGATTTGCTGCAGGGAAAAATAAAAAAGCTCATGGTATAGCAGCTTCACTTAGGGTGCTCAGAGTAATGATGGACATGATAAAGCACACTTATAAGGGAAATAATATTACCTCATGGGCTAAATATAATTAAAACCAGTAATCCTGTTGAGTATCTCACTTGAGGATACGAGATAAAGGACACCGGCTAACTTTCACCGCCAGTGTTTGACGTACCTTCTGCTTCAGACAATTGCTTTTGAGTTCGTCATCATTAAGTAGTAGAGTAGATTTGGGGAGGTCACATAAGGGATATCAGCCCGTAGCTTTGTGGCATAATGTATGTGCTGTTGGGAAAGCTGACAGAATAGAGCTTGGATTATTCACAGGTCATTTCCCCTTAGGGAAAGGTTTTGGAGCTATGGCTGTTATTTCAGATCCTTTCTTCCTGGTCATGTGGTTTTGCTCAACACATAGCTCATTTGTTTGGGTAGTGCATTGGCTGGCAGAATATATCTGAGCAAACATTATTCCCAAAGTGAGGGTCATGATCTTGGAAGTGCAAGTGGAAATGGGGTCATGGGAAAAGCTGAGAATTGCTGGAATGTGGTGAAAGCAAAGTAATCTATACACGTTTATGTTGACAGCAACCACAAAATTGTTCCCCAAGGAACTCAGATGAAGTTATCACAGGGAGTAGAAAGGTAGAACTAGCATAAATAGCTCAAGGTTTGGGCTTGCTGTTCTTAAAAAAATCTTCAGGTAGTTCAGCTCTCTTAAATCTAAACTATATGATGTGATACCCTTTTAATCACAGAAATCGGGCTTTGTGGGGAAGTTTCCTTTGAGTGTGCATGGAATATCACTGCTTTCTGGCAAACAAGAGACTTCCTTTCCTGATAGAAAAGTTTCACATATCACATGCCACAGACATCAAAGAAGAGTTTCACCTTCATTTTTTAGTAAAGTAAATATTACCAGGCATGCCTGTTTACTTTTCAACAGAGGGCTCCTCCAGACCTCAAAGTTTACAGGTGGGAAGACAAACACTAGAGGGGGAGTTTGTTGTCAGAGGAGAAACCGTGGGTTTGCCTGCTATGTACAAAACCTCAGATCAGCAGAAAGTTTTTCACGGACATAGATTTGCATACTAGGAGCTTACAGCAGTACAAAGCTAAGTGTCTACATTGCTGCAGAACTGGGGTTGAGCTGTATGATTGCCTCAGAAAATCTGGCTGCTACAGGCAACTTGGCAACTGGCTTGAACACCTGGGTGCCAGATACATTTGAAGGCAGCTGCTGTGTTGATCCTTCTGCCTTGCATGACGCATGGCAATTACTCTCAAGAAGGACTATTGGACATCTTAAGGCAAATCTACAGCATCATTAGAGCGGTTCTGTCTAGCACTGTTCAATTTAATGTTCCCTTTCCCACATATGGCAGTGATTGTGCTGACTGACTGCACGTGACGGAGCGCTTGGCTCAACTCAGCAGTAACTTTCTGGTCATTAATGAAGTTCCTAAACACTTGATCAGTATTTTGCTCAGTTGGGATGCCTGCCTGAATTAAGTTTAGTATTAACATTTTAATTTTCCCACTTTGGTGTTTCCTCAACCTACGTACATGAATGGTATGAAACTTCTCAAATCTTTGTTAAGTCCACTGAGTAATCAGCTCCTTGTTCAGTAGATTTTCAATGGATATCACGATTGAACATCAATGAGTAGTAAACAGTTAATATCTAAAATTAGAATTTCAGATGCAGACTCCAATCCTGTAAACAAGCCTGGGCTTGTTGAGTGTGTGAGTCCTTTTGCATTGCCTTTTGTGAAGTGAAATAATTGTATGATTCTGTTAAAGAGACTGATATTTGTCATTAAAATGATATAATTTGGAGATAGCCTTATATGAGCTACATAGGAGGTAGCTCGATACAGGAAACACTTTCCTTACATTTAGAAGATTGCCTTCACAGGTAACATCCAGCCTCATCTTTTAAGTGAAATGCACATTCTGCAGAAATCCATAACAATTCCAAAAATGCTTGTAGGGCCAGAAAGCTTCAAAACTTGCTGAATTTTGTATGGGCAGATTTTAGTGTGTAAAGGTGAGAGCCACCACTACGTCCTCCTACTTCTGTGCTTTACAGTGCCGTGGAAGTAGCAAATATGGGTAGGAATTGGGAAACCCTGAGAAGCAAATGTACTGGGGTCCTCCTTCCAAGTTTCAGGGAAAACCTAGCAGAAATGCCACAGAAAACCAGAGCAAAAACATCATGTACTTGCCGTTGTGTTAATTTTCATTTGCACTGTACAAAACAGAAGGATGTCCTTAAAATGACGTGTTTCAGAGTGAAGAAGGAGCTAAACCTCTACCAGGGCCCCATGGTACTCCTGCAGTAGATTCCTTTTACCCAATTCTCCTGCTAGAGGGCTGGGAGATGATTGCGGGTGTGAGGAGGGGGAAAGAGGGCAGCAGTTTGGTAGCAGTTTGGGGTTTTGAGAGAAGCGCTTCAGGAACAGTGCAATGTTTCTGCTGAAGTGATCAGCTGAGGTTAATTATTTGGCTATTCAAATAGCATTATTAGCCTACCAAGTTAATGTTAGAGGGATTTAAGACAACTTGTTTTCCCTCTGATCACTTTTTTCAAGTTATATCACAGCCCTGTGAGGTAGGAATGTTGTTTCCAAATGACAGCTTATTTGACAGAGCAACCATTATTCAGCAAGAGGGGGGATTACATGATAGTCCGAATATATAGACTTTTCTTTAAACTAGACTATTCTTAAAAGTTTCCAGCTAAGAGAAAACAAATATCTAAAAAAAAGTTGCAGTCAGTCCTTTTGGAAAGAAAAGTTCAGTCCTTAGTTTTGCTATGTTAAAAATACCTTTATTTTACTTTTGATAATGTTAAGCATCTAACATAAAAAGCTTTTCTCTTGTATTTCCATTTAGGTGTAATGATGCCCACAACAGACACAAAGACCCCACATTTCCTCCTTAGAACTTTTTTTTTTTTTTTAAATTCTGACGTGCCAGACTGAAAAATCATCAGGAAGTCAAAAGTGCCTGCCTTAACCAAGTTACCTTGTGCTTTGTAGAACTGGCAAATATACACAGGGCACTGTTTAAACTGTAACCTTTTCTGCAGATTCAGCCTTGCAGCCCCAACAGGGAATTAAGCAACTGAAACCCAAACTTTAACGCCCACAAGCCCCGGGAAGTCACATAAGTGAAGTAAGTATCTGAGTGACTTTCACGGATAACACTGCCCTTGCCAGGGCAGGGGTTGTATTTCAATTTTCAGCTGGCCAGCATTTGCAGCGGTCTGGAAAACAGTATGAGCAATAATATATGCAAAATGTAAATGCTGAACTCTGGTACTAGCCCTGTGAGGAAACTCAGCCAGTGTTGGCAGGAGTTGTCAGCAACCATAATCTAGGCTTGCTGGCCTGTGTCTGTGCTAGCCATCTCCCTATCTCATGTTGTCCAGGGACCGAACTTCATCGGTTCTTGCACTAAAAGAAGCTAAGGTACAGGCAGTCATTTCTACCAGTATAACACTATTCATGCCTGTATTAAAGACAGAATATACTTTTTTTCTCTGTTCCCTTTCCCACACATCAGTCAGGAGTGCAAGGGCACAAGAGGCTACCATTCCACATGAAGATCAAACATGGCTCCTTATTATTTCAAAAAATGTCATATGTCAAAATAGACTGAGGGTATTCTCACCCTCCCAAAGTCCTGATATTCATTCCTGAATTTGCATCAGCCTTGGATATCTATTCCTGCTCTGGCTTATATCCTGACTGTACTAAACCAAGCAAGGTCAGATTAAGCAAAACCATGAGAAGGTGAAGGCCAACAATGAAATTTGTGTCTTAGAAACAGACCTGATGGCAACATGACAGTTTCTGTCTGTTGCATGTAGCTCAATGCGTACGACAGGAGAGGTGACACGTTCACACCATTTCAAGTTATGGAGACCCATTCAGGGAAACACAAGCAGGCTGGTGTCCGCACCCTCTGAACCAAGGTGGCGACTGAGTTTGCAAAGCCTACCATTTTCACAAAAGTTGAGAGGCAGCGTACACAACAGTCCCAGATCAAGCCAAGCACTTAAACCCAGCTGTAACTTTACTGTATTAAAATAATCTCCTCACCCCAAGGACTTCACCATGTGGAGAAGCAGGCGCTGGAGGCAGGCTAGATGAGAGCTCTCCACTTTGCTCTTTGGATCCAGGCCCACGTAACCACGACATGTATTCTCGGAAAACTCTCGCTTTTAAAGGGCAAAAAATATCTGAATGCTTTTTGTTCCTGAAATTTGTGCTCCTTTTTTTATTAGTAAGTGTTTTAAGGCTTATCTCTGTGCTTGGCTAACTTTGACCTTTCGGTTACTAATTACATAATTAGGCTTTGAACTTGTATATCACTTCACAGCTTCTCGCTTTCCCACAAAGGCACTGGTGCTCAGTGGTATTTCCACCTCTTCCTACTTTTGTATGCGCATTTGTGCCTCCTTGATACACAATAAATTCAGCCAACACAAGCATACTTTATACCAGCTGATTAGGCTTCAGGTTGAGGCTGAGGAAGTGCTTTGATGCAAAGTTCTGATTTTCGTCATTTTTTAAATACTTTGTGGGAAATAAAATTCGTTGTCGGTTTTTCAGTTACACTTTGTAAAACAAAGGAGAATAGTTTAAACTACTAAGGTATTCCATTTAAAGCATGTTTCTTCTTGTTGAATAGAGTGAAAAATAATTCACTTGAGGTTAATTGACTTCAGATCAGATATCATGATTCAGAACGAAAATCTGGATACTTTTATCCAACTTTTTTTCTGGGAGAAGAATTCAGTAGAGATTGTTGTGAATCTTTGTGAAAGGAGGCATATTATCAGCAGAAACTGCTTCCTCATGATTTTTGTGAAAAATACAAGGGTATTGGAACTATACTGTGACAGATGCTTAGAATCCTGAGCATCCAGAAAGATAAGACACTGCTATCTACAAAACAGATGATGACATACAAGAGGCGTGCAAAAAAATAACCTGTCATCCCTTCTGTAACTCGTATTTATCTCTTAGATTAGAACATGAAGCTAAAACTCTTTCTCATAAAGATTTGAGAGGTCATATGGCAACAGACAAGGAATAAGAAAATTGATTGAACAGTGCATTATTCACAGAGGCCCCACATCAGGAAAGCTTTTGAAAATTGCTGTTCAGGAAAATTTTAAGCATATGTACATACATAGTTGAAAGGAGCCGCATGATAAAGGGAAGTTAATGAGTTTTTTTAAGTGTTTTCAGATCTTGCCTAATCACAGACTTTACAGGACAAGGGGCTGTTGCTGTCTAACTACTTTGCAGCTCTCCTTTCTGCATGCCGTGACAGAGAAACATCCTTTAGAGATCACATAAACAGTTGTTTCGGCTTTCCAAGGCAAGAGAAGACATTTTGTTGAATTTCAAACTTAACCCCTGTGACATCTGTGTGGTTTACTTTGGGGGTTGATTTTGTTTTAGTGGAGGGGGAAGAACCTAGATGGCTGGTATGTCATATAGGGTATCACAGATATCGACTACATACCACAGAGATGGATGACATGGAGATGACATTTGTGACATTTTGTACCAGAAACTTCCTTCTAAGAGTATCTCAGACCATGTTATCTTTGGAAATATCTATGATGGCTCAACAGGATTGGTGTGAGCTGTGTTCTATGGCTGGGTAAAAAGGAAGAGAAATAATTTTTCCTTTTCATAAGAAGGAACATACTGCCTGAATCCAGTTTCTCTACGGTGAATTCTGACTGCTTCAATGGACACATTGAACACAGTGTGATTCTGGATCTGCTCCATGACATCACCAAAAACATAATGAGACAAGAGGAAATGCTCCTCATTTTCAAGATAATTTCTGAGTCATTAACAGTATTTTGTATGCTATACTTCCCTCCTGAAAGCATAGCTTCAATTTTATTGACTCTTCCTTCTGCTGAAAAAGATTACTAAATTATTACTATTTATTTATTCTTGGAGGAGACTAAGTCACTTTCAGGAAGAGGAAAACTCTTGGTCTAGTAGTATTTCCAGAATTATTCATACCTAAGGGACCAAAAGTTGAACATATTAACAAAAGTAGAAATGCACAGTGAATAAGATAAAGAGAGAAATAATCTTTTGTTCTCTTTCCTTTTTATCAGGCTACTTTTCTGATGACAGAAACAGACCAGTAGAAGCTTAATTCCTGGTTTTGAACAATAAATCGCACAATTGCTTATTACTATGTTGCTGGTTGTTAAGGTCAGTTCCTCCTGCCTTTTCTCTCACTAAGAAGGATATCTCCATTTTTATGAGTAAGCTGTAAAACTAGTGGCATGTACTGGATGCCTGTACAAGCACAAATAGTAGTCTACATTTTCTAACCTATGCAAATGATAATTCTTTGACGTTGGTAGCCAAAGACATACTTAAGGTATACGTAGCTTCCCTTTGTGCAACAGGGAACAGTTTTTGATTTGGTTTTTTTGGGGGGGATTTTTTCTTTGGTTGTAATTGCTCCCGTATACATATCTTTACTTAAAATATCCAAAACTTTTTCACCCAAATGGACAAATTCTATGTTTAATTACTATAATAGCCTACAGTTTCAAACTTGGCTCATCAAACAACTTTTCAGGTATGCAACAAGTTCAGTTTTTGATGTGCTGACCCAAATGAAATTTTGATTTATACTGCTCTTTCCATCTTTTAATACCTTTGAAAATAAAGCCACTTGATTAAGTCTTAAAATATGGAATAAGGAATCTAATTTTAAGCACAGAGCCACTTATCTTTTAAGGGGTTTGGCTCAGGACCTGTTTCAGGTCTCAGTATTTGTAGGTTTAACCCCAAAAGCATGGTGTGGCTCAAATGTAAGTAATAAGAATTTCAAAAGAATCTTTCATTTCTGTATAGTTAGCATCAGATTGAGATTTTTTTTGTAGGTTGGCCTTTGAGCCAAAAAATTCTCAGTTTTTCCCTCTTAGAGCAGTGATTTCACTGCCTGTAACAGTGTTTCATTTGTTACTCTGTGAATAAGGTATTTATGAGTTTCTGTATCAGAATTCAGGAATAAGTCACATTTGTGAGAAATAAGGGAAGTCAAAGGTACCTGTGCAATGACTGCTATGATTGTACGCTTATTTGTAGTACATGGTTTAACCACCCTAAGTTTCCATGCCCTGTGGGATCTCAAGCTACATGGAAGCCTGTTGGCCACCACAGCTGTTTTTTTATTACTGTTTCCTGTTTATTATTCTATATATAGAACATTCGATATATGAACATTTCCTGTTCTGCTAACAATTCGTACTAATTTAGCATTCTTTTATGAGCACACATGTTAAAACCTGGGCTACAGTTCAGCAAAGTATTTGAATACGTGTCTCAGTTTAAGAATGCAAGTAGCCTCAGTGCTGAACTGCCTTAATTAATCAAGACAGATATAAAGTACAAGGAGAGTCAGAAATATGAGAATATCCTTTAAGCAAAAGAAAGATTAGGTTTTCATTGGAAGCTACTGTACCTCACGACAATTTCTGCAGACTGTTGGCAGGCTTTTAAAGTATTTAAAACCCAGCAAATTTTCAGTAATGGAATTTTACTTTGGAACACTTTGTTTTAAATTAGCCATATCCCTATCAATAACAGTATGCAATCTACAGGCATGATTCCAAACCCTTTGGCTTATTTGAGACGTATATGCAATGTCTTCTTCTCACTTGTTATTGCTCTCTTGTGGTTGTTGAAATTGTGCATTGAATAAAATAGGTGAGGCAGAATATACTTACTTCACTAGCAGCAAATGCTCTGCAGGCAAAGTTCAAGTTGTAGTTTTAATGTATACAAAATGTGCATAAAGATCAATAATCACCTTTATGTTCAAAAGCTTACTGTCTAAGTCCTCCTTTGGGACTTATTTGTTGATTAATAAAAATACATATTTTTATACATCATATACAATGTATACAATGTATACAAGTTATACATTTATACCTTGTGTAAAACAGAATTTATATAAATATATGCATACATCAAATTTATATATGTTACTGTTTAGTATAGCATATATAGGTGTGTGTATCTATATAATTTTTTTATTACTAATAGAACATTTTGAGTCAGGATATAGAGTTACTTCTGATTTGTAAACCACCTTCAGTGCTATGTTGTACTATTAACATATAAGGGACTATATAGAGCTGTATTAAATCCTACTTATTGTACTAAACATGTTGATATGTTTGACGTAAACCCAAACAACTGAGTTCTATAGACATCAATGTCAACTAGAACTACCATGATCATGACTAAAAATGTCTAAAATAGACAAAAGAAATACACAGAAGGTAGATGAAGCATCTTTAAGGGAACAGTACTTTCCCTTTCCAAGATCAGATCATCCCTTTTGCCACGTAATATGAACAAGACATAGAAAGCCATAGAAACTGTTTGCAGGTTTTGTTCTGCTGCTTTGTGCCTTAACCCTTGACAGGAAACAAGTTCCAATGGGATATTCAAAATACAGTTTAGATATCAGCTCTTATCAACATATTCACTATGTCAGGAAAGACAGTGCAAATAAAGTTTGCTGTCTTCTCAGCTGTCTGGACAGCCTCTAACAATATTTGTGTGAATGTCAGAGAGTATCCTTTCTCAGTGCATCACATCTTGCATGGGTTTTTCAAGCTTTTGATAAGACTATTACATTATCTGCCAAACGTGCTTCTTTCCAAACTTTGCAGCCTTCTCCATCAAGTTTACTCAGTTCAACGTTCCTACCACGGACTTCAGCCTAAACTAATGCTTCGCTGTGCTCCATGCCTTTGCTAAGTGAGGGGCAGAAGCTTCATCTGCCTACACTGCGACCCACCGCATTGAAACTGTGCAGATGAGTTAGCAAAAAATATTTCAATTGCTTTTAGCTTCCCAAATACTCACTATTTATTTCTTTGCTACACATTCATTTTATTCTTTTCAACATGAGTACCCTAACTTGGGGATATATTTCACATTGTTCTGGAATGCATGCGGACCAAGCGTCTGTCTATCTCCCTCCTCCCTTGGCTGCCCTGGAAACAGATAGGAGCTGGACAGCACAACAGCGGATGCACATTAAATAGGTCAGGGCTGGTTGGTGCCCATAGCAGCACAAGAGTTGGGTAAACTGCCTTCACACTCCAAACCAAGCACAAAAGATGGAAGTTGCTTTGCACAGTTTCCCAGCAAAGAAAAGACTCGCTGTACCTCAATGTGCAAAACAAGCCTCTCCTTGCTTTCACTTGAAATTAAATACTATACTGCATAGTGCTGCAGTGGAAGACACTACATAATATTCTGGGATTTGACGTTTAAGAATGCAGTGATGATTAATGATGTATTCTACTAGGAGAGCGTGGCGCAATAGCAGGACTGCCAATTCTTGCAATTACCTACAATAACTTCCCTTAAATCCTGAGCAGCATTTTCATAAATGGAGAAAACTCAGTCACTGAATAGGTCTGTATTTGTACTGTGATTTTTAGCCAGAGATGTTAAATAGGCTTCCTACGACTATTTTCTTTAACAGCATTAATGACTTCTCTTAATTAGTCTGTCTTGTTGAGAGCAGACACAAATTGTTGGCATTTTCTGATTCAAATATTTTATGCTCTTAGATAGTATAAGATTACTAGTAATAACCACAAAGTAGTGCCTCTAATCCTGCAAAATATTCTTTCACGTTTATCAAGAAAGCGGGAGTTACACAGTGGAAAAGGAGACAGGCAAATTTATGTGTAAATGATGCAAAATACCTCTTCAAGTAAAGTTAAAATTTTCCAAATGAATGGGTTTCACATTTTTAGAATAAAATTCTGATTTTCTAATCTGCTGTATGATAGGACATAGTCCACGCAATGGTATCTCTTCGTATATATTTTTATAGATTTAAAAGTGTACAGATTACTGTAAATATTTCAGTTTGTGTAGTCGCTACTTATTTGGCCTCCTTCCTTCACTCAACCCTAACCTGTTAATCTTCTGACTGGCAAATATTTCTTCCTGAAGGAGATGCATCGAGTTTCTGCTGGTAAGTCTCTCAGCTTCTCTCTTGCTCTCTTTCTCTATTTCTACAGAGGAGTCTTTAGAATCCTATTCAGCAATAGGATTTTTAACCTGACATTAATAAAAATAAAAGCCTATCACTAAATTCAATCCTCATCAGAAAGAAAGAGAGAAAGAAAAAGAGAGAGAGGGGACAGAGAGGGAAAGAAAGAAAGAATGAATGAAAGAAAAATAAAGAAGAAATGGAGTGACAAAGAAAAAGAGAAAGAGAAAAAAGCTCTAAGCATTACACTCAAAAATGCAATAATAAAACAGTTAAGAACACATGAAAAATGAAGTTAAACTATAAATCTCTATTACACATGTAACTATTCCAGCAATAATCTAAAATCAGAAAAAAGTTTGCTCTTTTTCCTACATTCTTTCAGTCATAACTGACCAAGTTTAATTTTAAGCACATGAGTAGGCTTATAATAGCTATTAGGACTTCATAAAGACTTTAGCTAAGCATATGTGAACTGTTTGCAAGATTATGGGTAATAATGATCTTTTCAGAGAGGCATCAGTCCTATCAGTGACACAAAGACGTATTTCACCTCCTTTATTACAAAAATTTTTTACCCCTAACAGAACTTGAGATGCACTTCAGTAGTCAGTACCTCAGCAGGAAGCAGCTTTCTAAAGAAAACACAGTACCTTTAATCACTTTAGACAGGCTCAGGAGGGAGAGAAGTCAATATTAAGACACTCATTAATAAAACACTTAAGCAGGTGCTTAATTTTAAGCAAATAAATGCCAACATTTAAAAATATTTACAAACTACTTACACTCTCTCTTTTCTCTCACTATTCTCTTTCTGTGAATCTCTTAAAAGACATAATTAGCTCTTTACCCAATTTCTTCAATTTTTTCTTGCCTTTCTGTTAAAAGAAATTAAAACATGCTGAAATGCAAACTATCTGTTTTTATCTTAGGTTTACCCATGTTAAACAGTGTTATACCTGATTGTTTTTATCTCACTTTCAAAGTTATCAATGGTAAAGTCAGTAGGGATGGTTTTGACACAGGATTGTCTTCCAGCCACAGAACATATGGACAAATTCAATTCCTGTTTCGTTGTACCATATACTCTGAAAGACAAATATGTGGCAAAGCAAGATGCTGCTTACAGCTCCCACAATCAGACCACCGGTGAGTTTCTGTCTCAGTTCAGTCTCCTCTGAAGCAGGTTTCTTTCCTGTTGCAAAGTCACAGATTTTACAGGAGCATCTTTTCTAAATGCCTGCCAAAGACTTGGTCAAGAACACCAGCATATGAAATTGGAGCATTTGGTACTGTGAAATAAAATCGCCATCCAAAACTGTCTCTATTTATATTTCCTATGGCAGTGGAAGGTTCACAGCCATTATGTGATAATGGCTCTTTTTGACTCTATAAACGGATCTAGCTGGAAACATTAATCCCACTTTCTCCCTTTTTTTTTTTCTCCCAGTGTTTTAAAAGGCAACATTTTACATGGAAACCTATGTTGTGTTCAGTCATTTCTGTTTATCTGAAGATTTTTTAAGTGACTTTGTGGCACTCTGGACATGGTCAGGTTTTGCAAGAAAAAAGGTGGTCCTGAGGCTACTCTACATTATGTTGGGGAAGATTAACAAGTGTGTTGTAAAAGTAGTTTAAAGCCACCCCTGCATATATCATAGTTTCTGTGAAGGTGAAACTAGGACTCTATTGAAAACATTTTTGTGACTTTCCCAAATGTCTCATACAACCTGAGGCTGCTCATTATTTCGCCTTAAGTGGCCTGTTAATACAAGCACGTATTAGCAGCAAGCAGACAGAAACCTCTCTTCCTCTCTCTCTGCTTACGTCCTTATTACTAAAGCGGGTTTATTTTTAACTGTGTCTAAAAAGTAGATTAATCTTCCATATTAGCAGATTAATCCTCCTCACCTACAACAGGAGTGTGTGGTTGTCCATTCCCAGAAGGTACAAGGCTGCTGGAGCGCCATATGGATAGATTCACGTTTATGTCTCTGTCTTCCTTGCATAAATCAGGAAGCCAACTGACCCCTCCACATCAAAAGGTCACTGCCAAAAAGAATAGCAAGGAAACTCCTCCAGACTTGCTGAAAAGCACCCAGAAATACAAGAAGGCCGAAGAAGTGACAGTGATGAAATTAGCAGCCTAGTAACTGGGATTATTTTTCTCAATATTGCATTTTTAGGTTTTAATGAAATGCTTTCACTTTCTTCTCCCTCGCACTCATTCTTTCCCTATTTAATTTGTTGGCTTCTCCCACGAGGGAAGCAATGCGTGCATGTTATTTTCCAAGGCCAGAGGTGACTTCTGTGGTAGTTCAGCCTCGCTTCATGCATCCGACCAGAAAATTTCCTCTGATAGTTGTCTGCATGTGTACTAACCATGCTAAATTTCTACAGATACTGAAATAAAGGCCCTTTGTATTTATCGATGTCTGCCTTCTCATGCCAGGAGGCTAGCAAGCTGCCGTAACGCGCGTACCTTTGCATGGGGGGGTTACCTTCCTCGCTGGGCTGCCAGTCCTGCATGACTGCCTCCTGATCCCTCTCCCATGACACGGAGGATATGTGACAAATATCCACGTGGTGCCAGCTAGAGATGCTCTTGGTATGTCAGCCTACATGTTTGCACGTGGCAAGTCCGCCAGTTTGATATCGTTGCTTGCAGAAAACCAGGGGGTGAAACAATAGTGTGTAGGGTCATATTTAAATTTGGGGACTCAATAAAATAGTCCAAGGCTTCTATTCAGGGCAATAACTCATCCTAAACCACACCCCCAAAATATTCCAAACTGCTTTGTGGATTTATACCTAGGATGAATCACTTCACCACAGCTGCTGGTTCAGCAACATTACATAAATATTGTTTTTAGGGGCCAGGAGGGAGAGAAGGGTGATTTCTTCATATTTTGTTCCCTTTGATAAAATCACTAAATGGGGAATTTCGTCCTGCTCCCCTGCAGGAATTCTAATTGAGTGACAGCTTTGAAATCTGCCGTGGATTGCAGACATGTATTTATGTCTTGAATTCATCATTTGAAAGACTACTTTGACAGTAATGGTAAATGTCACCACATGCTTTGAATAGAGAGTTCTTCTTAATGCTGGAGGAAGACGAGGTTGGGGAACACTTGCTTTTAAATGTTTTGAAAGAATTTGACATTTACTTCCTATGCTACTACATCTCAATAAATATTTTCAAGTCAGCCACAAAGAGCTAAGTGGAGTGAACTTAAAAGGATGAGAAAGATTTGAGGTCACACAAAATAAGTACTTTAGTAACTGAGGAAGAACAAAGGGTTTCTTCTAAAAATGTGGAGTGGTTAGTAAGTTTAGATCATATGAATCATAAATCTTTGGAAGAAGCTTGCAAACGGTTATAGTGATGGTTCAGTGTGCATGTCCTAATGAGAAACGAAGGTCTGTATTTTTTAACATTGACAATAAAAATAATGATTTTTATCGGTTCTCAAGTCCTATGTAAATCAAATAGTTTTAAATCATGAGGAGTTAATAGAAAGTTAATTTTGTAGCACTAATGATAAATGTATGTGTTTAGGATAGGCTGTGATTTTCAGGTTTGCTAATACAGCTTTGTTTGTAATTAGCTCTGTAACCTAGGAACAAAACAAAAGAAAAAAAACCCACCAAAACCCCCAAACAAAAATGTTTCCTAGTGGTTGAATAATTGATGGATATTGTCTTTTATAAATTCAGTTTCCATCCTTCCACTACCAAAAGCAATTGTGGTAACTGGGCTGAAGGTAATTGGGCTGTTGGGGCTGAGCCTGACATTAGTGGAATGGAAGGATCTTAGGAGAGCACGCTGCACTGGGAGATCCCTGTGGTTCATCGGTCTCTCCTCTGCTTTGTGTTTGCTTAATCCTACCTCCCAGCAGAGCAACTAAACAGATGCTATAACTAGGAGAGGTAGAAATGATCTGTCTTCTTTTTCATGCAGTGGCAGAGTCAGCATTTGAGAGTTTTGGAGCAAATGAGTGAATTGCATCTCTCTCTACACGTGCAAGAAGTTCACATACACGTTAAAGGTGGTTCACAGAGAAAGCATTCGTCAATGTATGCAAAAAGTGCTCTTGTAGAGAGAACGGTTCTCTAGCACAGAAGCGTCTTTGACCTGACTTTGGGACAGACGTGCCTCTCGCTTTCTGCTAATGAGGCCTTTGAGAAATTTCTTAATGACATGTTAATTAAACACTTACCTTAACTACTATGCATTGTGTACACGATTTACATGATTTTTCACTGTCCCATATTTTTGCTAGAAGCAAAAGTCAAATCTGAACTGATATTCTTTCTATGCTTATCTACCATGTTACACCATTTCAGTGATGGTCATAAACCACCAGAACAAACTATTCAGCAAAACTGACTTGTCCATTGGTGGAAGTCTTTGAATCCAGGCTGGATGCCATTCTGGAAAATACCTGATAGGCAATTGCAAGATATCCAGATTAAAACAGGCATCATTTGATGAATGTTTCTGACCTATGTTGAACAAGAGTTGGACTAACTGAGCTCACAGTCTCCCTGGATTTAAAAATCTAAAACCCAGGATTAATCTTACCCCCATCTAGACATCGACACTGCAGAAGCCCATGCCGGAGGTAGTTGTCTAGGCTCCCTTTATAACTGTCGGGAGATGAATAGGTACCTCCAGGTCACGATTCATCTCACCCTAATGTAGACATCTGAAACGGTGCTTATTTTTCTCCACCAAGTATAGAAAGAGTCTAGACAGGTAGCTCAGACATAAATGTTACACTATACACATCTTAAGTTAAGCAAAATGAAATGAAACTGTAAGTCCAGATGTCTTGGTACTATGAATCCTATGAACAGTCTTTAGAAAACACTAAAAAAAGCCTATGGTGAATGCTTTGTGTACGCCAACAGCTTTGTGTTATACCTAATATCTGACAGCCTCTCTGAGGTAGTGTGTATGGGATCTCAGCTTTCAGCCCTGTGGTCCGGGGGGAATAATACTTGCTCTGTATCCTCAGTCACCTATAACTCTGAGAAAGAAATTCTCCTTGCAGGGGAACAGAGGATTCAGATATTTGCCAGCTTCACACTTGTGTTTCTCCCTATCTCTGTATCTCTCCGTCATTTTCGGGCTGGGGCCAGGGGTGCTTAGCAGCGGGACAGGCTTCCCGGGGAGGACCACTGGCACCCACCCGGGGGACGATGCAGTGTGCGTCACCTCTGCCTCGGCTGCTGAACCCACCTGCCCTTCACTCCAGCTGTGTCCCAGCTGCTGTCCCCAGGCCATAGTGTGGGTATATAGACACCTACATGCCATATATATATGTACACTGTGAACAGTGTATATAAAAAGTATATGCACACACTGTATAGTGTGTATATACTATACAGTGTATATACACTATATAGTATATATACAGTATATATTACAAAGCATATATACTGTATATAGTACATATATTATACAGCATATGTACTATACACATACTCTGTCATATATATACTAGCTCTCTCTATACACAATGTATATACATATACAAAACCACATAGATATACATATACACTCTACATACACATATGCGTGGTATATAGTATATACACATGCACTATATGTACTTTATACTATATTTATAATACATTTTTCATATAGAGAGTATATACATTTTGTGTATAGGGAGTATATACACTGTATACGCTATATGTGTGTACTATTACTGTATATATAGCATATAGGTATATACTATTAGTGTATATATATACATGTGTATATATGATATATATAATGTGTATTGAGCAACCTGGTCTAGCGGAAGGTGCCCCTGGCCATGGCAGGGGGGTCGGAACGAGATGATCTTTAAGGTCCCCAAACCATTCTGTGATTCTATGGTATAGTATATATGCACTAAATATACTGTATACATGCTATGTGTGTATATATACACGACGTATATATGCTGTGTATACAGGTACATACTGTACACACGTGCGCACACACACACACATAACGTGTATTACACGGGTGTATTACAGGGTGTATTACACATGTATACATAGTGTGTGTGTCTGTACCGACATGCGGTTGGGAGCCCGGGGGTGATCTATCAGCCGTCGGGGATGCCAGAGGGCAGGAGCGAGTCCGGCCCCGCCGGGGAGAGGCGGCCGGACAGGGGGTTCAGACGCCGCTTTGCCCTATATCTGGTGTCTGGCGGGGGCGGTGGGGCGGCTGGGGGGGTCCCTGGAGTGCGTTCCCCGCCGGGTGGCGTGGGGCTGGTAACGGCGCCCAGGAGAGGCCACTGGTCTGGCTGGTGTAACGGACGGTGCAAGCGCAGACTGCCAGGAATTGCACCCAGAAACGCTGACTCCGAAAATCTTTGGGCATTCAGCGTTCGTTTGTAGGCCAGCACGTAAAGCTAGAAAGCAAAATGGCTGCCAGCGCTCGGGCAGTGTCACTAGGCTGATGGGGGCTTTATTATAGCTCTTCCGGCCCAGGTCTAACCTTGGCAGTACCGTAGGGAGGGCGAAGGAGGGTGAAGGTCCTGGAGATGGCCGTTGGCAGGGAATGTTTTCATCTTCCCTGCTAAAACGCCGCTCTGAACAGGAGTTTGGGGTGTTGGGTGGTTGGACTTGCCCGCGTTTTGCTGTGGGCTGGCGGCGCTCTGAAACTGCTCTGTGGCTCCAGGACCCCTTCGGAGCGAGCACAGGAGCCGTGAGGATGGCTGATCTCGCAGACATAACTCCTCCGGCCTCTAGGCGTATTTCTCCCAGTGCTCTCTGGGGAAGTGAGCAGCTTTGCGACAAGCCAGGCCATTTCTGGGTCCCCACTTCGGATAACCTGTGGTCCCCAAAGCTCATGTAGAACTGACCTGGTGCCTGTGCTGAGGTGAGGTGCTTTAGTGAAAGGAAAGTTTCCATCTTATTTTGTGGATGCTAGATGGCAGTATTGCATTTCTTAAACAATTAAAGTTTAGTTAGTGGAAAATAGGAAGAATAACAGCGCTCTGAAGAGCAGAACACTGTCAGTAATGAAAGCTCAGATAGACTAAATAGTCATATAATTAAAATATTATGTTTACTAAGAGGTTGCCTGGAATAGAAGATACATTATACTTTCTTCTTGGCCACGTACGTCTTTACTGCTCATGTGAGTTAACAGTTGATAACAGCAGTGCTCATATTTTATGGGTCTTCAGGATTATGCCCATGATATAAGTCACTTTCTTGTGATTTATAGCACTCAAGAGGAGCAGCGCTCTTGTGAAGGGGGTAGGTGAACCTTACCCCACGGACACAGGGATTTAAATCTTGTGCGATTTTATCGCAACTGAAAGAGGCAAACTTGGTTATCTCAGTTCACGTATTAGTGGATAAGCGTCCAGATCACTGAGTTCTTGATCCAGAAAAGCACTTGAGCAAGTATTTAGCTCTAAGCATGAGTAGTTCATGATTTTAGTAAGATTACTCATATGGTTAAAGTTTGACAGACAATTAAGGGCCCTTCTGGATCAGGGCCTAAAGCAATCATTGCAACTTGGCAGTCTTCGCAGAGAGGCCAAAGGCTGCATAACTTTGTTGAGAAAGTTGCCCTCTTCTCCTTGGTGTCCACAGTGGCTTCAGGGTAGGACTGGTGCTGCATGATAACTTGGGAATGCAGCTAGACTTTCAGCTGTGTCCCTTCTGCTAAGGAACAACCTTTCAAGCTGTGAATACAGTGGCTTCATTGGGAAAGTTGCTGCTGAAAAAGAACCTGAGCTCTCGGGTGGGTCTGGTTAACCTGATCCCCAAGTGGTGGAGCTCAGGAAGAGGGCTGGCAATCACAGGACCTACCACAGTTGGTTTCCAAACTTTGAAGAACTGCAGGGTTGGAAAAGGAGCTCTCGAGCAAAAGATACAGATTTTGGCACACTTGGGGATAGAAGAAAAAGCTGGTTGGTTGCTTGGGGGTAGGCAGCTCAATCTGATGGGGTTGTCTAGATGGAGACCGCTGTTAAGTGATAGTTTTGGATCCCGAGCCCAGCCTCAGGCACTGGGAAGCTGCACATCTGCCTAAACTAACAAAGGGGAGAGTTCAAAAGGAGCTGAGAGATGCCAAGAGGGTACAAAAATCAATGGAACATCAAAGTCTAAAGATGGATGAAGGCTGAATTTTCATGGGAGTGTTGCCTTGAAAGAGAAGGTAGTGGGAGAGTTGCTGTCTGTGTCTATTAGATTTTATTGCAGTATATTGGAGGGGATGAACTCTGACAAAAGGTGGAAAGGTGAATCATCCCTGTTCTGCAAAGAGAAAAAGTTCTTGCTGTAGCCCAAGGAGGTGTGCCTGGGATGGTGATGTAGAAGGATATGGAAACTGAGACAGCAAATGGGCTTATGAGCCTGGTAAGTTTGGTTTTCCACAGGAGGTGTGGTTCCTCTGAATATGTTGAAAAATGTGAGAGGAGTCATAACTTCTTTTGGTTAAAATATAAGATGAACTGATGCTATGCAATCTTGTGAGCTTTTATTTTGTGGGTGTAATGAGTCCATTTCAATTGTAGGATTTTCCCAATACTTCATTGTTTCTTGTTGCAGCAGGACCACATAGGTAAATGTAAACTCCAGCTGTAAGCAACAGTTTAAGCATACATAAAATAGGAAAACCTGCATGAATACAGGTTATTTTTCTAAGAACAAGACTGTAAAATCAGGCCTAAATGTGAAATGTGTTCTAAAGCTTAGTCTTTGCTGAGTACGGAGGCAGTTACTTCATGTTATTAAAGCCAGACTCTAATCCTGTGATGGGAATGCTGTTTTTATAAATGGCTCTGGTGTAAAATAGGGAATTAAAGATGTAGCCTGGCTGGAATATTGATACTCTGTTTGTCACCAGGTCACTGTTTTATGTTAAGGGTCAAATAAGAATTGATCAGTTTTATTGACAGTCATCCCAACAGGTTTATAAAGTAAAACTGCAGACAATTCTAGTGCATATCTAATTTTTGGAAAAGTTTAATCTCTGATAGCATCAAGTGATCAGTACTGGAATTGGTCATACATTGTTTGGTCTGGCTTTGTTTTAGTTTTCCCTTCTCCCTTACCATGGAATATTTTGACATTTGTTGAAACTCCCAAAACTTCCAACTTTCCATTTGGAAAGTGATTGAAGCGATGTAGTTTATTTTCTGTACAAACTGAATTTAAGTATCTCAGGCTGCATGTTTCAGGGCTGCTCTGATGCCTCCTAGCAGTTATCCTTCAGCTCACCCCTGCTCCCATCCTTCTATCTGGGTAAAACCGGCTGAGCTCCGTATAGCTTATGTGTTTCATGTCCTTTCTGTTGTAGGACTTGCCTCATTCACTGAAATTGTTCCCTCTTATAACAGTCGTTAGGTGCTGTAAATTGCTGACTTTAGTTCTTTGATGGTGATGTTTTTCACTTTTGGGGAAGGAAGAAAGCAGAAAGCAGACATGCATTTTGCAAAACTTCATGAAGTTGAAATCCTGAAACTATTTTGTAAGAAAACATTTGACCTGATAAAACATTCCCCTTAAAGCCTAAGACCTCATTGAACTCAATTAAAAAATAGAAACTTACAGTGCATTGCTTCTTGTCGTACAACCAGCATCTCTTTAGTTGTCGTCTTCCAATGGCAAGTTTTGCAACGGCGTCTTCTCATTGAAAAGTATTGATTAATACTAGAGATGCTTGACTGTATTTTCTATCAACACAATGTCATTAAGAAAATGACTAGCTAAAATAACATTCACACCCAGGGCTACTTCAGTTCATACACTTTGCCAATCAAGAAAACATCTTTTTTTTTTTTTTCACATATGTTTTAAAGTTTTGTGTCTAAAGTGCAAGTCTGTACAGTGCATGTCTCCAGTTTCCTTAGCTGCATATAAGCACACAAAATCTGCAGGCATGCTTATGGAAATGTCACCTGAGTTTGCAGTCATCACGATGTAGGCACAGTTTTTAAGTTCGCCAACAGAAGGAGCTGAGCCAAAGGTCTTTATGAAGCCCATCTGAGGGATGCCTGGAGTTGTGGTTGCAAGTCAGAGTACCACATAAGGTAATGGGGGATCAGGGAAAATTGCCTATGGGTTTTTTCTAGAGATTGGCTTGTAATCGTATGTGCTTGCTGATCATAGATGAAAGGAAGCAAGCCGCAGAATACATAACAGGGTGGTGAACAAGCAAGTGTAGGACTGCGGGACTTGTAGGTAAAATTTTATAGTTAGCGGTTTGGGTTTTTTTTGTGGTGGTACAAGTTGAGAGCATGCATCAGAGGAGCATGAGAGATGCAACAGAAAGCTCAAGGCCCTGGAAAAACTTGACAGTTTCATCTCCTCTTCTTTGGATAACTATGCATGCCAAGAAAAGGGAATGACTATAATTTTAAATTTCCCAGAGTGGCTTGTGCCTGACCTGTTAGTGTGTGTGTAAGAAGTTGGAAGTCTGTGGGGAAAGCAGAGGATTAGCTAAAGGAACTCAAGGATACTTGAGCCAAATGGCAAAACTTTAAAAAGGGAACACTTAAAAATTGTTTCTCTTGCAAAAGCTTTAATATATCTGTAAAATTACACTGTGTTCACAGGTACGATGCCAAGTGGTGAGACTACATTTAATAAGAAAAATAAGTGGGATTTTAATTCTGCTTTTAGTGCAAATCTAAGTACAACCTTAACTACATACCTCAATAGCATATCAAAACAGTTGTAGCTTGTTATTAATAATGCCCTAAGTCATTGAGCTGGAGGAAGATGGAGGGACATTGATTTTTTTTTTTTTTAATGAAGTAGTATCTTTCTGGGAAAACACAGTATTTTGAAGGGAAAATTTGTCTCGTTCTTTGTGAAAATGAGGTTTACCTCTCTATTCTAAGCATAAGAGCTCCTATTTGTTCAAAGCAGGTTGATAGATTTCTAAAGGAATTATTGGAATAGTTGCTTCTCAAGTCAGCTAAATGACGTTTTAAAGTAAATCATGGCAACATGCTTCGTTTTTTAATTGGTGAGTTACAGGGGAGTCTTCATTACTAAATGAATACAGTGTGTTTTGTTTCAGGGTGCTGACAGACAGCTGTGATCACTGAAGAATTTGGTATTACTTGCAAAATTTTATAAAAAAATAATCAAACCACTTTTTCCTTTAAATCACACCTGAATCTGTTGCATGATTAAGATTGATAAATCCTTCATCACAGGAAGTGGTTCTAATATGGTTCATGTATTTCTAATATAGTCCAAACACATAGCAATTATCTCTTGGGACCTACCCAGGAAGAACGTCAGGAAAGACTTTTTTTTTATGGTGGGGGTGACTGAGCACTGGCACAGGTTGCCCAAGGAGGTTATGGAGTCACCATCCGTGGAGATATTCAAAAGCCATCTGGACGTGGTGCAGGGCAGCCTGCTCTAGATGGTCCTGCTTGACCAGGGGCGTCAGACAAGATGACCTCCAGAGGTCCCTTCCAACCTCAACCAGGCTGTGGTTCTGTTATCCCTATGTGAGCATGGTGGTCCTGTTTTACCTCCTCAAACCAGGACAATGGTGCAAGGAGGGAAGACAAGGCAAGGCAGAATTGATGACAAAGAGGGATAATGGGAAACCATTTTTTTATTTCATTAGACTTTTCGAATATTCTGATTGTAAAAAGTAGCTAGCAAAGTAGTGCAATAAACCTTAATGATATGAAGTACAGGGCCATCGGGTATGTGCTAACAGTAATGGAAGCCAATTTTCCCAGTTGGACAAATTGAAGATGATCTGTCTTGGGGCCTCTGTAGGACAACTACTATCGGTGGACTTTCCAGCGGTAAGAAACTTTCTCCAAGATTTTGAAGGCTTACCAAAATCCTATGACTCTGTTGTTTCCCTATAAACACTACTTTCCATCTGTGATTTTATTTTTGGTGGTGCCAGGGGGGATGAAGGGAGAAAGGTTGTCTAAATGTTTTCTCTGCCTTCCCCCTTGGTTCTTCTTTTCCTTTCAAGAAATGAATAGGATGACTCATTTCCTATTCTGTGACTTGTTCTCTTGGGCTATGTTGAAGCTTCAGAAACCTGGCCACTGTGTCCCGCAGCTTCCTTCCAGCTTGCATGCCCAGGTTTCCTACTTGTAGGTGGTGGACATGGTGAGCAACTATTTCTCACTGTGATAGGGAATGGGGATGAGGTCAGAGAGTGAGCATGGGAGGGGAAATTGGGAAACACTCTGGGGTCACAGCTGGATCCCTGCACGTTCATTCCTTTCTTCCTGCAGTAATCCAGATTCCTGGAGTGACCTTGTGGACAATTCTTTCATTCCCATGCTGACACTTAGACCAGAAAAATCCATTTTATATGTCCTTGATCATCATAGGTAGCAAGGCAGCTCCCAATGCCTTTGATCTCTGTATTTTCTATTTTTTTTTAACTGATAGCATAAGTATCATCAGATACAGCTGTCACACACTGCAGAATTAAACTAGGGTGTTACCAGTGTCAATTTGTCAACTGTCGGCATCTTATCTTGTTATTTTGTTTACTTTGGGGTAGTATGCCTTTTGGATATTTTTAAAACAGAGAGTCTTGACTCTTTTTTAAAACAATCTTGGTGGTCTTTAAAGTATGAGGAATTTCTTAGCCTGAGCTAAGTATGAGGAATGAGGGTCTTCTGGGGGGCACACAAGTGACTTTCTTCCTTCTCCCACTCCCACCTCCCATTTTCAATTTTTGACAAAAAATTTTGTTTGGTGTTCAGAAAATCTGGAGTGAGGTTCCCCTGTTCTCCCCCAGAGCACTGTTTTTCTTTAATTAAGAAAACCATTATTTTTATTCTACAAACAAAAAAGGTTGCAGTAGCTTTTTAATCAGACATTAAAAACCAAAAGAGATTGAACTATTCTTTCTCTTTTTGTCTTTTTTTTTTTCCTTTTTTTTTTCCTTCCTTCCCCCTGTCCCCTAAAACATGTTTTCTGGCAAATAAGAATCTGCCACTTCAGTGTGACTCTAGTATTGAAATGATGCAATGATGCTGTATGGTACTGACCCCTGACTATTTTATTTGCACTGCTAGAATGCCCTATTATCTAATTTTTTTTTTTTTTAATCTATTGAGATTGCAATTTCAGTAAAGGCAGCCACATGATCGTATTTCTACTGGATCTTGTNAGGCAGCCACATGATCGTATTTCTACTGGATCTTGTGCCAATACCCTGATTCTGGCACTGCAAGTGTTTAACAAAATATCACTTATACTAATTTCATCCAGCTTCCAAACTTTTATTTTTGTTTTCTAGTTTGAGAAGGGTGAGACAGTTGACTTCTGAGCTTTGAAACTCGGATTTTATTTTTTAACTTATTTGTCCAACTTTTTCACCCTAAATAGAAGGATGTTTGAATTAAAATTTCAGTTCTAGTTGACATCTGGTTCATTGCTGAATTTTTTTTTTTTCCTCTCGGTCTTGCCCTCCTTTCCTCTGCTCCTTCCCCATGGTTACATTTATCCTTGTTATCAGATTTTGGACATTTCCTTCGTCTTGCCAGTCTTTTTTTTTTTCTTTTTCTTTTTCTTTTTCTTTTTCTTTTT
>RSEF01000001.1:126715473-126806204 GCA_003993805.1 Himantopus leucocephalus | reverse complement strand
TGATGAATATATTGAACAGGACTGGACCCAGTACTGACCACTGTCAAACAGTAGACTTTTTTTTTTGTCATCAGGGAGGAAATACTTTACTAAGCAAATTCTCCACTTACCTATGCTTTTTGCCTCTTAAGATACTCTGTAATTCAGCTGCTATATTGGAGAAACAATGTAGATTTCAGAAGTATGGGGCAGAATTCAACTAGATGGTGAAAAAATATCCTTCACTAGCCTGTTTTAAGAAGAGTAACAAATCCAACCTTGCTGTGTGTAGTAGTAGAGCAATTGATTTCTGAAGCTGAAGACTTGCAATGGAGAGTTTGATTTTATTGGCTAAGGTATGGCAACATGGAGAATGAGAAAATAGGGTAAAATGTAAATTATTTGGCAAGTGACTGTAAGGTGAAATATATTTGTACTCTGAAAAGATACCTTTTTTTCCTCCAACAAAAAAGAGGAAACACTGTGGATTTTTTTTTCCTTCTAATGTTCCCTCAGCCCCTGCAACCTGTTGCTGTGTCCAATTTGGCTATTTTGCAAGCACAAGTTAATTTACAAGAACAGCCTTGTTTCTTTCTCCTGAGACTGAAAAGTTCACCTGAGGTTCTTCACATTAACAACTATACTATGACAGGATTACTATGACAGGAGTGTATACTATGACATATAACAACTATACTATGAGGAGGAACTTCTTTACTCTTAGGGTGGCAGAGCACTGGAACAGGCTGCCCAGAGAGGCAGTGGAGTCTCCCACACTGGAGACATTCAAAACACTCTTGGATGCCGTCCTGTGCAACCTGCTGTAGGTGACCCTGCTCTGGCAGGGGGGTTGGACTAGATGATCTCCAGAGGTCCCTTCCAACCCTGGCCATTCTGTGATTCTGTAAAATATTCCACAGGCAAAATTAATTTATAACTGTGAAAGCAGTGTCAGATGATGAGCCCGGATACTTTTGTAGCTTTATGTAGGCATCACTGTGAGGGTTCTTTATGCTAAATTTTTGCACTTGTTGTTCACAAAGAAATGCAAATATAGCTGGATATTCAGATTCTATGTTGAAACTTGTGGAACAGGTTGTATTTTTTAAACACTTAGAGGAAGGGATACAACATAAAGGAAGGGTGTCCAGGTAGTTGGTGGGTGGTGGTGTTTTGGTTTTTTTTTGTACTTAATATAACACTTTTCTAATTTGCATGTCTTCCAGATTACTCTGGTAGTCACAGGAATAACCTTATTAATGTGGTAGGTAGAGAAAGCATCTTCTTTCTTACCTTACGTGTTTTGTTTTAAGGCTGTTCTTATCTCCAAATAGACACATATCTGCAGACCTTTCAAACCTGGAGCAGGAGACATACTCCTCTCCTTTCTCAAATGAATATGTTTTGTCTCCTGAAAAATGATTTTTTTCAGCCTTCAGCTTCTCAAGAAACTTAGGTTGCTCTTCATATGTAAACCAGTGTCAGTCCATAAATTCCACGTCAATCATCTAATTTCCTGCAACTCTTGTTTGCAAGAGACGTGAGAAGCAGCACAACTTTGCATGGGAAGTTTGTTTTTTCTAATGTTTTGCAAAGTCCACTTCAACTGTCAGAAGAATTTACTTTCTTATAAAATCTTTATTATGGTTTAGCTCCAATTTCAGTACTGTTCTTGGATTTGAAGTATACACCGACTCATCAGCCAGAATGCCTTTCTCTGGAACACGTTTTTTCAATTTCAGAGCAGAAACTGCAAAAACCTATTTTTTTCTGCAGGTCTGTCTTCGTCTTTTGTTATCAGATTTTGTTGCACAGCTACATTATAGATTGCACATTCAGTGATGTCAAAAGATCTTTGCTTAAGACATGTCAGTACAAGCAAAAAATTATTAGATCTATTTGAGTCCAAATAGTTCTCAGTTCATGCATCCTCAATCCATCAATACTATGTGTTTTAAACAACTCATTTGGAAGTGAGCCCAGTGTGCTGACTTTATCAGAAGTATTACGTGCATATTTATATTGAGGCACATACAGTCCTTATCCACAGCAAAAAATGATCTTGTACAGCCAAAACTATCTTTTATGTTACAGGAACACTGTCTACAGCAGCTGGATTTCTGTGTTGGAAATCCGAATGTGTGTTGTTTGTGCACGGATAATTCCTGAAGGAAAATACCAGGTTTGCTGTACACACAGTAGACGCTGCTGAAAGCTTCAGACTTGCAGTACATGAGCAGAGTGCAGAGAGCAAGGGACATGGGTGGGCTCACCTGCGCGTGTGAGGTCCATTTGCATTGCCAGTGTAGACTGAACCTCCGTTGTGCTGTGCACACTGGTGTCACTACTCATGCACATAATCAAAACCATTTAGGCAGGGTTACTGAGGAAGCTTAGCCAGAGCTTCTGCTCTGCTCTCCTGTTAGATGTTTGGATATTTTAGGGCAAATATACTGCATTGGGTGTTGCCAGCACTAGGCTAATGCCTGTTATTAAGTCTACAGCTGGTCAGTTACACATGAACATTCTTTTAATGAACTCAAATCCATGTGTTCATTGGATGAGTATGGAGAGGGTATGGGAGAGTGTCAGCTTTGGGCTTTTGGTTAGTATGAACTCAGGCTGGCCCCTGACGAATGCCCAGGTTCATCACATTACGTGTCAGCAGGAATCAGCCTTACACCCAGGGGAGTTTCTTGTTTGGCAGCATGGCACTGCCATAACTTCAGCATTCTCTATCAATTTGGTTTGTGCATAACTAAACTATTGGTGATTTGTCTGCTTGAGGGCAGGTTTTTCCAAATTTGTGGCAATCTAGCTGCCTCTTAGGATGCATGTGGGGACTTGAGGAAACCTTATTACATGGACTGTGTGGCACCTGAACTGATCTCTGTGGTAAAACCTTAGCTGAAAATGTTATTGTAGAGTACAGCTGAGGGAAAGAAACCCTTGTAAATATTTGCCGCAAGGAACAGTAGATAACTGCTGTGGCCTTCAATGTGCCTTTCAAATGAGCATGTAGTCATATAGAAATAAAGTAATTTCATGTGATAACGGAATGTATGTGAGGATAGCTGCCCTACCACACCCCTGATGGTTCAGGTATTTTTGTGGTGATTTTTTAAAATCTCCAAATGTAATGCTTTAGTGATGTGATTTTGTTTAGCTGTGCATATATTTACCTAGTTTTATGGTCTTCCTATGTCTCTCAGTTTCTGTAAAACCACTGAAGCATCTGCAAACTCCAGTGGATATCTAGTTCTGTCCATAGTTTGCATGAGATAAAAGTGCTTTGAGAAACCAAATTTTGACCTGAGAGAGGGGAAGACAGTTCTTACCCACAGTGGTGTACTTGGGTAAGGCCCTTTGCACAGCAAATATGGTTTAGTTTAAATTACTGTTAGGCTTTGTGCACCTGAAGAAACTTATGTTATGTGTTTGTGTTACAATACTTCCGTCTTCTGAGACTGAAAAAAGAAGGCATGAAAGAAGTTTATTGTCAGTTGGATGTTTGTTTGTTTTTTGTTTTTTTTTTCTCTGAATTATGATTCATTTCTGGGATATTTGTGCTGTTTGCAACCAGCTTGCCTGCAGTTGATCATGAGGAAATAATCAGGTAAAAATATGCACTTTGAAAAGGAAGACAAAGGTTCCTCACAAGAAAATACTGCTTTTGGTGACTCTGACCCAACTGATAGCCAAACAGTGTTTGCTTGGCTCATGGTAAATGGATATTTCTTGCTTTTGAAATGCCAGAATGAAAGTGGAGAGGAAAAAAACCTCTCTCCTTCTTCTCAGTATTCTTAGTTTAAAGAGTCACTGTTTAAAAAGTCATAATGCAACATATAGTTTCTATTTTTCATTCACTTTAGACAGATTTAGGATATGTGAAAGGACCTTCTAGAAATCTTGTCTCAATTGGAGTGAAAACCTTTGTCTCACAGGAGCCTGGGGACAGTGGTGTTAGAGCAATACTGTGTACTGGCTGGATTCGGGTTCAAGATTAGGTAAGGCTTTTAATTTCCAAAATTATACTTTGAAGTGGTCCCAATACAAAGAATTATCTCATTATAGGTGTTTTACTGGGTTTTATATGGCAAACACTTGTCATTTCCTGTCATTGCAGAGTAACGTGCTGCTGTCTATGACAATTGTGGCTGTGTGTTGACTTCAGCTGGGTCGTGGAGCCAAATCTTGTATATGAACAAGCCTGAGAGATGCACGAGGCAGTCCTTTGACCTGAAATTGTAGTAATGGGCAGGCTGGTGGAGGACGAAACTCAGTTGTCTGTCTTCACTGGAGTTTGACAGACAGTGAGAAAATGCGTTTTAAGGCTGACAAGGCAATGAGGATTCTGTTTTATGAAAAATTAAGGCTTTGAAATTTTTGCTTTTAGTTCCACATCAATGCAAAACATACATCAGATACTTAATGAGCACACAGGGGAGAGAATTTTGCAGAATTGAAACTTGAGCCTGACTCTTCGGTCTTTGTGTTTCACTATCAAGTTACCGAAATCAGAAAGACAGACCATTCAAGGTTTGAAAAGTCTATGTCAAAAATTTAATTGAACTGGCTACAAAATACAGAATCCTTCAAGTTATTTTTTTGGCTATTTACAGTTATACTTTTTCCCTTTCAGGCTTTTCCCAAATATTGGTGAATACTCTGATGAAATCTGTTATCCAGTATGGTGGCAAAGGTTGCACTCAGAAGCAGGGAAGTTGCAGTCCATCAGTGCAGCTATTTGTTTAGTAAGATTCCAGCTAAATTTCCAGAATAATATTTTGAAATAATAGGGATTATGATCCAGAGCTGGCCAAGAATCAAAGAGAAGAGTCTTGCATAACCAAAAGAGTCTCTTTTTTGGGTTTTTTCCATTTTTTTTTCACGTACAAAAACCTGTAATGATCCCTTCTCTGTTCTGAACCATGCTTCAATGGAAATGTCAGGAATGGTGTCCGGTCTTTAATGGTCTTGCTTGTATAAAACAATGTTAAAATCCATTTTAAAGACAATAGTACATTTTGATAAAGGAAAACAGGGTGTTTTCCTCTACAGAGACTCTGTGGGAAGGAAAGGGTGTCCCTCGAGCACTTTGTGTGCAGAAACTTACCTCAGTTGTTCTAGAAGGGATAGATTCATTATGTTCACCTACATCAAAAGTCATCTCATCAAAGGCAGAGTTTATGTATCCTTGGTACTTCCTAACTGGGGATGTTGAAGTTTCTGATCTCTTTATATCAGAGCAGAATGACCTGCAGTGCTCCTTGTCTGGGATTCATGTTTTCTGCCGTACCCCATCAAGTAGTTTTATAGCACAGACTTTAAGTTAATACATCTTGTGACATGCAGTATCTTGCCTGGGGGTTTACCATAAAACTTTTGAAGGTGGCACTAACTTTGCTCCAGTTAGTTAACTTTGAAGGTTTTTATTCAGAAAAGAGGGTGATGTGAAAATCTATGTATCCATGAGTTTCAGCATCTGCATTACAGTCATTTTGCGGTATTTAGTAAAGCAACATCAGGTTGAGCTGCTTAACATGTTGATTGAAGACCTGAAGAAAATCTTAGGAACTTGAATTTACAAGGAGTGCCACTGAGTCCAGTCTTATAAGGTCATCTGAAATGCTTATGTATTTATGTCCAAAAAAATTTCCCAGATCATCAGATCTATATATTTTCCTAAGACTGACCTACTCAACATGTTGTGACTAGCTCAAGACTTCTAGTATAAAGACCAAATCCACTAAAAACCACAGGAGAGAAGGAGAAATAAAGATTCCTGTCTGGAACAATAGCAAAGAATGGGATTTGGGCCTCAGCCTCATTTTGTACTGGATGTGTGCTAGTTTTCTTGTGATGTACTTTGTTTCAAGCAAGGAACACCCCCTCCTTCTCTCTTCCTCAAAAATACATACACATCTTTTATTTCTGTTCTCCTTCCTTAGGGTTTGATTTGAAACACAATTCTTGAGACACTGAAGGTGTAACATACTGAAATCGGAGCAAAGATGCCATTTAATTTCACTTTAATCTGAGTGAAACTTAACTTTTCAGATTTCTTATTTGTATTGCACTTTCTTCCTCTCTCTAGCTTTCTTTTTTTTTAATCTTGGGGAATATGAAATAATTGTGCCTGCTGGAAGTATACAATGGAACAGTATCGGTTTTCACTTAAAGAACATGAGCAGAACCAAACAGTAAGTTGTTGCAACACAAATGTGCTGCCAAGTGTTTTATTACAGTCCATCAGCTTTATTTTGATTCAGATGAATGGATGATGTAGGCAGGAGACCGGTAATTAGAACTGTGTTAAGTGTTTGCATTGACTCTTAAGTCCATCTGAATTGAATAAGATGCTGCTTTAAATATGCAATCTTGAGTCAATGTTGTTTTGAGCAACAGTGAGGTAGGCAGATCCTTGCCAGATGTCTTTGTCAGCCTTCCTCTTTTGTATCCCATGAGCCCTGAGGAGAGGAGGACAGATCAGAAACCCAGCTTTCTGGCACCCCTCAGTGCAAAGAGAAGGCATGAAGAAGTCTACCTGGTGGCCCTCTGAAAGATGGGAAAAACAGCCAGCTGATGGTCCTGCAAGGCAAAACATAGCACAGAAGAAACGGAAGCAGAAAGGAGGTCATCAACCCACTCACCTCCTGAAAAGGGCACGGAGATAATTAGTGACTGTGTGGGGGAGGATTTTTCTTTTGGAAAGAGAAAAGATAAATTAAGGAAAGATGAAAAGGTTCATTTATTGACAGCGTACAAATGACAACTCTCACTACAGATCCATCTGAAATCAGATAGGGATCTCTGTGTGGGTGGGCGGGCAGCAAGAATGGTCATTCAAGTTTTGTGCATTGCTGGGTGACTAGTGAAGCAGCCAGCACCTCGTTCATGTTACTTAAATAAAGGGGAAAAAACCTCCAGTACCTCACCAGCTGAGCTCCAGGGTTGGTTTGTGAACATAATTGTGAGGGAAGCCCTGTGGTATTTACAACACTCCAGTGGTAATTTCGAACATATTTGTTTTCATCCGAGAGCTGAAGTCTATGGGCCAGCCACGGTAGGCAGAGATAGGTTGACCTTTTCTTCCGTAGCTATGTTGTGCATGGTGCACACTATGTGCATACCCACAGTGTAAAACCTGGAGAGACAGGCAATTAAATATTGTGGCTTTAAGCCTAAAAGCAGACTAAATCAGTAAATATCACCTGAATGGTGATTTTGTTTTTTTGAGTCCAGTGCTGCTGTTAGTCTATATAAGAGGATTGGAAACCAGGTTTTTATTGAGAACAGATATGCTCTCCTGTCAGTTCACATAATCAAAACAAATATGTGCTGCAACTATTTTCTTTCCCTAATGAAAGTACTTCAGTGCTGGAACGGATTTCCCTGAGAGGCTGTGACATTGCTGAGGATCTTCAGAACTTGACTTGACCAGGCTCTGAGCAGCCTGATGTAACGGTGAGGTTTGCCTTCCTTGGAGCAGAAGGCTGGACTAGAAAACCTCCAGCGATCCATCTCAGCCTCAATTATTCTATGATTTTAAACTATGATAGAATATGAATTAATGATGGCTTTATGTGGGTAATATAAAAACTATGTTAAAAATATCCCTTGCCTGTGTAGTTTTTTTTTTCTCTAAGGTTTATTCGAATGCTTAGAGACAGACCTTTATTTAGGTATTTCAGTGGATCTAAGCCTTTTATTCAGCATGGTAGTTTTGTGAAGTTAGACCACTAATAATACCCAGCAATATCAAGTTTAGTTCTTTTGGATCAGTGTTTTTTCCAAGCTCAATACCTTGAGGGACTGTTGATTGTTGGCTTATTTAGGCCAGTTAGCTCCAGCCACAAGATATGTTTTCATGGTCATAACTTCGTATGAAATATAATGCACTCAATAGTGTTCTCTGGGCTTTATGTCCCTTCCAACACAAACCATTAACATCCGTGAGACAATATTAGGCCACTCGCTCTGTCACCTTTCACCAGCTGCCAACTGAACAGGAGGTGCTGTGGCACTCTCTGATTCCTGACAACAGGCTGGTGTTCACAGAGCAGACCCATGTTCTTGTGTCTGTGAGATACTGCAGCTAATCACGCTCAGCTTGGCTCTGCTTTCTCTGCTTGGTACTGTACATGTGGCCTTATTCCCAGTTTGGCCAAGTCCACAAGTGGGAACTGTTTTCTAGGTAGGTAGCTGATGTCCTCCATTGAGCACAGGCAGTTTCTAGGATGTCCCTTGGTGTGAGTTGCAGAGACTGTTGAGAAGACAGGGGTTTAGTTCATAATAATCTAAAGAATGATACAAATATTTATAATGTGCAGGACTACTTGTTTATCTCTTTAAGTCCTGAAGAGAATAATAGGTAGCTTCAGTTGCATTGCTCCAGTGTGGAGTGTTTGACCATGTACCTTTGCAACATCAGACCATCTCAGAAATGAATTTTCTTCTCACGAATTCTGTTTTCACTCTTTAATGCTCTCTATCATGTAAATTCAGTGGCAGACTTCTTGAAATGTAAATTGTACTACAAACTTAAGCCTGGCACCATATGCTGGGAGTGTATAACTTGCTTCAAAGAAATCCTATGACTTTCAAAAGAGCTTTTGAGTATTCAATATATTGATAAGTCCATGGCTGGTTTTGACTTTGACAGTTGCATTGTCTTTTTGTGGCCAACAACTGTCATGCTTTGAAACAAAATCATGAACTTTGAAACAAGTTCTGTAATCGATCTGGGCAGTTGATGGCCATTAACGATTCCTGAAAGTAATTGAGTATCCCAGTGTTCCTATCTGACTATACTTCAGCTAAAAATGACTTCCTGTTTATCATTTACCCTCTGAAAACTCTTGAAAACTCTTCCCTGAAGAGCAGTAAGTCCTTGTAAAGTTTTCTGGGAAGGGGGAGGAGGAGGGGAGAAAAGGAACTGAAAATCCATTTGTCAAAAACATTTGAGAATGATCATAGATTTTTGTATAACGATCTGGTAACTCAATATGATGATTTCCCATTCTTTTTCCCACTCAAATGGCTTTATTGTGTCATCTATCTCCTAATTTCCTTTTACCTTTCTTATTCTAATAGTCTTTTCAGTAGATATCTTCACAATCTTATCTATATGTAAAGCTTTGTATATAGTACTTATTTTTTAATATGTCAATAGGGACCAGAAACAAGACCATCCACTTAAGATGAATGTGTTACTGTCCCATCTCCCTTGTGTTCTTCCTTACTCATGTGGCCTACACATGGGACATCTTGGCAATGAACCTGGTTATAAGCACTGGAGACTTCTAAATTAAAAAGCTTTTTTATATCCTATGTTCCCTTATTTGAATTTTAACCCACTCCTTAAATGTTACATGTTGCCTGTGTACAATAATGTACCATTCCAGAACAAAAAGTTGGAGATCCAGGGAAAATCAAAACGTTTGTTATTAGGCTACATCTATTGGTGGAATGTCGACATTCCACTAAAAATGGTTAAGTTTTAAATATTTGTTTTTAAATGTGGGGTACTCTCTAAGTTGAGTGGATCGTGGTCATAATGCATATTGTAGTGTCATGTATACTTTATTCTAAGGACTGTAATCTGCTCAGGAGTCCACTGTGCTTGAATGCAGCAGTGGTTTTCATGCATTGAAGTGTGTGCTCATGTATCTGCACACGTGCAGTGGGTTCTCAAGGATATAGAAGCAGTAGGTAGACATGGACAGAGAACATAGGAGGACCTGTAGGGTGACAAAGATCTAGTGTACCTATATGAAAGTTATGATGAGGGAGCTGCAGTCAAAGTGCAATTCCAGTGAAAGAAGGCAGTAGTTCCTTCTCTAAATACGCATGTACATGAGAAAAAGGGTCAAGAGGGTTTTGTTTGCTTTCTAACAACTGGTGCATGTAATGTTTCCCAGAATGCCGTGATCCTTTATATACAAATATGGCCATAGGTCAGCATAGGGTTTATTCTTTGAGTCCTATTTTAAGCTCACTGCTAACCCTAAAATGTACACCAAAGAGCTGACGGGAATTTCTAGCATCTTGAAGACAACCAACCAAAATAACTGTGCTGATTCTGCTGTGGACAGGGGATGTATTTCTCTTTTAGTACAGTGCCTTGAACAGAATACCCTATTTTGACTAAAGGTTGTACTTGAAACAGATACTAATATCGTAAGGGTGCGTATCGAAAACAAAAATGCGTAAATGGCTACTGTGTATATGGAACTAGTCAAAATGTAGTGTTTCTGCAGGATCTATAAGAAACAGCTAAATTTGGTATCATCTCTTTCAGTGCGTGTGTGTGCAGTCAGGTCTTGTGCACACTTTGTGTGTGTGTGTGATTATTAGCATTCCTCTGTTGGTGTACTAAGTCACTGCACAGGGGATTTGAGACACATTGTAAGTGGATTTGAAGCAACACAGGCTTCTTTGAAAACAAAGAGAAATAAAAAATTAAGATTGTAAAAGCCTAAACTGAAAAATAGAAACTTTGCCCTGCATATGTTTGTATTGGTACTAATGAAACATTTAAACGTGTCATATTACATTGCCCTGATGACACAACTTTTTCCCATAAGATCTACAAATGCAGATGCGATCCTTCTTTGCCAAAAGCTCCCTTTCTTGCCAAGTACATTGGATCATTCCCAACATACTGGATAAATCTGGCCATAGGTAAATACAATATTCTCTAACTAACTGAAGATCAAACAAAGTTGATAAAATTATCACATGTCAGTATAAACCTACTGCATTTTCTCAATGAGACAGATAGTTTTGAATGATGGCTTCTGTATTTTATTTTCGTGAAAACTTTGAGATCCCCGTTTTAACAGACAGATCCTCACAAATTTATCACTTCTGTCAAGGTGTTGCACACTTAATGCTACTTTACTATGAAGTTTGGTATTTATTTCCACTTAATGTTGTCAAACAGCCAGAAGTGGTGACATTTTAAAAATAGAATTGACAAATTAAGCAAATCACTATTATTACACTATTATCACCCAAAATGAGTGTGGTCTAATACACTGTACACAAGGTAATCTTTTCACATAGTAATTGCAATGGCTTTACCTAGAAGTCTGTCTTTCAAGAAAGCAGAATTCCAGACAACCTGGAAAGCAGACGTTACACTTGAAGCTAGAGATTGTGAAAGAGCTAGATATTTTATACGCTGAAATAAGGGCCAGAGGAAGGGGGAGCTCATTTGCTTTTGGTTCTCTGGAAAGCTTGGTATTGCAAAATATGCAGTATTGCTCAGTATATGGTATTGCAAAACCTCTCTAGAACTGGTGCTTGGAAGGTATGGAACAAAGCCTTGGTCATAACCTGCCCTTTTCCCCCTTTCCAACTTCATGCTGTGATTGAGCAAATAGAGCTCTTCAGAGTTAATCTCAAATTTGGAAAGAGGAATGCATGTTTTTTGACATCGATGTAGAAACTTGAATGGTAGTAGGAAGCAACTGTTGAGTTGTATGGCACTGAAAATTAAATTTGGTGCAAGAATGAGGTGATACAGATGTGAAGACAGAGATCCAAAGATCTTCAGGATCTTTTCACCATCCAGAAAAGGTGTATGTCCATGTTATGGAGTGGGATAGTTGGTTTCAGAGATTAAATACACCTTGTCAAAGTTCATCCGTAGGACCAGCAATGAAAACAGTAGTGCTAATTCTGAGCTCCCATCCTGTGTGTCAGTGATTCTCTGATGTTGCTTCCCATGTAATGTCGCTTTCTCCTCCCTTTGCATTCAGTGTCTCAATAAGTCTTCTTCAAAAAACAGAGGAGCAGGAGTCTTATTTAACCAATAAGTTCTTCTTCCACCCCACAGTTACAGTTGGTGAAACCTGAGCTCTACCAAAGACAATGGGAAAAAATCTCACTGAGTTTGAGGTGTCAAGATTTCACAGAATTTGCAATTTTGTCAAATTTACAATGTTTGTCTAAAGCCACACTGTTGCACCAGGTAGTACTGAGACAGAGACAAGCTTAGTTCTGCTTCTGGACAATGCTGGAGAAAAAAAAACACCACACAAACATGTTAGAGTGGCATTATTAGTTAACAAACTGTCTCTCACAAGTATTTTCTTTAAACTTAGCATTGATACTGGGCCAAAGTGATCATATGGCTGCTTGGGAGTTGGACTGTGGGCAAAGTGACCTCTTCTGTGTAAATACATCCCCCCTTTAACAGAATCCACCCTATGGAAGGAGTGTTGGGTTGCGCATGAAGAAAGGTATGTGTGACTGCATGTTTTTAACATGTTAATAAAATTTGCTTGTGGGGAGCTTGCTCAAAAAAAATGTTGAGGGGAATATCTGGTCTGAATTTTGCTGCCGTGAAACCATAATATCAATACTTACTGTACTTGTGTACCTTTGTGTTATTATTTTTAGACCCTTAAACAGTAATGTGTTGCCCTTACAGTTTTGAAGTTTGTTTGCCATAAATGTAGGTAACTCATTGCCACACTTTCCAAAGACACAAGAATATATGAATACAAAACCGTGTTTCTAAAATTTTATGTGAAATTATGGATGAAGTAATTTTCAGAGCTGCGAATGGAAAGGCCATCTTGTCCTGAGAGTGAATCCAATTAAATTCTGTGCTGATGCCAAGAAAATTGATTGGCATGTAGATTAAAGCTAAACCCTAGTCTCCTCCGAACATTTACTGACAGCCATGAACTTTGAAAGTTTCAGGCGATGAATTTTCCAAGTTGTGTTGGAGGGCTTTCTATAAGTTGCAACAAATGAAAAAGGAAGGAATCGTAGCAGATGAAGAAGGGGAGATTCATGGACTCACGTTGAGTCTCTTTCCTGACACTGTAATTTCCAAAGCAACAACAGAAAAAAGCAACAAAAATTCCCATTCCTCATCATAAATCAATAAAAAACCCCATGTTTCCATAACATTTTTATTATTCTGATAACAACAGCTTGACATTTTTGCATTGGCTCAGTTAAGTTTTTCCTATCTGTTGCCTGCCAGAAGAAAAAAAAGTTCCTTAATTTTCAGCCATCTACTGGAAAGTGTTTCTTTCTGATTATTAATGAATGTGCACACAGGATCATTTCATGTTGTTAATTCTGAATTTTGCTAGAGAAAGCAGGATAATGGTACAGATCATGTAGAGAAATGGTAGGTTATGACAGTAATAATAATAAAAGATTATATTCCTTTTCTTTAAGTTAGTGATTGTGAAAGGTATCAGAGTGACAACCATGATGCATGAGACTTCTTAAAAGGTATCTGCTGGATTCAGCACAGGCAACAATCCATGCAAATTCTCACCAAAAAGCCTGCTGCTGACCTGCTGGAGAGGGCAAATTTCTTCAGTGAGTCTTTGCATGACTCCCCAGTAGTGTTCTGTCCTTTGCATCTTGGACAAATGCAACCATGGCATTTTAGATCATGTGCTAATTGTGATTATTTACATGCAATGTCCTGGCAAGTTTATTTTAGTGACTTAAATACATTTTTCTTAGGACTGGAAAATGGCCTTCAGCCTAATGTGTCTGACTATGCAGGTTTATCTTTAATCTCACATGCCTGCTATTTTCACATACTCCAAATACTTCTGTAAGGAAACAAAAAATTGGATGTATTTCATAGTGATTGCCATCTGTTTAGATCGCTTTTTATTTAAATCTGATTAACTCTAGGTTTATTTCTTTTATATGTGCAAACTAGAGGTTGGGCCACTCTTCCTCTTGTTCAATAACTCACCAAATAATAAAGAAAGAGTTAATTTTAATCCAAACCATTTTCATTGTGTGGTGGCATGAATGTTTGTACCAGTACAAGAGGATGGGACTGGTTTTTACACTCCTGATGTTGGCTTATATCAATCAAATGATTGCCCTAGGCATTGGCGAGTCCACACAAAGGAAAACATTAAAAAGTTGAGCTGTGGGGAAAGGAGCTCAGGGGAAGCAGGGGTGGGTCACAAATTTCCGTACATTGAAGCCAATCCATCATCAAACATAAACCAGAAATAAAGTGAGCTTCGTTAGACCTGGTGCTTCAGAAAAACTTGTCAGAGATAAGGGGTCTTTTAGGTTGAGTTGAAGGGTCCATGGCAGCTCTTGCATTATCTAACTGGTTTGTTTACTGCAAATAACAGTGTTGGCTCCTTTATGTGTATGACTTATACCTCAGATATATCATGGTGATGGTACTTTTATCCCAACAGTGACTTAAGTATGTTTTCCAAAGTAAACCAAGGAAACTGTGTTGTTGTGTTTGTGGGGTTTTTTGTTTGGTTTTTTTTTTAACATTGTAAAATTTAATCAACTGAAAAGCCCATTTTCAATGACTTGGATTTGAAAATCAGTTAATTCAAAACACCAGAGCAAAACCTGGGAGTTCACATAGCAGGCTGGGATTATCCTGTCTCTAATGGACAAAGGAAGGTGGTCGTGGTTTTGCAGATTGTTTTCAGGGGAGTGGTAGGCCTGCGAGGATCAGGCTTGAGCCAGAGGTGATTGGGGTCAAAGTTCTTTCTTGCAAACCGTGAGAGTTTTGGGAAGGGAGCCTGGAAAATTAATAACCAGAATATGGCCTTTATCTCAAATCTGTGAGACTTGCAATATCTCCTTCAGTAAATGGGAAAGAACAATATTATGCTAAGCTTTAGAGGCCGGACAAAAGCCATACACCATATGTAAGACATTAGTTGTGCGTGCCTGTGTAGTCACACGAAAACTGTCCTGTGCACTGGTTGTGCAAGGTACAATACTACATTTATCTTTATGTCGCTTCAGCCTGCCCAGCCACCAGGTCAGTGACTTTTGAGTGAATTCGGGCAAATCTCACCACTTCCCAATGTTCACTCTCACAATAGCGCGAACAGAAGCAAACCTAGGCTTTTCTCACTCCAGTGAAAATTGGGGATTTGGTATAAACTGGCAGAGTGACAATGGCTGCAGTACTGGGGACACGTTCTTCTGCCAGCTATTCTACAGGGACAAGAAACTTTGGTAGAAGGTATGGATATCTTTAACTGAGACTTCTGTTTGCTAAGTAAACATGAGTTGCAGCCTCAGTACAATAAACGTGTGAGTTATTTCAAAATACCGTCACTTTTTAAGTGTTTGTTCTGATTAAGAAAGTGTCTTTTCTAGCAATGCTGCAAGGCGAGAGAAGTCCAAACTGGCCAGATTTTCTTACCTCAGGTGTTAACCTAATGGCTTAATTTGGGGCTATTCAAGGCACCTCTGGTTACATAGGAAATGCCCAGATACACACTTACACAGCCTGACTGCTTTAGGAAGATGGTCCCTACCAATCCCAACTGATTTTGCACTGTGAGGGATTGTGTGGCATTTCAGTCAGACGGGATGAGCAGATCTAGTACATCACTGTTACCAAAAGAGATGTAGCTGTTTCCAGCCATACAGCCCAGCCTCTTCCTGACCCGTGTGAGCCACTTCAGTTCACTGAGCCAGCTGAAAAGCAAGTAGTCCAACATGCAAGGATAAGGTATGTAGAAAGACGTAACAAATCTAGTATTTGGACTCTAATATGAAGGACAAGACAGTGATGTGACATAAGCATTTCTCTCTCTCCTTCCCACAGGCTTTATGCTACCTTTTCCAGGAAGGTAACTACGCTGAGACACATAGGGGTTTTTGTATCTGAGTTACGTTTGCTTGAGTAGAAGTTATAGTCCATATGCAGCAGGAGGTTGATTCTCTTGCTGGCTTATGCCTTTACAACTATTTTTGATGCACTGCTGGGTATTTTGTGAGTCTGGTGAATCTGAATAAGGATTTTTTTTTTTCAATCAAATACATTTCTTTGCATAAGCTGCACTGCTTTTGTCATCTTGGTTTGCCAAATGATTTGGTGCCAACTTCAGGGTAGCATGTCTTGTCAGGTGGCATGCTTTTCCTTGTGTAAGAGGTGTGTTCTTCCCTCAGTGTAACATCTCCCTGTGCTTTCATGGGCCATTTTCTGCAAGAGGACAAGGAAAGGCAAGAACAGAGGAAACCACTCTTTCTCTTTTACGGTTGGACTCAATGATCTTAAAGGTCTTTTCCAACCTAAATGATTCTATGATTCTATGATTATATTCTTGAATAAAGGAGTAAAGTTTCCTTCAGTTACCACCATTTCCCCTTTCCTTATATCTTTTACTCTCTCCTTTGTGTATCCTGCTTTCATAAGGATTATTTTGCAGATGGAGACAACCAAGTATAGATCCTGCACTGTTAACCTCAGCCCTGTAAACATCTGTCAGCTATTCCCTCCACTATTTTCCTCTACTAAAAAAACATTGTTTTTTTTAACATGTGGATGCCTTTAATTTTCCTTCTTTGTACTGAAGACATACTTTCAAGAGTTTTCTGCAATTCTGAGGTTTAGAAACTTTTTAAAAATGAAAGGTGATATTCTCAAGTAAGCGTATGCCTTCAGAAACGGAACAGGAGAAATTTCGCCATTCCTCCAGCTCCACACATCTATTTAATGCTGTTAAGCTCATGATAAGCAGTAATATTAAGTACAGCTTAAAATCATACCATAATTTGGTGCCATAGACTTGAAATTAAGATTTGGGAGATCTTCCTTTTCTCTGCTCTTTTGCCCTTTCTGACTGTAAGTGGTATTTGAATATTTTTTAAAAATGTAGATCACGTGCTGTGATTAGAAGCTGATCTCTTCTCTTTGGGCCTTTTCAAGTGCTTTCACAAAGTGATTTCACACAAACTGATAAGCAGTTTACAGGGATAACCCAAGATTGCCTTTAGAGAAATGTATCCACATAAAAGCCTTGCTAACCCTATGTGCTCTCCTGTTGGTATTTCCATTACAATTTACTTGCTACTAGAGGCTCAGGCCTAAGGAAGCAATACTGTAGTCTTGCCTGTTGTAATTATCAGTTGGTAAATGAACACAGAATTTTGATAGATGGCAACATTTTTTTAGAACTAAAGTTAGCAAAAATTATTATTTTGTTTTATTTTTTTCAGATTCCTGGAATTGTCAAGGAGACAGATTTTTCTCCATCCCTGCATTGAAGGAGGGGACTTTTTTTTTTTTTAATAGTTCTGCTGTAGAAATATGTAATTATGTGTGGGTAGACTTGGCATGGATCTCTTCCCCTTTAGGGATTTGAAGAAAACAAGCCTTTTCAAATACCCTTAATAACATACAGGTAAATAATGAATTCAGACCAAATAACTGCTAAATATGAGAAAAACAGCATATTTCTACTCCTACTGCTAGCCAGAAAAAGATCAGTGATTACCCATATCCTGTCTGTGATATTTTACACAGACCTCTCTACTGTTTTCAAGTGGGAGATCAGTGCCTAGTCTGATGGCAGGATGTGGACCTTATAAAGTATTTCCTGCTGAAAAGAGCACTTTGGATTATTGGATAGGCTAAAATGTCACTTAATGAACCGGATTATGAAAGATGGACTCCTACACACTCAGGAGTAAGTGTAAACTGACATAAAAGGTCCTGATCTTGCAAAAAGCCCTTATCAGGCGCGTCCCCAGGTCAGTAAGAAGTCTCACTAAATTCCAGTGAGACCTTCATACAGACAGAGTTTGTGGCAACAGGCGCTTGACTGAAAAGGACAGTACCTCAATAGCCAAGCCTGTGAGTGTGGTTTAACTGTTTATGTAGTGGTGACCCTTAACATGGGACCGTGCAGTGTGTATCAGAGCAACCAGCAATAGCAATGTGTCTAAGTTGTGTCACGTTTACTCTTGTGTGTGTGTGCGTGTGAACCTGGAGGCTGTGCATGTGGACTGCAATTGCTCTGCATGTGCTGCTGTATGGTTGTGTTTGGCCGCCTTAGACAATATAAACAAAAGCTCAGAGGGCTTAATTTCTGCTTATTTAAAACTCCTGGGTAGAAGTAAAGACTAGGTCTAAAAAAGTCCAGACTCACTAAGAAAACCCGCCTCTGAGATCATCTGAAGACAAGAGCACAGATACTGCAAAGGTTGTTCCCAGAGAGCTTTAAGTAATCTCCTAGTATCTTCTGATGTTCATTGTAGACACAAGATAACTTACAGCCAGGTGGGTCTGCTTGTTTACCGTAGTGCCTGTGTCATAAACAAACTGATTGGACTTGAGGAGTATTGAGATATCAGCCTACTCTGTTAAGTTGTCCTATCATCTCCACTCCAGAGAAGAACAACTATTAAGCTGCTCTGTCTCCTTGTACTTTAGTACATCTTTCTACTTAAAAGACAGTGACTGGTCCTGTAGTGCAGGGGGATCTTAGGAAGCAGGCAGCAGCCTCTGTCTTCTTTTGGCTGTATAGTAACTGTCTGTTCATGGAGGGGAAAAAAAAGTAATCTTTAATACTTATTTTAAACTGGAAAATATGTGAGTTAGTATGGGGTTTTTTTCCATATCTTATTTTCATCTTTATAGCTTCCCAAATAGAAACATATGAATATTTTAAGAAGAAATTTCAACTTTTTGCCCTACAAATTCCTAGTAATGATGCTTCAGTTCAGAAGATGGCACAAACTCTAGCTTTGCTGTTTTAAAACTTGTCAGTTTATAAGGTTATAAGCCTTTCCTAATTTCAACTTTCTGTTGTAGCAGTAATAATTGCAAAAGCTAGGTCTGGGGGGTGAATGAATTTACTGCCGTACAAAGCCTGTATGGTCACTGATCTCAGGCAATCTGTAACAAACCTTCCTTTCCTAGAATGTAAGTCTTTGAGGTCAGAAGGTTGAAAAGCGTTCCAGAAACGGAGTCGGGCGTGAAAGTTTTCCTTTTGTGTTTTGCCAGCTGGAATCAAGGAGCCTCAATTGTCTCTCCTGTTTTATTTATTTATTTGCATATATTATCTATATCGCAGAACTGTTCCTCTTTCATCCCTGTAATAGCAGGCCTAAGTAGTTTGCTTGACCTTTAATGGAGGTTTGTGGGAGGGAAAGATGCCAGAGCTTCTGCCCTGCTGTTCATAGCTGCAGCTTTATCTCATCTTGTGGCTCAGAAGGCTGCTTAGCTTTCGTCAGAGAGTCAGAAGTGAGGCCCCGCAGGGGCATGCTATCTCTGGGCTAGTGAAGGGATGAAAAAGGAAAAAAAAAATTATCTTAATGATGGGCTATTCTTCAGCTTCTCAGCTACCAGCGTAATCTGCCTGGATTGGGAAAACATTTCCTGAACTTTTAACTAAAAAGAGACCTTTCCTCTGTCTCCCTGCCTCTCTCTGTCTCTCTCCATTTTTTCTTCCCCTGAAAGTCATGAAAAACAGAGGTTGTGATAGCCTGGAATAGGAACGCGCTATACTAAGAAATGGTGTGTTTTTCAGGCATAGGTGGTATGCAGCAAGGAAAGAAAAGATAAAGTGCCAATGTCACCTAAGCAGCAAATCGTGGGTTGCTTTGACTGAAGGGTGAACCTAAGATACTGTTTAGGTGCGACGGTGTGTACTTGTTTGTTCATTTTCCTGTGGCTAAAGCACAGGCAGTGCAGTAGGAACCACACACCTCTCCTGTTAAGCCAAAAAGCACCAGCATGCACGACTGTGATCTAATGCAGAGTTTGTACGTTCAGTTCTCTGGGATTTCTGCAGGAAGTCCAGAATGTACAGCTTGCTTTGAGGGGTCAGTGAGCGTTATAGTTATCCCTGTGTCACGATCATATAGTTATTACCCTGAAGCATTTTACAACACCAGAAAGTAAGTTTTAATGTGCCTACCATTGCCAGTTGTCTGTGGGTCAGCTCTGCCTACCCATGATCAACCTGAGCAGTGCCTCACTCCAGCTCTAGGGTGTCACTTGAAGAACGATATCAGGGTGAGTTGGCCTTTTACTCTTTGTTCTTAGACTTCTGTCTGGATTTGGAATTTATGGGTCCATACATTTTATTTCAAGTTCTAATTAATAGCTTCTATCTTGCTGTTAATCTTGGAGGAATTCCCACTGCTCTCTGCTGTGGTACTAGTTCTTCCATAGACTGGTGCTGATCCAGAGGAATAAAGCATTCAGCAGCAACTACAATCCCCCACATTTTTTTTTTTCTCTTATATGTACTCAGTTGTTTTGCTTCTCCTGATATGAATAGTTTTGTTACTCTGGCAGCTTAGCAAAAGCAAAAAAGCTGCAAGAGCAGCTTAGCAAAAGAAAAAAGCCCTTTCTTCTATCCAGTTTCACGTCCACTTTCTCCCCGGTTCCTGGTGTGTGCAGGATTGCCCCTGTCCTAGCGACAGCAGCATTTCTTCTGTGCTGGTGCCTGGTATTACTAATATTGCTTTGATGTGTGCACCACATCAAAGCAAAGGTAGTAGTATCAGTGTGCAAAGTGATACTTTCATGATCACAGGTTATTAGTCAGATAATGCTAACAGCCTTTAGAGTCTCTTACACATAACAATGTAATTCAGGCATGACTGAGACTGATACATGTTGAAGGAGACATGGGGTCTTTCTTTCTGAAAAACAGTTTACCACACATGGGAAACGTGAAAAACTGCTGGGTAGGTATGGGGAGTGTGGGTTCAATGTCTAGGGCAAAGTAACATAGCAATTCCAGGTAATTATGTTTGATTTAAGTCAAAATTAATCCCCTGAGTAGACATACTAGCACATCTTACCACGGAGGCTAATTGGCCCTGCCGCTTGCTTGTGTGGCCCAATATTATGTGCTGCTAACAAAGATTGTGGTAGCTCCCACATCTAACTGCAGTATGATGCCTGTTAGCAAGATTAGTCAATAGAGCTGATTGCAAATTTTTGCATGTTTGGGGCCCATGTGAGGGGATTCAACTCACATAACGTAAACAAGACTGCTATTAGATTAACTCTCTGTTCAGCCTGGGTAAGATGGGAGAGATCTTGAGTCCTTAATGAGAAAAGCCTGTTCCTGTGACCCCTATTTCCCTTGCTTTCAAAGGTCTGTGGGAGTATTTATGTAAAAGAGAACTTCCAGGATTAGGCCTAAATTCATTAGGAACATTATCCTCCCGAGTCGTTATCAAATTAAGCTCTGTAGAGCAGCTCTCAGAATGACTTAGTATGTCTTCTTTGGAGACAACATGTCCTCTGATCCAGCAAGTCACATGTGGTTTCATCACCACAAACTGGTCAAGTATCAGTAACCTTTTATCGTCTCGTGAATACAAAGAACTCCGCTCTGCCTGAGATAAATTTGGTACTAGGCCATAAAAACCCCACAGTATTTGTGTAGAGAAGACATGTATACATTTTTGAAGTGTTTTGGCAAAAACCCCACAGCAAGGACAGACAGAGCAGAGCAATAAGCAGGAAATGTACCATTAAAGTTACGGAATAGGCTGTTCTGTCACTGCCCGCGTCAAGGGCAGAGGGGCGTGTTTGGGACTAAACTGAGGGGCAGAGTCACAGTTCCCACTGATTAAGGACAACCAAGTCTGGTTAGGGGAGTTGCTGTCGGTCAGTTTGGGTGTTTCGAATAAACTCTGGGTTTGTGGGGAAATTATTGAAGAAGTAAGGTTCATGGATTCTGAGAAAATAAAACATTTTCCCTTCCTTATCCTACAGTGCCTAGCACTCCTTCCCTTTATACTTTCCCTCTGTTCTGACACCTACTTCACCATGGAAAAACTAAGCAACTACTGGTGGCAAAAAGGCAGAACAGCCTTTGCGGGGGGATGGAGGGAAGAACTAGCGGAGACAGCACCAGAGCGTGGATGGCGATGTCTCTAGATCTGCCTGGCTCCTCAGGAGTTGCTGGACTACTAATTGCTCACTTTGCGTGATTGTCAGAGGGTCTTCTTGTGAAGAATAAACACTGTGAAGTTGTCTTCTTGCTACAAATGAAGAAATACTGCACTTCTTCCCTTTCATAAGGTTGCAAGTGCTTTAGGACAGTGATGCAGTGTTGGCTGGCTGTGTGGAGAATGCACTTCTGCCTGTATGCCCACGCACATATGCATTAAACAGACAGTTTCCGTTGCATGGATTCACCTTAGTCTTAAAACATCGCTATTAAATTGGGGTTAGATAGGGAAACTGAGGATTTTGTGGAGCTGCAACTCCTGGACTTGGGAGCTGCTTAGGTACCTCTGTCCTGCAGAAATGTTGTATATTACTGGGGTGTGGTATTCCCCGCTGCCACGCAGTTGCGGGCAGTCCTTTCCCCCTGATGTGGGAGCAGGTCTCTGTATCTCCAGATTTTACCTACCATTTTGCTAGTCCAGCATACATCCCAGGACTCCAAGAGTGATGCTAGCAAAAGAATATGTACCATGCAATTATCCTCGTCTCTCCTCCAGCTTCCTCACCCTTCCTTCCTCTGCAGTCCCCTGGCATGAGGTCCTGGCTCATATGGGAAAATCCAAGTGCTTTGTGGTTGTCACCGTCTTTTCTTTCCATGTTTGAATAGGCCCTGGCATAAAGGGAGGTTGGCACTGCCACAACACATCAGTCCCAGTAGGCAGTGTCTATGATAATAACAATAATACTATGTATATGTAATATATGTAATACTATATAGTAATACTACGTATTCCTTTGTGCGTACCTATATTTAACATAAGATTTCTTATATTTAATGTAAGTTTTTTTCTGTGTCATTGCTTTAAGGGTAGACTCAAGTATTTGAGTATTACTTAGCACTAGGCACAAAAACCTGATCAAGAGTAATCTGCTTAAAGCACACATTTCTCTGGAGATAAACTGATTTGTTTTGGGGCTTTAGCTACATGGGAAAGAATATGAGCTAAATCCTCTAGGCTCCAGTCCTGCAGGCATTTTTACACAAGTGTAATTGCTTGCAGGGCAAAGTTTTGTTAGGCCTAAAAGCCATAAAAAAATTTACTTCACTATCTCTATAAACAACACTAGCCAAAGAGAAATTAAAAATCATCTACAAAATGATGACACTTATCTAAAGATCAAGAGCTAAATAAACAACTGGTTGGGTGACATCTCTCGGATTAATGTTTGGTAATAAAAGGAAAAAAGATTTTAGAAGCTTACAGTCTCTGGATTCATTCCACATGATTTTTCTTTTGCACGTACTAAGTGGAGGCAGATTCACTGGTTTAATATCTGCTAGTGACATTGTGTTTAAATTAATACTAACTGTCTACGTAACTTAGAGCAAAATGGCTGTTCTGTCAGACAAACATATCTTGAGATGACATCAAATCTGGATGGTCTCTGATGAAAATCTCAAGTAATATTCTGGGTTTGCTTTCTCTCAGCACATCAGGTATATCGAAGTGTTGCTGCTTTGCAGGCAAATATTACTACACTTAGGGTTATTGGGCTTGGACTGATTGTTTACTTCCCTCAAATACTTGCCATCACCTATTTTTTTATAGCGAGTGGCACGTGCTGTAACATGGGTAGTGTGGATTGTGAAATACAAAGGATGTCTTCCCTATTACTGCATTAATTTTCTGGCTTACCATCTAATTTTATTCCCAAAAGATATGTTTCCAGGCTAATTCTAATTTAAATGTTTTGGGTTTTTTTATTTCTGTGAAGTAAAAGTTGAAGGAGGATTATTTTTCCTTATTAAGAGTATTTGTTTCTCTTTTTAATTTTTGTTTTAGGGTCACAATATTTTCAAGACGTTATTTTACAGAAATATAAAATCAAACCTTGCATTAAGATACCAGTTCTGATCATGGCTCTGAGCATTTAACTTCTGTCGACTCTAGCATGGGTTTCTCCTGCCTATATGACAACGTTTCTAGCTAAAGGAGAGGCCACCCTCAAAAGCAGTGCTTTGAGCAGTACACTGCTTCCATATTTCTAGGGAAAAGTGGATAAGAACTTCTGGAAGTGTTACTGGTTATTATACATATAGCAAGAAAGAGTTAATCAACAATATTGCATCTTATTTTATCATGTAGCATTTTACACCACTGGGACCATATCCCTAACGATTGCAGATTGGCATCAGTCCACCAACTATGGAGTTACAGCAGCTGAGGTTTTGGCAGTATTTTCCAATTGTACATTGTATTACAAGTGGCACATTATTTCAGTGCTAAAGTTTTATCATATCTGAGGAATTCCTTTGTACCTGAAGCAGATGGAACATTCTTCCCGATGTGGAAATAAACAAGAACCATGAAGTGCTTACCGCAAATCACTGTAAATAGTTACCTCAGGTTTATTTTCTTCCCAAGTCTGCTGGTTGCTAGAAGATACGACCCATTATGTGTGCAAGAACAGACAGTGTGTCGCCATTGTACTGAGTACGTGATTAATAAAGAAGCCTATTTTTAACAGCAAAACAATGTGCTATATTTAGATGTAAGCAAGGGTATACAGATTTAGCCATATTAAAAAGCGGCAGATGATCTTGTGATGACCACAGAAGTCATTTTTTGTTATTTTCAGCATAGTTATTCTGGCAATTTAGGTTCATGAGAAAGTCACCACAAGAAAAACAGTGTATGTCACCTAATTCCCCTTATTCCTTATGCTGCTAACTAATTATAAATGTTTAAGGATGAACATATGATAAACTCAAATAAGATTGATTTAATTAATTTGAATGTGATTTTTAGATGTCCTGCTTGATAGTTCCCCAGGATTTAATAACATTGATTTTGTGGGATAGATATTCTTTTGTAAATCATTTATACTAAGACTGACTGTTTTTTTTCTTGTTTTTTTCCCCCCAGTGCTTTTGACCACGATCACATCTTGAGCCAAAGAGAATGGATGGTTCTTTCTTTTGGGATGCATTCTAGAAAAATTAACCACTTTTAGTCTAAATAAAAAATATCTGATAAAAAATGGCAAGCAATCAACTGGATAATAAGGTGTCCATTCTCTGTTTAATGTGTCTCTCGTGCTTTTAGGTGTTACCTCCATGAAGGATGAAAGCATTGCATGAGCAACCATTCTTCATGCTCATCTCCTGGAACTCTGGGGTGGTAAGTGCAGCTAGATCAAAGCACAGTCATTTTGGTATTTTCTGTTAATATCCGGCCTGAATCCAGGATCCTGCGATGAATATAGCACAGATGCAACCATGGCAGTTGGTGAGCTTTGTCTGCGTGGGCTTCATTGCAAGACAGTAGGCCTGAAGCTCATCAGTGACTCCTAAGTAGCCTAGCCAAACCCTAATCCTACAGACTGCTGAGCATGCGGAATCATGCAAGGAGGTTGATTGAAATTCAATAGGACTTTGTGTGGGCATCAGCAGAGCAATGCTGTCTCTGTGTGTTGACTGGCAGCACTGGGGCCTTAATTTGTTAGTCTGTACTCTGTGTAGATGGCATTTCATACAAACTTTAATGTCTCGTTTTGGTCATATATCATTGTGAGGGAATAATCAAATAGCATGGAAAGCATTTTTTGCAGTTTCTTGGCATTTGTTTTCTCTGGCATTACAGATTTGAAAATCTAATATATTGAAGTAGAAACCATATGTATAAAAATTACTCACAGCGAACCTGTGTAAAAACTTCCCTTTGGAATATTATGATTATAGTTGAGGAAAGGAAGAAAACCCATAAATGGAGCTTGGAGAAAAGGGTGAAAACATAATAAGGCCTTCAGAGTTTGGTTTTCTTGTTATTGCTATAGTTGCTTTTATATTGTAAATTCACAAAAGAGATTGTATAGCATCAAAATAGTGTACTGAAGAAAGACTGAGTTTGCAAGACTTCACAAAAAGTTTAAAGAGACTTCAGCTTTAGTATGATTAGAAAAGCTTTATAGATTTTTTTTAATAATAGTCAAATTAGGGTTTTTTAATAGTATTTTTCTGAAATATTGTAAATAACTATGAATCACAATGGATTTAGAACTCTGAAGTGTCTTTTTGAGTCAAATGTAACAATTTTTTTTTACTTGATAATGGATGTGCTTTTGACTTGATTATACAAAGTAGAGCTAGGAAGAGTTTCATAGCAATATAAATCTAATTTTCTTCTCTGCAATTCTCAGCATTTTTTAAACAAGAAAAACTGTGCCTTTTGTTACAAATTTTAATTAAAGTTTTGAGTAAAATGATTGGGCATTGTTATAAAGACAGTGGCGTATACAGCAGATAGCAAATGTATGAAGACATTGGTTATGCAAGTATCCTTTTTATACACATATATATTTGTGACGGTTCAAAGTTTTAGTTTTACTCTTTTTTGTGTGGAACATAGTACATAAATCAATGCTTTTGTCACATTTTTAATCATGAAATTTCCAAATGGAATTAAATACTCCATTGTTCTTAAAATTAGTGGAAAGTTTAAGACACCTAGCACTACACTTGCAGAATTGAATCCTTGGTGTGTTAATTTTTCTGTCAAACTAAAATCTGCCTTTTCTGTAGTCATTATTTCATTGCAACACCTTTTCCCCTAACCTCACATTCCTGCCTGATAATTGGTTACACACAATGTCCCATTAAATATACTGTTTGGCATTCTAGGCTGTAAAGTGATAGCACCCATCCACCAAAAGTAAAGTTTTCTTGGAACATTAATCATTGCCAAACAGGAAATGCTATGAAGCTACAGCCATTTGAGTTACTTGTTAGGACTTTTTCCACCTCGAATGCATCAGTAGGACAGTCCCTGTAGATGGGACTTCTGAAAAACAGAAATAATAAAATAAAAAGAAAAACAGGCCTAAGTAGTGTCAGATGTTAGCAGTATTTACATGACCTTAGTGAACATGCTTGTCTGTTCTGTTTGTGCAAGAGTGATGTTTCCAGGACATTGTATATGGTCTGCATTTTGAATATGACATTTGTGATTTGCCCAGAGCTCAAATGGAAGAATTTTATTTATTTCATTTTCTGTTTTAACTAGGTAAGATAAATTAGAAACAAGCCACAAACATAACTCAGGCAGAAAAATTTATGATACAGAATTTGTGAACAGGAATACCAGTTCTGGTTATTTAAAATCAGGTATGATGAAAAAAATTCATTAGTGATGTCAATCCAGTTTTTAGAGGATCCAAGTACAGTTAGCTAACAACAAGGCTCTCCATCAATGGAAAAAGTACTAACTTTTAAATCTGAGAAGTAAATGGGTGTGTAAAGCAGTGAAAAGGAATATGCCCAAATTGAATTTCATAATCTTCAGAAAATACTCGGAAGAGCAGCTACTGTTTTTTTCTTCCATGTTTATGAAGAGAACTGTTTTTATTCGAATATGTTAACTCTTCTGGAGTAAGAACATAAGTTCTTACTTATGTAAGTACATATGTAGGAACATATGTTGGAGAAAGTTGGAACAAGGGGCAAACAAACCGTACCCAGTTCTTCACACTAGCCAAGGTAAGTGAAAATGTGCATAATGAATAAATGGTATACTTTAAGTGCTGTTAAGATCAAATATCCACACAAACTAAAGGCGAGTTTGTGTATCATTTCAATTTTAAGGACTTTAGAAGATCTTAAAAACAAAACTGAAAAGCAGTTGCAGTCTAGGGCAAGAATTCCATTCATCCCAATGAGGTTTAAAATAGATCTTACCATTAAAATTACACTAGCCATTCAAATGTCACGATTTACGTTTGTACAGAAGTCAAGATATGTGTGATAAAATTAGAAATATTTTCATGTTAATGTGCAGATTGAGTGTGTAGCTAGAGGACCTTTAGAAGGCCCAGCTGGAACAACAGGCTCTTAAAAACAATAGTATTAAAATAAAAGAAAACAAATAAAACCATGGCAAGGTAAAGTTACCACTTTTGCTGAGAAAGGAAGCATGCATACATGAATGTTATATAAAAATTACATAAGTTTTCTTTGATCTGTTAACAAGAAAACTAAACAAGCTGGTGGATATTCTCCAAATAATTTGTCATTATTGGATTTTTTTTTAGATGACTGAATTCCTTCCGAAAAAGAACAAAGATGGGTCCTCTGGGAGAAGAGACCTGAAAGTCAGAAATAATCTCTCTCTACACATCCTATTGTTAGATGATGCCCAAGGTTAAGAGTTTTGTAGGACTAAAGACAAAGACCATTTACTCCATTTCCCTCATATGACTTCATACGAATAACAACAGGAACGTGGTTTAAAAATCCTCTTTGGTTTTGTGAATTTTAACTGGCTTTTCTACAGTCTGTACTGTTCTTCATTCTTCATTTAAAAATACAGGTTTTAGGATAAAATATCAGATTAGGACAAATTACTACTTTGTGTTCTACCCATCATCGGTCAGCAATGACTAATGCAGTAGGGTGGGAGTGCACTTCATCGGCCTTAACATAGTGCCACAGAGTGGCATCAGGCAGCAAGACTGCTGCACACCCCCTCCAGTGCCTTCTCCAGTGCTCATCTATTAGTGGTCCCCACAAACTACCTATGCTGAAGACTCTAAAAGCGCAAGTACTCACCCGACTTCCAGTACTTTGGTGGTGGCTTTCTTCTTGGAGGAGCTATCAAACCCCACTCTGTAAACCCCACAACCTCCACCTCTTCAATCTTCAGACTCTGCATGCCTGCAGGAACTGGTCCCTGGCCTCCAGCCTCACCACCTGCAGTCTGCAAGGTCAGTTAGGAGGCAAGGTGGAATCTGTCTATTTTACAGCTGACGGCTCCTGTTGGGTGAGGGGGAATAGAAGTGGCCTAGACAGACTTAACAAAAATAAAATTAATGATTTCAGATAACAGTTTCTTAACTGTAAATTGCAGATTTTTCCTTCATATATTTCTTTCTCCCTCCTCATCTCAGCCTCCACCAAGCGGACAGATGAGTAGCTCCACAGACAGGAACTGCATGGGCCAGAAAACTGGCCAGCTGTCTGCACGTCCAAAGGCAAGTACAGCGACTACCTTGCCCTGGAACTTCAAATTGACTGACCAGGATTAATAATTCCACATTAACCCCAAGTTAGCCTAACAAAGTTATCCTGGTTAGGTAATTGTTCAGTGCACGTGTCTGACCCTGGCCTATGCATAAAACTGTGGCAATCTCATAGGTGCAGGACGAGACCTCACACATTGACCAGCACCTGACCAAAGCTGTCTCATTTGGTCGGAAGGCAGACCTTGGGGAGTATAATGTCCTCCTGTGCACAGACGTGAAAAATGGTGGTGGTGACAATAGCACCAACAGCACCAGCAGCAACTGTGGCACCAACAGCAGAAGAAGCAAGGAGCATGATATCGCAGGAGTGTGAAGCAGCAGCTGCTGGTATGTTTCGGCCTGTGGCTTCCCTTTAAAGAGGGTGGTGAGACTTGGACGTGTGTCACCTGTGGAACAGATGTGCTGGAAGCATGGTACATATCAGCGGTTTGGCGCTCTCAAAGAAGGTGTTTTTGGTGGGCTTTCCCTTGCAGCCACACTTGGAGTCTTGCAGTTGACACTCAGTGTCTTCCCTGGTGAGCTCAATGCAGTTTCCCTCCCACTTACAGTTTTTCCAGCAAATAAGCTCTCTACAGGTGTGCAGCACACACCTAACACTGGCAGCTGGTGTTAACCTCTTTGCCACTGAAGATAGGATATGGATGTATGCCCCTGGAATCATAATATATAGCAACAAATCAAATCCTGGTCCTTCCCGCTTTGCAACACACCAGTGGGCATTTTGTAGTAGGTGCACCTACGGAGCCTTAGAGAGCTCTGTGGGGCTGCAAAGGACAGTGAGTTATCGAGTCAGGGTTTGCTCCGAGGCACTTGAAAATACACAAGTGGCTAGCCTCTCCTGGGAGCTACTCAATGAATGAAGGCAGTAGAGGAGAGTCTTTCCTCAGTGAGTGGTGTGCAGATCAGGTCTTGTGTTGAGGTATTTCACACCAACTCAGTGGTCTGCCCCATCTCCTACTTCAAGATTCCCAACTGGTGGTACTAAAAACTAATGTTACAGTCATACCTACTTATTCCTCCATATCTCTTCGATCGTTTTTATTCTGTGAGTTAGCTAGAAACACAAATTAATGCTGGAATGTCATGTTATGCTTGAATTCATCATTATTATTTCCCGATAGACTGATTGGAAAGATTACCATTGTCTTCAGACTGTTTATAAGTAATACTAAAAGAATTCAGAAAATCCAAGTACACGCTGCTCCAACTGAGTACATTCAGTAACTCCAAATGACTCAAATGGTTTGGAAGGCAAATATAAAAGGGAAATAAGCATGAATGAAGCAAGGTCACTAAAAAAAACCCAACATACTGTATAAATAGTGATACGATCATCATCAGATTCAACAGTGTGCCACATATTATAGAAAGGAGGGATAGGAGGGATCAAGCCTGGGTCTTCCCCAAATTCTGCATCACTAATTTATTTTCTTATATTATATTTACATGTACTGTTCTGAATGGGTCACAATTGATAGCAATGCACCTATGAATAATGAAAAATAATTTATCTTGCTTATCACTACAACAGTGTTTTACAAAGTATAGAGAAGTCTCAGGGCATTTGTGATGAAAACTTGAATTAGAACAAAGCCTAAAAGTGGAAATACAAACTGCAAGTCAGCATAGCATAATCAGATTATTTGAACATTATGTACCACTACTTTTTATTCAGTATTCAATATTATTATTTGCTGGGCTTGAGAAAATCCTAATGAATTGGGATGTGCTGAAAATGCTGCCAAGATTATATTTCTTGCAGTATCGCTGTACTTCCTGTGCTAACACGTTAGAAATGAGCAAACAGTGGGAAATTATGAAAAACATTATCCTCCTTCTAGGCCAAATCCTTCACCAAGACTGTTCAGCCAGGCAGTAAAAACAATTAAATACAACACACAAAACCACATCCTTCAGCTTATGGATGCTTGCACAAGCTGATCCAAATCTGTGAATATTTAGAGGTCCACTTGTCTCAAAGAAACAGGAAAAATAATGTGGGTGGTGAATACATTATCAGTTGTTTAAGGGAGAGGTCTGCCACATATCATTAAGTGTTGCAACTCCTGGTTGTGTCTGTGAATGTAAGTAATTTCCAGTTCTGTTGTACCATCATGCAAAGCATCATGGAACAATTTGGTAAATTCCCGGTAACTGTAATAATGCACACGTGATTTTTTTTTTCTATTTGAAATAAAAAGGTCTATACATGTATCAATGAAAACCTTCTCTTGCATTAGGGAAATAAAATACTTCCAGTGATTAAAGTCTGACAGTCTTGTATACCTCTCAAGTGCAAAATAGGGGAAAGAGAGGAAAGAAGAACAGAGCTTTTTGTTTTCCACAGAGGTATAGTAGCTCAAGGCAAAGGTACTTTTTCTGAAAGTCATTTGTAATTAACACTCAAGAAGATGTTCTTAACATGCAGTGTGTTGAGGCAAAATGCCCATTCTGAAAATGGTGGTCCCGGCCGGCAAATTCTGCTAAACTTGAGGATGTATGGGACATAAGATGAAAAAGTGCAACAGAGGGCCAGATGCTCAGCTGGTGTTACTGTTAGTAAAGAGATGTGAATTTTCAACAGCTCAGGATCTAGACCATAAAAATCTGTCAGCCTGCATGACTTAATCTAACCTTCTATGAAGTCAGTGGCAGTCTTTCCATAGGCTTTAGTAGGTGTTGTGGCAAAGCTCAGTGCTGAACTTGCAGTGCTTTCCAGAACTGAAATGTGGAAAAGAGGGTAATTTGCTCATTGAATTGCCAGTTTTGTTGCAGGAAACAGAATTTCTTAATGAAGGATACAAAAATGCAGGAAAAGTTAGGGTTTAACTTAGCAACAAGATTGTTGCAAAGAATTTAGATTCAGTCTGATTTGGACAAAGTGCTGAGCCTACAACCCTTGCTTATGCTGATATCTTCACTGTTGCCATTTCGGGGGACACCTGTAACTCCCATTAGCTTGAGGGGGATTTGTGTGTGCTTAGCACTTCTCAGAACTTGGACCCTGATTCTTACACCAGTCTTGTATGCCAAATTTGCAGAGTCACAAATCTGGAAGAAAGAAATTTTGACTATTTTGATCCTTTTGTGTTCTGGTCAGTCCAGAAATACTGAAAGAGTGGCTTTTCTCATAATATTTTGTCACTTCAACTTTTCTTCCCATTCAGCAGGAGGAAAATCAACAGCATGCAACAATGAAAAACAATTTTTTAGAACTTATCCTGTCATTCAACTCTAATTCAGGTCTGTTGTCCTGTCTTTCTGTGGCTCTGAACCCACAGGCTTTGCTTTCAGGAGTGGACTGTTGCTGCCAGGTTGATGCTAAAGGTACCACCAACATTCATCCAAGAAATTATGTTTATGACCAACTTGTGAGAAACTGAACATACTGCAGAACTGAAGATTTCACCTGAAGATTTTTGAGGTTCAACTTTTAGTTCTTGTCTATATTAGTTCCTTTGTCAGTCCAGAACGGGGATATTTCTGTAGGTCTAAACAGCACTGGCTACCAAGGAACCCTAATATTTTTAGGCTGGATTCTTTGGAAGCACATGGATAGTCCAAATGGAACAGGTGGGAGAAAGAAGTATTATTTCTGCTTTACTGATGGGAGTGAGAGCCCAGAGCATCAATGGTTTCTTCACAGCCACACAAGAAGTTCATGGAACAATTCCAAGATCCCAAACTAATGCTGTAACCATAGGGCCATTCTTGTCTTGAATGAACGTGTGGAGCCATGCAATGTCTTAAGAGTATTTGAAGGACCATTATTCAACCACTTCTCTCTATTTTTCTAACAAAAATCTACACACACTTTGTATTTCAGAAGAACTGCAGGGACGTGCCAAATAAAATTACCCAGTGGCATGCTGATGAACATCGAACCCAGTTATCAAAAATTAAAAGCCTACCCTCCATAGAGAACTTAAAGTACATAATATAACTTCCATTATGTATCTTGTAATGCCAAATTTCTTCAGAGGAGCCATGGTTCTAATTTACTCTTATTTAAAAGCAAACTGCAAGGAAAACCACAAAATTCCATGAACCTCAGCGATGCGCCCCAGGGGGCATTTGGCACATTACCACTTAAAACCTATTTCATTCTCAGCCCCCTGAAATTGCATCAACTCCTGTTCCACTATGAAATATTAGCATTTGCAGCCTGTACATCCTGCTGGAAAGCTATGAGAACCTTATGGATGTGCTGGAAAACTTGTCCCCTTTCCCTGAGTCTTACTGGAGTCCCCATAGACTAATGTCATCCTTCAACAGTTACTATCTCTCATGCAGAAAAGGTTAAATCTGTTGGTTTCAATTCTAGAGGCCTGGAAAACATTATGTTCAAGGTAGCCACATGTCAAATACGTGGAACTTCTATACATCCATGCGGGAGACTATTCCATTTGCCACTAGAACCTAGCTAGGCAAAATTAGGATGAATATCATTAAATCTTTTCTGTTTTTATTGGCTTGGGTTTTAGGACAAAAGCCTTGATGAGCAATGTGGTTAGTATCTTCCTAATGTTAAATCCTTTTTTGGATAGAAATTAAATGAGAAGTCAACCTGGTTTTGATTAGGTTTTCTTTTAGTGATGAACTGAGCTAACCATAAAAATTAACTATTTTACTTTAAACAGTGATGTGTTGGATTACCAGTAAGTTTTAGAGGAAGAAGTTTCAAGGAGCAAACTACTAACTGTGTACTACTTTCAGTGACCTTTGATTGACTTTCTTTTTTTGCAAGTCTTTTGGTTCAAAGTTTTAAACTTAGGTACTGGAAACTGGATATCTAACTGAATCTGAATTCCTCAGGGTCTTAGATACTAGATGTTATTTTAATGTTATCCATTAGTTTGTTCTGTAGTAGGGAAATACTTAAATAAGACACTCTTTTGCACCATTTAAAGCGATCACCTTCACTGAGCACATCAAAATCTGAGATAAGCATGGAAACTAAGCATAGAAAACTATAACTTAAAACACCAGGCTCTTTCTCATTTGATTTTATATGCAGATCTGCAGCAGTTCTGTAACCTATGGAAGCCCTCAGAACTGTAAGCCTATGCATGGCACCCTTGGGTAAGGCTAGATTTATGAAAATTTCAGAATAACATTTTTTTTTGCTGTTGAAATGAGCAAGAAAAGCTGTAGGCAGAAATGAGTTTGCATTGTTAAAAATACTTAATGATGTTTAAATTGTGTTGAACACTAGGGCAAATTTGATTGAACTCAAGTGAAGATTTTTGGCACAGATGTGACAGAGCTGATAAAGCATGCAGAGGTAGGTGGTTAAGATCAAGCATTCTTCTACAAGCTTTAATATTTATGTAGAGAATGGATGGGATTTGTGAAGTCTGTGATGATGGTGAGAATGCTGTAACAACTCAAGACAGGTTTTAAATTACAGTGGTCTCTGCAAATAACATTAATGCAAAATTTGGATCTGTAGCTTCAAAAAAGGAACAAAGGCATTAAAGATATTATAGGTTTTGGGTGAGAACTAGGAAGTTGAAATAAATCAGAGAGAGTAAGATTTGTTTGGAACATAAATGGTGAGACAATTTGGAGGGAAATGCTCAAGGTGGGAGACAAGTTTCCAGGTTACGTCCTTCTCTCACTTCACACTAACTTTAAACTCAAAAGGGAGATGGAATGAATGTATGAATTCTTGGCCTTCAGCTTTTATCGAAAAAAAATCAGAGAATTCTGGAGAAGCTAAGAACAGACACTTTGGTCCAGAATTACTTGCCTTCCCCCCCTCCCCCCCTCATCTTTTTTTCAATTCACGTAATTTAAAGCCTGATCTGGACAAATTTTAATTTAGGGGTTTGAGGGTGGTTTTTAACTAAATATTTATCTACCTTTCTGAATTTCAAAAAGGATATAGCATGAACCTTTTAGATCTGGGCTTTTGTTTTATTTATTCCTGATAAAAGTGAGGTTTCAGTGTGCACCTTATTCAAACTTGTGTAAAAGCAAAGAGGTATCCACCGAAACTACAGTTTCTCTTGGGGCTCTTAATTACACATCCTAATTCTACAAATAAATGTCCCTGTCATACAGTTTTTAGATTCTCCTGCTTCTTGGCAATTCCCTGACACAAAACAGAAGGAAAATTTCTTTTGTGGAGAAATCTTTTTCCTCAGTTCATGTTTGACTGATAACCATTTTCAGTTGTGCGTTATGCTGAAGCATAGGTTTTTTATATCCTTCAGTCTAAGTAGTATGTTTTCCAGAGCGTTGATACGTGACAGTGATAGAGACATGCAAAGTGCTTTCTGACAACCATGTAATCACTCAGTAAAGATGTTTATGTATGTTTGTGAGAGAAGAAATATTCTTTTACAGTGATTAGTGAAAAGTCACTTCAGTATCCTGTAACAAATCACTAATGACTTAAGAATGTGGAAAAGGAATGCCTATCGATATAGCAGCTCATGATTTTACTAAACTCTTCTCCCCAATTCAGTCACATCATACATCAAAAGTAGAGTTAAAAATGTGAAGCTTACATTTATTTCTGGTGTTTAATTGAGAATTTGTGTAGTCAAGTTGAATTGCAGCAGATATGGCATTTTTACATCCAGTGTTACAAAATCTTTACTTTTTGGTTCTAGCATGACTGTTTGTGTGTTCAGTGCTCCGTAAACAAAGTGAAACTTCATAGTGCCTTCCATGTTGATCCGCTGAAATTCAGTCCTCTCTGTTGTGTTGGGTAAGGCCCTTCTCCAGGTTCCACTGAAGTACGGGGGAAAGTGTTTGTGCCCATAGGAAAGGACTTTGACTCAGACCATGGGCTGAAATATGTTCACAGTAGGTGGCTACCAAGCTATGCTTTAGAGAAAGATATTGTGGATAGTATGTGATCTGGAAGAAAATAAAGCAAGCTTTTTTTTTTTTTTGCTATTGGTGTTATGAATATTGATGCAGTTCTCTGTACCTACTCATCCCACAGTAGCCAGCTCTGCAGGGACTAGTAGCACCAGGTGAGAAGGGTGTCTTTTTTCTTTTAATAATCTCAGCATTCATCTTAAGAGGCTTTAAAGGTGAAGAACGTGCTCATTTTCTCCTGCAGAGTCTTTCTTCAAAGAAAGAGGTTGCCTCCCTCTAGTTGGGACAGGTTCTGGAACACGTGGATTTTATGGTTTACATAAGCCAAACATGTCTTCCTGTGAGCACAGGGCAGAATGATATCTTTTAATTTGTTTTTTTGAAAACAAACCAATACTGAAACAGAGTTTGAGTCCTCAGCTTTGTTTCTCTCTTGTGCAATCTCTTTATTAACTTCAGTGAGCAGTCAATGGTGGCTTTATGCCAGTGGACCTTTTTCAGGTCATCCCCACCAGGAGAAATATTTTTTTAACACAAGAAAATAACCTTTAAAAAAGAAAAGCCAAACCCAGATACTCTTTGGGAGTAATTTCTTTATGTCATTTGTATAGACCAAAACATCCCAGGTGTATTTATGGCTGGGTATCTGTTTGAAGCTGGATAATTTGAAATGCTTGTTCTAGGCTATTTTCCATAACTGCAAGTCTCCTCATTTCTGTCTTGTCAATGTAGATTTTAGGCTCTCTGGGACAGAACCTGTCTTTTCCTGTATCTGAGTACAATGCTTCTTTCCATAAGTTTGTGTGTGCAGCTTCTTAATATTAGTGTTGACTAGCACATACACTCACGAGTGTATATTATAGAACAATTATTATGTTCCAACACTCTTCTAGCGTTTGAGAGCAATTTGAAGCAAGACTTCCAATAGCATACAGCAGTAAAAAACAACTTTCTTTTCCTCTGAGATCCTTAGAAATAGGTTAGTTCTTGCCTTTGGGCAATTGGCATTGGTTAGATAAGACCCCAAACTAATTCTTCTTATTATGCAATGGCTGCCTCGGCTTTGCTCTGGTTGATCTGTCATTAACAAATCGGAAAACACACATCAGAGGGAAAAGGTCTCTAAATGTAGATATGCTGACTCCCAGGATAAAAATAAGAGCTCTTTACAAGAAAGGAGGGAAAGCACAAGATGGAATCTCTTGTTTGCATCATGTTTGTCAACATGCCTTCTTGGCAAGCAAAACATTGGCAAAGACTGAGGGCGAAGCAGCAGGAAAGAGCTCTGTGCTGATGAGGTGGTGCTTAGAAAGCTTATGTTTATCAGACAACCCTTGGGTGGGATTTCTAAGCATTTAAGAGAATGTCATGGTGAAGCATTTCTGAAGAAGACTGGATTTAAAAAAATAATCAGATGATGTTAATGTATTTGTGATGATTTGGGTGATACGGCTGGTGACCTCTGTGGCTGTGAGTACCCACTGGAGTAGTCCTTTGGTGAATTAGGACCTATTATCTTTACTCTGGCACCTTTGTGTCAACCAGTTCTTGTCAAAGCCTCTTCACTACAGAAGGGACTAGTAGTTCTGGGGCGCAGGATGGCCCTGCACTCTTGTGATCTTTGCTAAATCTCTGACCTGGTCACTAGATACTGGTAGTCTGTTAAGTTTCTAGCTTGTGTTTAGCTATGTTTCCATGGAAATCTGCATATTCTTACCATCTGGGTCTCAAATCTGGTGGTGTAGCGGTAGTCATCATTCCTAACACTGAATCCTCAGTCCTTAAGAGACAACATTACTTCTGAAGTAACATACAGTATGTTTTTCATCTCCTGTCATGTTTTGAAATTTCTGACTCTTGATGGAAACAGTGGTAATGTATTTTTCGTAAAAAATTTATCCATTTTTTCAGCTATAGTTTTTAGAAGTGTATACATCTCAATAAATATCTGAATTTTGTTAAAGTATAGCAATTAAGATGATACTGTAGGATACACCTCTGTTGCGTTGTATTTTTGTTTGTTTTGCTATTTTTGTATTATAATAAGATGGTCTCCTATCAATTTATTGGCCATAAATAGCAATAGTAATAAATGGTTTGTTTAGATGCTGTAGTGACTTCTATTAAAATGCTACAGAAGTGCCTGGGTCTCTTGCGTATATGCTGCAACACAGTATCTGAGAAATACGTTTTTGTAGTCGCATTAAAAGTCTAAAGCGGTTGTCACAGCCAACTAGCACTGAGGTGTTTAAAAGCGTAAAAGGAGGAAAGGCCTACATATACTTCTGAAGAAATGAAATAGGCGCACAAACCACTGATCACTTCTTAAATCCACATTATGTTGCAAAAGTGGTATAATCAAAAAGTATAATCATAATAAAAAAAAAGTATAATCATAACATCACTTTATTATGACTTGCTGCCAACTCCAACTGTTGCAGCTGGAAAGGAGTGAATTACCTTGGATTTTTCTTTTCATGTACAATTTGCATATCATAACTAAACATAGGGAGGGAAAGCAAGAGGAACAACAAAGGGAACAATAAGGATTTTGTCTGAGGCCAGGTCAACACTTGCCCTAGATAATACTTGATGACTGAATTGCTTATAGAATGTTACCTACCAGCACCGGCTGGTTTTCATCATGACGGTAAAGGAAAACATTTCACACAATAAGCATTGATCCCCTTGTTATGACTTGAAAGCTGCACAACTGCTTTTCATTCCAGGAGAATATGAGTGAAAAATCATCTTAAGAATATGGCAACCCTTTGGTATTCTATACATTACTTTCAGTAATATATATAACACATAAAGCCAGGGCAGGAAGATATTTTGTACCCCTTTTAATAGGAAACCTAAACCTGTGAATAAAACTTGTTTAGCATAAGTACATAGAATTTCCTTGACTGGGTTTATTTTGGCTTCTCCACTGTCACAGATGTTCATTATTACTGAAAGAAAACACTGTAAATTCAGTCAAGAGTTTAAACGAGGAAAGGGAGAAACTGGAATAAAATTTGAAAAGTTTTTTGTTGTATGTGACCTGATCATCAGCTCTAGAAAGTGTGTTAGCAACCTGCTGTGATCTGGTTTCCTCTGGGGAAAGCAGTGACGTAAATCCACTTACCCCTAATAGGAGCTGTTGAGATTATTGAGTGATTTGGCTGATGGTCAAATGAAAGGGAACACAACAAGGTGAAAAAAATTTTCAAAGGGTGTTTTCAGGTTTGAAGGAGATAAGATGGGGTTTGTGGCTCTTTTATCACTTTCTCATGCCAGGATACCTTAGATGTGTCCAGAGGAATTTGGCCCTTGCAACTGCAGTCACTGAATTCACACGGGAATTTTAGCTGACCCTGTCAACTCTGAGAGCAGTGCCTTAGACAGTACAGAGAACCTCCCTAGGTTTTAAGAGCTCTATTAATAGATCTGTGGCATCTAACCGAACTTTAGTACTGGAAGTGTGAGCTTTTGCACTATTCTAAGGTTTTGCTTGCATAGGTCAGGACTGTACAATGAAGCCTCGAATCTCACAAGATAACGGAGGCATAATCCCCGGTGCTCTAACAGCACTTGGCTTTGCTTCTACTTCAGCAATTTTTTGATGGATTCCACAGCATTTTTATCAGAGCATTTTTTAAGCTGTTCTAATGGTGTTGGAATTTAAAAATCAAATTATAAATCAGTTGTATGTATTGCTGTAGCTTTGTGTATGTGTGCTTACACTAGTACCGATCTGCATTTAATCTTTCATACATCAGCAGGAAATTTCTTGCTAATTGGTATTTGTGATCTTAATGGACCTGTTACTTTTCAGAAACAAGAGGGGCTGGATTTTTCATTCAGTCTAGTAGCTACACTGCTGAGTGGTGTCTCTAAGACAGCTATTAGTTTAGAGGTTCAGAGAAGAAAAATCCTCTCCCACATAGGTATAAATGCATGCAACAGACAGAAGTCCACTGACACTGTAGTAAAAGCTCTCATTAGCTGTTCCCGTTCAGTTCTCATCTAATTTCTCCATAGCTCATGACCTAATGTCATATTATTTTACTAACAAAGCAGAGGAAAAATGCTTTAGATGTAAAATGGATCATAAGCATTTTATGTCTTCAAGGGTTTTGAGAAAAGGAAAGAAACATGAAATCATGATGGGAAGGCAAGATGACTATTTAACAGAAAAAACATGGAAACATTTCTACTAGTAATTATGCTTCTTTTGAAAATGTAATATATTTTTACTGGAAGGGAAACAGAATGAAATCTGAAGTCACATCAAAGGTTATAAAAAGAATTCAGCCATAAAATAAAAGATATGTAATGGTGAATGTTTTCTAGAAAAGAAGGGTAGGTTTGAAATAATGGCTAGGTAGAATTTAAGGAAAATTATTCTGTAACTTCATTTGTTTGTTCTTTTCATTCATTTAGCATAACAGTAAGCTTTACCTATTAATTGTTATGTTCCACAAATCTCTTCGTTAATATTTCATTTAATTTTTTAGCATATTTTAATCAGATAATATTCATGAAAATTTTTGTTGTGGTATGGTGTTAGAAGTAAAAATTCTTTGAACTTGCAAAGTTCCTGTCCAGTAAACCTTAGAAATCCTTTGGACTTGTCAGTGAGGAGAAAGACAAGCCCAAATATGTGAGGGAAGAGGTTATACAGCAATCAGTAGGATGAAGGAAGGAATAGAATAACTCTGCTTCTTGAGAGAAGAGGCTTGGCAGAACCATATCATAATACCAATAATATATATCTTTAAGAGCAATTCTAAAAGCATAAACTCACACTATGCTGACACTTATACCCTTGTATATAGCTGAAAACTTAATGTTGTGGTCTTAAATTGCCCATCTGAGGACATTGGCCTTCTTTCATACGCCTTAAGGCCTTTTTCTTGCATAGCTATTTATCAGGCAACACTCCAGCAGAATGAAAGCATACTTTACCCTAGTCTCAACCTACCCTAATGCTTAAGGACATGTTATTTTGTTAGCATATGGAGATGGAAAAACATGGATAGAACTGAAATTCCTTGTTTGGTTTGTGATATCACAATAGTTTGTAAAATAGTAAAATTTGCATTTATATATGCAGTGCCATTAATTTTTTTTTTCTTTTTTTTGGTGTCATTTACGTCACAGAAGGTTTTTGCTTCTGGTGACCACAGTAGCTTCACCAAAATGTCTCTAACGTAAATAATAATATTTCCTTTATGTGAACCAAGGAAAATGTAAGAGGGGGAGAGGAAGAGTTTTAAAAATATCTTTCCTATGCAGTTTCTAGACAAATTGCATGGCTTTTCGGGCTTTATTGCTTTGTAAAAAAGAAAGATAAACAGGTGGAGTAAATTTAAGCTACTAAAGCGAAACAAATGTACCAGCAGGTGGTCGACTTTTGAAAGTATGAGCACTGGAAGAACAAAAGGTTCCATTTTCTTTTAAAAAGGTTACCGTGGATTAGACATCTAGAAGAGAAATGTGGAAAGCCAAAGGGGTTTTCTTCAATGAAATCAGCATCACATCTGAAATGGGTCTTACCCATGGAGTCAATCAATGAGTAACCTTTTCCAACAGTCATGATTGCACTAGTCTTTTTGTAAAGATGCAAAGAAATCCCCAAAATAGATTTCTGTAAGATATTATATATCAATATTATGTATCAACATAATGAAGACAAATAAATTTACTAATATAGGCATTGCATATATAAATGATTATAACGTGTTTAGTCAAACCATATGCCATCATAATTCAGGTATGTTCACGGTCTTCATCTTGAACCACCCACAAAGTACTGGGGTCTTATATGACTCTATCAAACGAGTTATTGCTTTCATACCATTTTTTCCCAAGAAAAGGCCATATAAATAAAAGCCCCTCCCTTTTTCTTTTTTTTTGTTTTTAAGTAAAAAAACATTTGTTAAACTAGTAAGCACTACAGATGTTTTGCCCTGTAAAATCAATTGACGTGTTTTGACAAATGGCCCTTTCCACTGGCAGCATCCATACAGACAAACAGTCTAAAAGTGGGGCCATTCTAATCTTCTCAAATGTCAGATTAAGCTAGCAGAGAATATTCTGGAAACATTTAATGAAAAATGTGTGCTTTTTTCACTAAACGAAAAGGTAGTGAAACAATATTTGCTTTCCTCAATTTTTCTTCGTCCCTGTCCCAAACTGGAGCTTTGAAACAGATTCACAGTCAGTAAATTTACTGATAATATTTATCTGAAAGAAAATTGTGTCTCTGGCCATCTTAAATTTTGCATATAATTTTTATGTCAGCATTGGCAAATATTTTTCCCCAATTTAGGTACAGGAAAGTGAATGACATAGAGAATGGTTTTCATCATTGTTGCATACTAGCCTAGTTTTTTTGCAGTGTTTTGAAAATATTCTTTCATGTAGGATGTTTAAGTGGGCAAGTCACTGACTCTGAGCAGTGTTTCACTACTTTTAAAACGTTGTTTTTCTAACCCTTATATCACGCCATAGTTTAGCTGCGCTCTTGGATTCTTCAGTCACAGCAAGCTTACATGGATGTTCGTGCAAACAATGTTACAATCATATTTTCTGCTTAGGGCAGGCCATCCCAACCTGGAGGACAATCACCCAACGCTGTCACATGTATATTTTTGTCTACCATTTTCCATGTAAGATTCTTGACCCTGAAGCAATTAGTCCTGACCTTCACTTAATATGTGGGCAATCTAAAAAGTACTAAGTCACAGTAAAGATATTGATCCTTTCTTCCAAGGGACTCATGGGTATGGATATATTTCTATGGAGTTGGAATGCTAGTTCAACAGAATTTTGTTAAAAGCTACATACCAAAACAGGTTTTGGTTTTTTTTTCTGTTATCGTTATAGAAGTAACTAACTTTTGCTTTGATTTCAGAAATCGTCTTCTACTTTGCTTTCCCCACTAAGTGCAAATACAGAATGCTTACATTAAACATGTACCTTATCAGTGCATTGCCATGAGCACATACAGTGCTGTCTGTCTCTGGGGAGAGAAGGAGGCAATAATACAAGACAGGTATTAATGCATTATTGTGAGCTTAATAAAGTCATATAGAGTAGCTGTCTCGCTGAATCTCCATGAGGCATTGGTAAAATTGGGGTCAGTTACAGACAAGTGTAAAGATTCCAGGCACTGTCTGAGATGTAAATGATAGAAAATCTGCAAAGAAAATCTATAAACCTTGACATCCAAACACAGTCCCACTGAGAGTAAGAACGCTACACAGTTGTGTGCCTTGAAACTGGTGTGCGTGTATGTATGTTTGTAATTTATAACACCTGTTAAGATGATGTGATTCCTTCTCTTTTGCTGTCAGGTGCATCCAAGGAGATTAATCTCACCTCCCTTTATGTTTTGTCAGGGTGGTCTAGTAAAAGGTATTACCTCTAACGACAAGCTTTGCTGTGTCTGAGTCCTTAAGACTGCACAGCCACAGCTGCTCTGCTGCTACTTACCAAGGCTTCCACTGCAGTCAGTGACCAGACTGAAGGAGAAATATGTACAAATGGCAGTGCATCCCATCGGAAGATAAATATCTGCTGTGGGAGATGAGTCATCCTCTGGAGATGCTGCTCTTTCTCCTGCTGTAAAGGAACCTGGATGACTGCCTGACATCTGGAGTGCTAACATTAGGTGTGACGGACCCCTCCCGAGGGACACCCGCAGAGAGGGCCAAGCAAAAGTCAGTTCAAATCAACGGGACGACTGAGCATCCAGAACAAGCAGCAAATTCCAGAAAAGCTGGAATTTCACACTGTGTGCCACAGGTCTCTGAGCAATCTCCGAAAAAACAATAGCCACTGACCTGCAACGCGTGCAAGCGTTGAATTACAAAATGCTTTGCTGACAAAAAGAATATTGAGCTGTCTCACTTATGTCTTTCCTTTCTGTCTACTGAGGTGTATTAATTATAAATTCTTTTTAAAAACTTAAGAGATTTTGAGAACTGCTTTTGCAGTTAGCTTCCCTTAAAAATAAAAAGATTTGGAAAAGTTGCAATAAGTGATTATTTGACTTCTGGCCACAATTACATGTATATAGTTCATCTGAAGTTAGGAAAGAGCTATATACAGTTATGGCCTCTCCTGTTCCAGGTTGATTCTGCATCTTTCTGTGGTTTGGTGGGGCTTTTTTTTGTTGTTTTTTTTTAGGTATTTATTTACCTCACTCAAAACCACCATAATATGACTAACTGATACATAAAAAAATGAATATTTGAGACTGCACATCAGTGGAGTGCCCTTCTTTTTTTTTGTTTTGCAATCCGATAATAAAGACGGATGTATTTTTAAATCTTTGATAGACTTGTTGTGGGTTTCTAGAATTCTGCAGGTATGTTCTAGAAATTTGACCTGGCTTTGTACTCATTGATGAAAAAGATTTGGCACCTTAAAGAAGCATAAAATATAGTTTAAAATTCTGGGTGACTGGAACAGGCTGAAACAGTTAATACTGTATTGCACAGCATGTTATCTCTGTTCATTCTTGGTTAGCTTTCTTCAGCTGTTAACATTTCAGAGAAGCATGGTAAATTAACCCCATTGATTAGAATAATGAGTTGTCATTCTCTGCTATTTATGCTATTCTTGTTTGTTGTTAATATCCTCCAAATTCTTGCTGTCTTTTTAGTGTTATTTGCACTGAATTTGCACCAAATGATGTCTCCAGACCGCTGGTAAGAAAAAAACACTTACTGTAGATGGCTGTAACATCATTTATTAATTGCTTACCTAGCATACAGAAATTCATATACAACAGTAAAAAAATTGAAGGATGGCAGTGGCACAGGCTGGTTCTTGTTGCTGCTGCTGGTGCTGAAGCAGATGGGCTATAGGGGTTGACAGCTCCTGTCAGGTTTCTCCTAACTGTGTGCACCTCTCCACAGCCTGCATTAGTATCATCTGCAGGTTGCAACCACGTGCCAGAGGGTCCGAACAAAGCATATTCTGTCCTTTTCTCCATTTTCACTCTCCCCTTTGAAGACTTTCAGTGTTACTCTTTCCCCTTTTGCTATGCCATCCTCTTTCTCCCCTCTGTTTCTTCTGCCTTAGGGTTTCTCCTTCCCTTGTGCCAGGCCCCATTATCTCCTCCTGCCAGATGTTCTCCATGACCTATATGTCACACATTTGTTATGTATGTTCCCTTCTTCCTTGCTGCCACTGCCACCTCTCAGACAGCCACTACTATCACTGGGAGTGAGCACAAGTCTGTCGTGTTACTATTTGTCCAGGCAGGAGGTAATTCATGTCATCTTTCTTGAGCAACGGACATGAGAAAAATGGCACTAATGATAAACTAATATGAGTGTGATGAGAGTAATATTGGGCTGACCTGTCTGTCAGGAATGGATAGATAAGAAACTGCAGCAGCAACAGGAACCAGCCTGGATTTTCAGGCCATTGCCACTTGTAAAGCAGCCTGAAATCCCTCTGTTTTGCCCAGCTTAGTAACAGCCTGTTGAACACATTTTCAATGTCCCATCATGAGTTAGAGTGATTCATGTTCTGTAATACAATAATTTATTTAATATTGTATCTTTTGCAATGTTATGTACTTTATCAATGTCATGTTTTACATCCAATAACTTCTTAGGTTTTCTATTATCCTGTTGCACTTAGTTTCACAGTTTCTCTATAGAAAAAAAAATATCATTTTAGCAGCTTATAATTTATCACTTTTTCATATTTTCTAAATGTTCTTTCTGCTGTTGTACTCTAAGAAGTATATGAGCAAAGGAGACCATATTAGGAAGTAGGAAACAGGTCTACAGGAGTGAGTTATAGCACTGAGAAAGGAATATGAGCCACCAGAAGTTCCACAATGTATTATTTTTTTTTTCATTTATTAAATACTACTCCGGCCGGAGCATATTTGAAACATACTACGTGAAAGCAGTCAGAAAAAATTGTACTGTTGTAAAAATATGCACTGTTTTGTATTGTTTATACTTTTTTTTGTTACCGTTGTATGCCCAGAGATCTTCCCCACCTAGGTAGTGTATAATGCAATATGTGTCTAATAAGTGGTTCTTATTGTGCTCTCTGCACGCTACCCTCCGGTATTTTTTTAAATCATGTCCTGAAGGAATCGCACTCCATGCAAGTGTTTAAATGGTGTCAGCATTTTTACAGGTATATTTTATTTAAACCAGGGGCAGCCTGTGACTTCTGTGTGGCATGAGAGCAGTTGAAGCGTGGATCTCCTAGCACGTTTGCGTGACTAGTACACCCGTGCAAAGCTGTACTGGTGCGTGAGGCACCAGTGTTAGGCAATCTGGATTCCTGGCTGTGGACGACAATGAATCAGCAGGCACGGCTGAAGGTGACAGTGACAAATGGCCCCAGGTCTCTGCTGCTTAGCCAGCATAGCCAAGTCTCATTGCTCAGTCCAGTGATGAAACTAGTAGGGTTTCCTCCAGAGGTTCACATTCACAGCAATTTATCCTCAGTTCTTTAAAGTCTATGGAGTGAGTCTGCTGGCTCACAGGCACAGGCAGATATAATCCTCTGGCCCAGGGACAAGACAGTTAATTGCTCTTGCTTAAGGAATATCCATTTATTGTAGATCCTTCCACCACTTGGAGGACCCTTCTGGGTCCTGGCTTGAGGGTGTTTCATTCTTTAAATCTCGCATTATGATAAAACTCAGAATTATCTGAGTCAGTCAATGTTTCACCAGTAATTCTGAGAAGTAGGAGTTACTGAACATTGTGTGAAAATACACAGGTCAGTGCCTTGAGATCAGCTCTCAGAAGTGTTAGGTGACACACAGCTGCTAGTCCAAGGAGGTGGTGTTCAAACCATTATTTGGGATATAATTTTCTATACCAAAAGTGTTATAATGCACTGCAAAAAACAATTTTAGAGAGTGGGAACTATTTTTAACATTAAATTTACGTCTGGTATGGTTTGAATTAATAGCTTTCGCTTCTCTGCCCTTTTAGAAGCAGTTCCTGCTTGAACTAAATCTCTTTGGCTTATCAGAAAGAAATATTTGAGAAAATATTGTGATAACTATGAGACTTGGAAATTTAATTGCTTTCATTTTGTACCTTTCTACAGATTTTTTTTCCAGTGCTGGATATACTTGGCTGTGATAGGGACTGTAGAATGAATGACAACTTTTGTTTCCATAATGTGGGAAGGAGTCAGATGTTCAAAGTTCATTAAAATCTTTTCCTATCTTAGAAATTCCACTGATACGCCATATGCAAGTCGGATTTTCTTCTTAGGGTCTTGAGAACTCTTTTTCTTTCTGTTTTGCCGTCCCTGTATTGCTGAATATGACCTGCTATATTGCTACCAGGTGTCTTTGGGGTGAATGCTGTCATGTCAGAATAATCTGCATCTGGCTGCGAAGGATAAACTTTAAGCAGTTGTCCGAGAGGACTTGTTCTTGTTCCTGCCTGTCATGGCTCAGCTGCAAAGAAGTTACGCTGTCTTTTTGATGCTGTTACAAAGACTCCTTGTTCTCGGCTGTTTTGCATTTAGACAAACCGCCAAAGCTTAGACAGCAGGAATTATCGTAGAGATGGGGTATCACCAAGTCATCTTGAAAGGCTTGAATATCTGAATCTGTGTCTCTCATGTCTCACTCCCCTTGAATCCATGGGGGTGATTGAAAACATTGATCCCACAGCGCCAGTGGTCTCTTCTTTGTCTCTGACAGGCAGAATCCCTTTGCTTTCCACAAGGCCTTCAAGGATGGACCCTGCATCCCACCTGCCCATGATTTCCTCAGCGTGCTAGATCATAGCAAGGCTTCCCGAGGAGAGGAAAGTAAGGGATAAAAAAGGTGACTAATTTTTGACTGAGGGCAGTTAAATTCACAGCTGGCAGTTGCCATCATATCTCGTTGTTAATATGAAGGCCACAGAGAGTCTCAGCAATACTTAACTGTTCTTGAAACACTTTATAACACTTCCCCCATGCTAGACGTTTGCATGGAGGTGACTGGTGTAGTGCTTATTCAGTGAGCATGGTAAACGAGTCACCAGAAACAGGGAATCTCCGTCCTGGCTTTTGAACGTCTCCTTGCAGACGTGCCATTCCTGCGAGGAGCAGGGGGACAGGTGCTGGAGGGAGAGTGCAGCTCCCAGGTCTTTGTGAACTGAGGAAGGCAGCGCTACTGCTGGCAGCCAAAGGGCAGGCGGAGATTTGGAAACGGGGCTGCGGTAGTTTGTTCCGCTCATTATGCCCAGTTCTTTCCAGTCAGTTGGTTATCCATTAGCTTAGGAAGTACAAAAATCACCTGGAGGTATCCCAGCTTTTTTAGTGCACATTTAGAAGATGCATCTCCCTGTTGTTTTTGTGACTCTCTCTCCTTCCATTTGTCATCTTTCTCATTAGAGAAGAGATTATTTGCTAGCCACTTTGCCAACTCCAGGATTTATAGCAGCTGAAGAGAGTGTTTTAGGCAGGGAGGAGTAACTGCACTGACCACAAACTCCCAGAACTCTCCAAAAAGTAAATGTATTAAAGGTAACGATGTATCAATGCAATAATCTGTAAATGCAATAAAAATGTTGTACAGATGTTATTGCATAGAAGCAAAATGCATAACGTAAAAACGAAAAAACCCTAAATAGCTACTGGAACTTCTCAGGTCTTAAATATGCTGCTGCAGACACCTGTATGGTCCAGTGGCACCTCGTACATCACATTAATTGCGTTGCTTGCCAGATAAACCAAACCTTTCAGAGAGCTCTTGTCCCATTCGTGAGGCTTTAATGCCAGACTTCAAAACTGGGGGATAGGAGAATAGGGGAGAAGGAAGCTGAAACCACTCTGGATTATCTTGTTTGATTTATAGCACCTTGAATTCCTTTTTCTCGTCATTCCTTTAACTTTAATGGAAGAAATAAAACTCTCCAGTTCTCTGAGGTTACAATCTATGGCCTTCACTTCAGAAAGCACCTATGTATGTTCCCAAGTCTTCTTTCCTTTTCTGATAAATGAGACTTAAGCAGATGTTTAAGCAGATTTTTTTTTTGTACTGATGGGCTTATGAACTAATGGTTAATGTTATGGGCTATTATGAAGGATGTGCTGAAGGGCTGCTGTGGTCTGAGGCCCAGCAAGTGGCAGATGTGAAGGGAACCAGGGTGCACAGAAATGCCTGCTCTTGTTGGAAGTAACTTTGTCTTTGCCAGGGAGGGGAGAGTGTGTGGGAAGTGGCTGGTACTTTTAGGCAGCCTTACCTTTCGATGCGTTGTGCTTACAATTTAAAGCTGCCATAAATTATCCACGCTGTCTCGTTTTATTAAACATGGAGAATCTGTGATCCTCTTTGTTCAGTTCTCTGTGCTGTGTGTAGCTAACCCTTTAGTCATCCTCCCATATATTTTGAGAAAAAAAATCCCTGCAGCTGGAACACGTAGTATTGGCCATGTTTTTTGTCCAACAAAGGCTGGAGGAACACAGAGTTCAAATGAATACATAATGTTTTGTTAAACTTCTGGCAACTTTACATGGACAGACTCGAACAAATGACAAATTGTGCTTGTCAGCATAACAAACCGTGTGTTTCTTGTAATGTACAGTACTTCTGAAAGTGGCTATCAGCATACCCGCATAGAGTGTGTGTGTGTGTGTGCAGTGTTCCTGGGGAAACTGGGTTAATAACATAGTAGTGTGAAGTAAGACGTGGAATGCTGTTAATGTTTAAGCTGTATCTGCTAGTGTGCAAAACCAGACTTCCTGATCTGCGGCTAATTGTGGTCGGGTAGAGAAGGGAGCATGGCCACGTGGAGATCAGCTCGGTAGGGTGGTAGTGCAAGGACGGTGGGCACAGCCCGGCGCCTCTCCGTCTCTCTCTGCTGCATGCAGCCAGCGGCAGGGCTCTGCCTCTGTGGCCGACGTCACCTCTCTCTGTGCGCTGCCAGGGCACAGAGCTTCAAAGCGCTGTCACAGAAGAAAATCCAGAAGGCTGCAAGAGGTCCCACCTGTTGTCCAGGGGTGTGCTGGGCTCTTTGTTCTCAAGAGGACAGATTGGCTTATATCTTAAGATATATCAATACCTTTATCAGGGAGATTTCAAGTACTTTTAATGCAACTTATAAAACATATTTTATAAAACTTATATAAAACATAAAAACTCCTTTTTATGAGTCTTAAAAAGAGAAAAAAGGCTGGGTTTGTTTGTTTGGTTTTTTTTTTCTTTCTCTTTGTTGATTGGTATTCTGCTTTCTCTGGCATTTGTTTTAGTTGACAGCGAGGACACTAGTGTTCTAGTTTAGCAATACACTTTGTCAGTGAAATCATGATGACTAGCTATAGACATGCAGTCAACAACTTATAAACAAGCATTTCTTCATAATATTTTTTTCTGTAATTTCCCAATGACAAAACTGGGGGTTAAACAAAGTATGAAAAGGGTAAGTGTGAACCTCATGTCAATACAACAATAAAAGCCTAATCAGTGATCCTAAACTCCTTTAATTTAAAATATTATTATGATCTGATTATTTCTTGCAACACTCAACAGTTAAATTTTATACTTAAACACCGTATCTTCTTTCACTAGCACATAATCTACCAGTCATATGTTTTATGATGATGTGAGCATGTATCTTACCAGCAAATGTTCTGGCCAACAATAGCATCATTTTTTCATAAGTAGGAGGAAAAATATTTTAAAAATAGCTTTAGATAAACCCAACCAGCAATAAAAGTTTGATTGTTAATGCAGAAGAAATATGCAATACTGAAAAATGGCTTTTCTAAGTATATCCTTTGTGACTACCAAGCCATAAACTGCCACTAATTTATCTACAGTATTGAATGGTGATTTTAAAAACAAAATAGAAAAAAAGAAAGGATTATGGAACCAAATTATGTAATATTGTCAGGCAAGATTGATGTTTTTGAATATATGTGAGGAGAAAAGGAGGTATGTTAATACGTTACATGCTGCTTACACTAGGACACTGAAACTAAAGCAAAATTTTGGTGCCTCGTTCCACTGTTGGAACAAGAAAAAATATTCTTCTCTCATCATTTCTTAAGATTAACCTAAAGTGATTGATTTCTGGTCTTTACTTTCAGGTGTGTATTTAACCATGAAAAATATAGTGTGCATAACCATTGACTACATACCCATGAACTCAATTAGCTGTGTAGCTTCACTCTTTGGGAGTTGGTAGGTGGCTGAGGTCATTATCATCTGTTGAAATGGCTTACTTCAACAACACAGAAAGTCCGTCTTTACCATCATAATTGAGAAAAAATACCCTTCTACTACAACAGTTATGGAAATAGCTTGTTTCAAATAGAAGTGCTAGGGATTGATAGCTGAGGAAGCACAGTCTAATTCTGTGATTAAAAGAAGCATACAACACTAATAGACTACTCTTATTCCTACTGTATAATGCTATTGAAATGTTGGCAGCTTATGCAGTTGAGAATGCAGTATTTTAGTTTGTCAGAATCTTGTCTCAAAGGAGAACAGTTTTAGAGAATCGAATCACATTTAAAATTTGTTTGTTATTCATTTTATTATTAGAAAAACTAACTTCAGTGACAGTCTATATAAAGAAGTACCCAGGTCGATAAATCAAGAACAAATATAACAAACAGAATCAGAAGTGGGGAAGGATTTGCAAACATTTTTCACCATTACCATTGTATAAAAAAAGAGCAAAATTTTTCTTTTCTCTCTTACACATGTATCATAAAATAGACCAAATGTGACAAGTAACGGAAACAGAAAATGAATGTTTAAACGGACATATATTTACAAGGTATATAACCTGGAGAGCTTGGGTTTCATGGGATGCTACCTGTGACAGAGGTGGTTTCTTATTCTTGGCTCAGCACTACATTAATGCAGTCTCAAATATTTGGTCACTTTGGACTACAGGCAGAGCAAATTCTTATGCACTGTAAGTGTGGACACAGTGAGATGGCATTTGTTTATCATGCAAATGTAGGGAGGAAGTTGGTTTTCAGCTTAGCTCCCAGTTTTGTGACACAGTCCAGCGTGACCAAAGATGTACATCTTGGTCTTCTTGTGGGCCAATTCCCACTTATAAAAAAGGGGTAATCTACTGCTTTTTCCGATCCTTTGTCGCTACAACCGAACTGAACCATCCCCATATAATAGCTAGCAAAACTGTAAAGTCTGACTTGGGGCCTCAAGATTTTCTAAAAATAGAGATAATAATTAAAGTTGCTGTAGGAGCTTTGATGTTGACTATGACTTTTATGTGGTTAATATTGTGTTAGTGATGCACTCCATTAGTCATTTTTGTCTCTAAGCACTCTTGGGTATTTGTCAGTGCTCTAAAACAATACTTTTTTGCTGCAACATAATATTGAGATGTGGAGAGTTTCAGGTTTCAATCCCATGAAGACTCCTTGGATGCTACAAAGCGCATGTTGATCCTTATTCTCTAATTTGCTGCCAAAATGTAATCATCTGTTGTTTGTCAGTGAGCTGGTGGCATTCTAGAGTGAAACAGAGAATTTAATAGTCCAACATATATTTAGCCAAAGAACAAATTCACTGCAAGGAGTTCACCTACTGCCCAAAGAAGCTGTAAACGTGCTGTATATCTAGAACTTCTGTAGCACCCTCTGAAGGCACAAACTGTGATTTGCCGTGAATAATGCCTTAAAAACCTAAAACCCTGAATGCAATGTTTACTGGGGGCATGTGACGGTGGTCTACAAATTACTGGAAAGAAGGTCATACTATCTGGCTAAAGTGAACGAGGTAAATGTGACACTTATGTGTGAAGCGTGGTGGGAATTTCACAACAGGGCTGTAAGAATGCTTAAATGGCAGATTATTCCATAAACATGACCCTCTGGTAAAAACACATACCAAATTCAGGACATTTTTGCGATTTTGGAATCACAGTTGTTTACAGCTAGAGAATACCTCTTAGTTTCTTTCAGCACAAAGCAAAATTAAATTTTTAAAAAATGTGATTCAATAGGTTTTACATGAACTCTATGTTTCATGTGCTTTTTCATTTCCTCTTCATTTCTTTCCAGTCACTGTCACCAGATGTTCGTGTAAAGCATTACGTTTTCAACTCTGGGTGATTAAAACTGGGAATGAAGTCTCAACTAGAAAGCTGAGCAGTCTAAGTTCTTTGTACAGTCCATAAGTCAAATATAAAAATGTAACTATTTATACTTTGAAAGTAAGAAAATTTCTTGTGATTTACTTCCAAAGTGGATCATATGAAAGATCTATATTGGTTTCAGTGCCTTTAAGTCATTAAAAAATGCATCATCATAAGCGATAAGCTCTGATCATATGTGCCTACCTTCCATGTCCTTTTAGTAATGTCCAGCCTTCTTCAAGAGCTCCTATCAGACTAAGAAAAACTGAAACATTTTGGCATAGAGCGTGTTATGAATATGAAAAGAAGTATTTTTTCAAAATTTTTTGTGTTATATGATGTAGTTGCGTAGGAAGTTACTTGTGCAGTTTGCTGCATGAATAGCCTACAAGTGTGTGTTATTGTTACACGTAAAAAAAAAGGTACCACTCAATAGGCAATTTATCATCATCATTCAATACACTGATTTATCTGTACACAGCATCTGAGAAAACACACTTAAAATACTTTGAACTGATGAAGAAAGACATCTGGAACCCCTCGTGGCTGGTATTATACATTGTTTCCATCTTATTTTTCTGATGTGTGAGTCCTTGACAGATTAAGTTGTGGAGAGTGACTCTCCTTGGCTGGAAAAAAAAGAAAAAAAAGAGAACCTTCACACTATCAGCAATTATTTAGATTGAAATGATAGCCTATTCAGTACTCCAGAAATCAGTAACGTTAGGCAGTGGACAGGCGGTTGCAAGCCGAAGATGTGCAGTAGTTAATGAGTTAGTACTTGTCGGGTTGATGACTGTACGCTTGTTCTTTGCCTGTCCCACGTGGAATAAGATGATAGGTTTTATTTGCGGGTGAAGGAAGCGAGAGCTGTGCACCTGGTTACTTAGCATGCTTTGGTCTTTTTAAACCACAGTACCAGTCACATAGTGAGACAGAATGTTCTAGAAGGGTTCGGTCTTCGTATCACTGTAGGTCCTGTTGCCTGGGTGTGCGCTAACATCAGCTACAAAATCATGCCGTCCAAAGGAATACTTAAGCCCTGCATTTGTTTAAAATTTGGCCTTGTGCTCAGAAATGTTTATACTGAAATAAAACATAGAAGATGACATGATTCCTATCCCAAAGAGCTCCCTAAAATCAAAAGCAAAACTGTGTAAAATAAAACCAGTCGTTGTTTCTGGCTGAAACTTTTAGCCAGAGCTGGTCTAATAGTTATAAAACACGGTCCAAGATATGGTGTAATACAATATGTGTTAGACTGTTCTTTATCAGTAGTGTCAACTAGGACTAGGAAAACTTTTTTTGATTAAAATATTTTACAGACATATGTCTGTATAAATGCACAGTTTGTTTTTTGTGTATGTTTGTGTATATGTGTATATATATTTATACAGAGAGAGATATCAAATTAGGTACACATGCACTGTGCACTACAGGAACTCAGGTATTAATAAGACAGTAAATTACCAATGCAGCTGTTAATGCTTTAGCGTCTTCTCTCTTCACCCTTGAAATCAGTAGGCCACTGGGGTTCCCTGAGCCACTACTAGTAATCCAGCTGTATTGTCACCACACAGCTGGGAGTTCCCTAAATCTTTTGAGTTCTTCAACTGAAATCATATGTAAGGCTTTTCATCTGTTCTTTGAATTTCTTAGTACTAAGGGAGTGGAGCTGTTTTGCACTTGCCCAGATTAGCTAAGGTGCTTTTGGAAACAAGTCAGCTTGGAAAAAATTATCATGTTAGGTTAAAGACAGAAATGTGTGAAACATGAAAACTCGCTGAATTTTGTCTTTAAAAATGTCTAAGTGAATCTTGGAAAACACAGAATGACTTCCCCCATACCCCGGATCTCCGTTATTAATCTAGCTCTACGACTGATAGTGGCATTGTGGTATTAGGGAATTGCAATTAAAGTATATCATTCTTATTGTTTTTACACTGGATTTGGGCACTCCCTTTGAACCTGTTCTACTCTGATGCACTTTGGTTTGGGATATTGATTGCACATAATTTTGAAATGCAAAATGGCAGAATAGGAGAGAGACATCCTAGTTCCTCTTGATCAGCTCCCATGGCTGTGCTCATAACCTCGCGCTAGAACATGTCTTTCTCCTAGAAACCTACAGTCACTTCTCTCCACCAGCTTATTCTGTTTCTGTTCTTATCAGCCCCACCACTTAAGAAATAGAACAACCACCTTAGACCAAATGAAGGAAATACTCAAATTTTTTCTGTGAAAAAAATCGGAGCCACCTCTTACCTGAAATCAGACTTAATTTTACCTTTCTCTTATCTGAATGCAAACGGAAGAATGAGAAGATAATCAGGAGAACTGAAAGAACAAATGGGAAAATGTGTGTTCCTGAGGTTTCTAGCCCAAGGTCAAGACATCTGGAACCACTGGATAAGATACTTATAAACATCTGAATGCCCCGGAATGTCCTGAAACAACAGTTCCAGTTACGAGGAATTTAGAATTTCACAATTTATTTCTATTCCAAAATGGAAAGAAAAGGAAATATTTCAACATTTTGGTATTAAGGAGGGAGAGGGAAGCCATTGTCAGTGGAGAGAAAGAAGCTTCTTCGAAAGGAGAGGTGATACAGGACTGTATCTTACAGTGTTCTGAAAAGTCTCGCTCCGTCCATTGACAATAAAAAAGACCTTAGAGACAAAATATTTTCTAAACCCTTTAGCCATTTTAAAACACTGTCTCATAATGGAATGTTTTTATAATACATACAGCATACAATTTCTATATAGGTTGCATAGGTTTTAAAGACATTGACTTGGTGCAAGGATGTAGGCAGAAAAGGAACATAACTGTGGGCATGCTTAGCACCAAACTCTTAGAAACCAACATGGTTTGCAGACTTTTCTGTTTTGATGAAATGTCTGTTTCTCTGAGAAAGCCTGAGAATGTTTCCAAAAGTTCCAGGTCCTTATTCCTAGAATATATCTTCTAATCTTTTAGACTGGTGACCTTACTTCACATAATTGTTCTTTTTGGTTTATGTAAAAGAAGGGGGGTTTGCGCCCAACTGCTTTATAAATAAAAGTCAAGCAAACTCAGCCTAATGTATGTTGTTTATAGTAACTTATACAGTTAATGGTTGAAAATGTAACCAGAATTCTTGTTTTGTATTGTTTTGATTTTGTGGGGGACTTTTTGAAATAATGCCAGTAAGTACTGTCCTGTATGGGGAACTGAGGGATGTTCTCTAGCCTACAAAATATATAGAGCTTGAGAAAATAGGCAGTGTAAGTTCAATGTCTTTTAGTCCATGCCTGGATATCCTAAAAAGTAAATTAAATTCAAAAACTATTAAGCACACAAAAACTGAGACTCAATAAAGTTACCTACCTGGAAGCATAAATGCAAATTTCAGAATAACCTTGAGTTTCTCAGTGTTAAAATCTTGGCCTAGGAACATTTGTGAAGAGTACTGTAGGAAAAAAGATGATCTATAGGAAATGTTTGTTTTAAAGAATACTAAATCCAGATTTAGTTCTTTTAGTCACTCTTATGTAATTTCATTGCTCCTTCTTTGTGCATGCTTTCCAGAGAGCAACATCCTATAAAGCATAAGAGAAATTCAAGAAGTTAATTAAAACAAAACTTTAGGTAAAATTTATCTCTTCGAAATACCACATGTACAAATGCTGTTTAACTCATATGAAGAGACAGAACATATGCTGACATTTTTTCAAATTTTTCATGCCAATTTACCGCTACTTGCAAATTCCAATGACTAAATTATGAGCTGAAGAATGAATTAATTTAAGAGCCTGTGCACTGATAAGTGAAGTTAACATAAAGTGGGAAACAAATATAAAACAGAAAGAAGCCTTTATGTAACTGATGGGAAAATAACTTGTTTATATTTCTTGTCAGTGCATCCCCAGCATGTCCTTACATGCTTGCCTCTGTGTTGTTTAGAGGAAAAAAAATTGCCCATGTGGTTTTAAAACCTTAACTGAATTGTTTTTTTCACAAGAGCAATAACGTGAACATTTTATCAGACAATGAAAGACAAAGACGTACAGTGAAACACTGTTTCAAGCTACAAAAATATATAACTGACAAAATAATAAAAATTAAAAATCAAATAAAGATTTTCCTTTAACTTTTATTTCTTTCTTGAAAAACAGGAATATACATAACAAAGAAAATAATATGTCAATACCCATCCAGCTGTGTCCATAATCAAATAAATGCAGTAAAAAGTTATTAACCCAGAAATGGGATTTGCAAGCAGTTATTGGTGCTGACCAGATTATGTATAAGAAAAAAACTTAAAATAAAATTCTGCCCTCAAGACCTACCATAATCACCTATAAACTGAGCACACATTCACTCTAACAAGTAAATTCATTTTACTTAGTTATCTAGTGGACATCAATGGAGTTGCCCTATAGTTTTATGAGCGAGGAACAGATTCCTGCAGATACATAGAGCAGTGGCACACTCATACTCTTGGGTATTTTAAGGCTGTGACTTACGGGATACATGCACAATGAAAGAGGAGTCCATGTTTCTTAATCTAAACTGATGCTTTGTTAAAAGAATTCTTTATAGATTTGGTAAACGACAACTGCAAGTAATTTTAAGGCACGTGTGAGTAAATCTGTTACTGGTGCTTTCTGCTTAGGCTCTGCTCCTCCCTCAAAGTGCAATGTAGGACGCTGAAGAGCTGCACCCTTGTCCCAGATCACTTTAATGTCTGCATTGAGCCGAGACTTTTGTTTTTTTTTTTTTTACTTTTCTAGCACAGGATATGTTCCAGCCTAGGATAAGAGCAAAACTGAGGGCAGTGTGTTGCAGAAATATCTTATTGTCTTGCTCCAACTGTATGTTTGCATGTAGCTTCCCTGCTGGCGTGCTAGCACAAGTAGGGAAACCCTGGGGTGGGTTGATGTTGGTATGAGAGCTCAACAGGCCATACATCTACCATTGGAGCAGAACAGAGAGGGACAGCTCCCCAGAGCTGCTGGGGACCCTGGCTCCGCTAGAGCAGATTCACTCTTATCCTGACAAGAACCACATCATCTTCAAGTACATACCCGGAGATTTCAGGGGAAGCTTCCTCCCCTGAGGACTAGTCTAAAAGCCTGTATCATTAAAAGCAGGTGTTATGTCTTTTCTAATTAACGGTGTTTATCCCAATGGTATGATTCAGATCCAGGGTATTTTTGGTGTCCTGTGGTCCAAGGATAGCTGATTCATATTGTCTTCATTGGCCCGGTGTTGTATTTTGCTGGTGTTACTCAAGCTCAGCCTTCATTTAAGATGTCTCTTGGTGCATTATGCCATGTCAGGCACACACAGGGCACAGCAATATTCCTGTGTCAGCAGCAACAACGGTCCCACAGACCTGCTGCTCTCATTCCCACCCTTGCCAATCCATTTACCCTTCAAACCTGGTCACTTGTGTTCAGCCGTTGCAACATGCCAGACAACACCCTGGAAGTGTCAGGGTCTGGCTTGCATTCCTGCAGCTCCCTCCTGGGCATCATCCTCTTTGCTTTTCCTTCTTCCCGTAAGATGTGTTGGGTGCTGCATGCGTTGCCTGAGTTGTGTGAACTTCTCAGGTAACAACCCATGTAGTGACCTGCTCCTGAGCTCCTGTGTGAACTTTCTCCACTCCGCTCCCCTCTTGCAAAGCCTTTATCTCTTTCTTTGTCAGGCTTTCCCTGACATGTCTTCTTGCTCAAGTGGCTGAGTATGTTTGATCAGCGGCACCTGCCAGTGCGTGTCACCCTGAGCATGCCAGCACTGAGCACAGGGATTCAGTTATCATGCATGTAATGCATGCTGGTGGCCCCCAGGAGGTAGCAGAGGCACCAGTAGGCTTCCTTTGCCCAGTCTGAGGTGTGTGGAACTCAGGCATCTTGTCTAGGCTTTCTGTGTGGTGGTGAGAGAGAAAGTGAGTGCTTTTCCCTGAAACATTGACATCCCCTCCTCAGACATATGTCATCATCCCCATAGCTGGAGGGCAGATCAGAGCATGTGCCTTGGACTGGCTGCCTAACTGCGAGAAAGCTGATGTAGGCTCTGGGAAGTCCTTGGCGACCGTCTCCGTTTCATCTGATTGCAAAATCAATGACACAAACAGCATGATTTGGAGAAAATAGCTTTTATGTGAAGTTGTCAGTGCCACTGCACTTGCTCACTGAGCTTTGGATGTGAAATTAGCAAAAATCATAGCAAAGGACCTCCCACTCCCTTCAAATACTAAGGTCAGTACACACTTACATTGACTACGAAACAATTCCATGGAAAAAGAGAAAAATAAACCAATGGAGAAACAAGAATTGCATTCCTGCAGAGTGCAAGGCCATTACCATAGTGAGTGGAATAGCTACAGTAAACCAAATATCTGTCTTGCAGAGTTCAAGATGGAGCCTTGCCTGCTGAAACTTGCAGCCTCTTGGGCTGTAGCCCCTTGCTTCAGATGACAGATAGAGCCCTCAGGGAATTGGCGAGATGCCAACAAGCCACTTATTTAGGTAGGATTTTGCTGACTGTGGTAAATAGATGAGACTGGGAAGAAGGGTGGGCTCACACATGTTTGTGTGTGTCGGAAATATGAGTTCAGTAGAGTGGGAAGCCAGGAAACTCTTCATTTTAGTGAACCACAGCATCTGAGCAGCGTGTATTGAATTTTTAATCCACCCAAACTGAAGACTCGTTTGCTGTTCCATAAACTGTGACAGCAAAGCACTTTGTTCTACTCGGTGTGTAAAGCCTGGAGAACACAGACCTGCCTTCCCAATGATTTTTTCAAAATAAAATACAAAAGAAAAAGATAAGCAGCAATGACAGTGTCCCAACACTCTCTGCAATGAACATTTGACTGGCTCACCATGCAGACTGCCATACCTTAACACGTGCTCAGAAATGCAACCCCCTCTCCCTAAGAAGTTTCTATGTATTTGTGTTTGAGAGCCTACAAGGGTCAGTGACCTAAGTGGGGCCTAAGCAAAACTTTTTGAAGCCACTGGGGAGTGCTTCTACCTGGATTTAGTGGGTTTGAGATTGATTCTTATAACCAGATATAAAAGATACTGCTCTAAATCCAAATAACATTCTCTTCACTGAGTGATTGGGGAAAAAGTGAATCAGCAGCCTAAGCAATGAAAAATAACTGTGTTTAAAAGTGACTGTCAGTCCAAATTATCTGGCATATTGTAAACGAGGAGAACAGGCATTTCTGTCAGACTTTTGCTTTATAAATGTTCTTTTTACTTTTAATGGTTTTTCAGTTCATAAAGGTCTGGGAGCACTCCAAGCCTTGTCTTGCGGTGAAGTCAACTTCTAAATACAAGCAGGAAGTATAAAAGAAGTAACAAAATTTCATTTATTCATTTTCACATCTTCCTACTGTTGGGGGAGTGTATGGATATAAATGTGGAGAACCACCAATGGTTTTCATATCTTAGTTTCACTGCCATGGTGGCAGTAGTGTGTTTTCATTTCTGCCATATATAGCTGTGAATCTAGCTAAACCTGAATGTCAAAACCTAGACTTTGGGTAGATGATGGTTGAATAAGTTTGTAAGGTATATTCTAAGTTCAATTCTTATCCAGGGTGTAATTCTGGAGGAAATGCACTTTCACGTTCAATACCAAATCTTACTTGCACTTCATGCATTATTTATTATCTTACTGTTAGAACTCTGGGAGGTCTTTTAGTCTGTGGAAGAACATTCACTGTCTATCACAGTTTGAAAACTATGGAAGAGTACATGGATTAATTGCATTGTTTTTATTACTTAAATGCCTGTAAACTACTAATATCAATAATAAATTAAAAATTATAAAGTAATAAAGAAATAATATGCATTGATCTCTATACATAGGTCTGTAAGGTTTGCATTTCCTTCTTGTGTAAGGCTATTTTAATTTTTGCACAATCTTATAGTTGAGATACAAAGGGAAACTTGAGGGTAGCTTTCCTATCCATGAAAGGAAGGAATTATTTTGCAATGAAATAATTGTAATCAGAAAAAGAAAAGTTAAGCAACATTTTAAGAGTTCTAAGTAAACATTTCTGAGTCATCCAAAATAGCAATCACATAACTAATTAGAAAGCTGTTAAAATGGATTTAATTATTCTTTATATGTAGTAAATTCATCAGTTCAAAAGCTTTCTGCATGGCAAACCTCACAATCAGCTGGGAACTGGAGTCAAAACGGCGGTTGTAACATATTTTTTTAATGCAGTTTCAGTTCTAGATGAAAATGTCTTTTACAAAATAAATATTTTTGGAGTAAAAATTAAAAATACAGATTATGACGAAAGTGATCTGAATGCCCGGGACAGAAATAGAAATGACGTAGATAAATATTATATTATTTCGGCCTTCAGGACTCACAAATGAAATATACATTCATCCTTGTTTCCTTAATTCTAAAGCCTCAACGTGAACATATTCATTAAGTTTTAATGTTAATTTGGAGATTAAATTTACTAAAGCATATTCATAATTTTGCTAAGCACATGCATTTTATCCACAGAAGTTTCCTCGGTACCTTGCCAGCAGCACGAATTGTGGAATCAGTAGTGAGCTATTTTATTTTGAAAGACTGAACTGAGACTAGATAGGAATTAAAAATAGCTGTGCTTGTTGGCTAAATGAATAATATCTGTCATGTAGATTCACAGTATGAATTAGATGATAATCTCTGAAATAATTATCTGCAATTACTCCATCACCTTAGGGAACTAGTAAGATAAAAGACTGTGAAAGCATAAATTGTGTGTTACAGATCGTTTCAGACCTTACCCTGTTGATTTGCACTACACACAGGAAGAACTAGTTTCAGCTTGAGCATTCGCTCATAGCTTTGGGCTACATACATTTGGAAAAGGACCTAGTCCTGCCCCGCTCCTCTGGCTGGATATCCTCTGAGAGATCACATTACCCCTCTGAATGGGACTGTCGCGCACCTGGCTGTCCTGTCGGCTGGACATCTCAGGCACAGGACAGCCCGTTTCCACCATCTGCTTGAGAAAGAGTGGACTTCTGACGTGCAGCCTCCTTGAACCCCGCAGAGGGTCAGTGGAGAGCAACAGGGCTCTCCTTGAGAGGGATCTGATCAGGGCTGTAACAGAGATGCTCCTTCTCTCTGTCAGCCCGACATTGCCCAAGGCGAGAGGATGCCCATGTTTGCACCTGTTGTGTGATGCTGGAAGTCGATGCCATGAACAATTACCTTATTCTGCACTTCCCTGGATTCATGTTCTCAACATTTAATGTCATACCCCAAATCCATTTCTTCTCAATGCTGAAGACGTGTTGGGTTCTGGAGGAGCAAACCTTTGAAGCAATTTCTCCTCCTGCACTCCATCTCCTCATCCTGCATATAGTACCGAGGACCAGATCACTGACCACGGCTTTATAAAAATAATTAATAAAAATAAATGAAGCCCTCTCCTTGCGTCAGAAGTGTGTCCGGAGAACTATTGCCCATTATGAGAGTAGCAAGTAAAAATATCTTGCCCATCTTCAGTGAGTGACCCCGGGTACCATTCTGTCTCTCTCTTAGAACCTATGGTTTTCTTTACGTTTCTAAAAGTGCAGAGTTGCACAAAGTACGTGCCAGCTATTAGAGGATGGAAACTGAGTTGTAACATCTCGTGCCTTATATACATCATGAAAATGTGCACTCCCACAATCATTTTGGTTAATTAAGTACTCAGTGTCTGACTTCAGCCAACACCAGGGAATGAAAGGGAGATAAGTGTACGGAACCAAACTGCCAGGTCTGCAAATGATAGTAATGGAATCTAGTCTTTTTGGATAAGTTATGTTGCATTTTTGGTTAATGACAGAACTATCATATCTGTCAAACTGACATCAGAATTTTTAGAAATGCAAATGGAATTAAAAAACCAGTAGATTAAGTGGACACAGATAAGGGTCGGGGGGGTAGTTTCTGTGAAATAACAGCACTTTGCCAGATGTTTCCATGCAAAACCAGATGGAAGCTGTAGCATTATTTTTTTTTTTTTAAAGCAGAATACAGAGTCTAAGTTGGAAGAGATATGATTGCCATCATAAAGACACATGTGAGCCAGTTTTAAATTGATCGGTTTGATTGCCAATAGTAGTATGGTTATGGTGAGCATGGCCATCAGCTGTCCAGGACTTTTCCAGATGGGCTCAGAGCATGGCACACGGTGGCTAGTAAGTGAACAAGTTAATCCAAGATAAACTTGTCCACACTTTCCTGTCCTCTACTCACACCTCAGCAATGCAGTATGGGTATTTCCTTACCTAATGTTGTGAGAGGTACCTACGTTAAAAATAGAGGGATTACTCAGAGTAACTTAGCAACGTGGGGGCTTGTGTTATGAGAAAACTGTATCACCTGTGATTTCTTTGCCTGACTTCCATTTGTGCAATTAAGAGAATTTTATGTTTTCTCGGGGGTCGGTGATAACTAGTATGTATATTTGCTCCAGAGAATAATGTGACTGAATAGCGAGGGAGGCCATGCCTGTATGTGGGAGATAACAAAGTGCAGGAGAGCCTGAATTAGCACTGAAGTGTTTCCTGCTGTGCTTCGACCCCACTAACCTTGCTGCATGCCAAACCTGCACTCCCTGTGCGCACGCAGCTCCCCAGCTGGGCCAGCTCCTTCCCTGCTTCGCTGTTTTCTCCTGTGACCAGTTTCTACCTTTCTCCTTGAAACTGCCGCAGAGGGGAATACTTTTCCTCTTAGCAGCTCTGGCTACAGGCTGTGGCTAGGTCTGTTTTGTTGGCTGATGCTGATTTTTGTGCTTCAGCCATAGTCCTTTGCTCAGCTACATTTTTTCTATTTCTGGCTTGAATTTAGCAGGCTGTCGAGACAGAAGCGTCCAGAGAATATTGCTAAATATTTTGTCAGGGCTGGATTAGATGCAGGCACAGGTCTGTGTGAGTGTTCATGTCCAACAACAGTGTCTTAGCTACCTGAGGATTTTCTGTCATTTCTGGCTCAACATTTCCCTAACATGCTGGGGTAATGCTAAAGGTCCCTTCTGCTGCATCTCCAACTTTGTGGGTTGGCATAATACCACTTTGTATGACATGGTGTTGTTATGCAACAAACATATGACATATCACCTGTCCCCATGATGTGGCTAATTCAGCCATATCAGCAAGACACGTTAGCAGCAGAAGTTGCATCATTAATTCACAACGTTAGTGTGTCAGCGTGAATTTCATGGGCCTCACAGGACAAAGGCCCCTTGAATGTGCTCCAGTGGAGGAAAAGCACTGAATTTGTAAATGGTACAGGTGTCTGATCTGGCCACCACATAAACATTATTTTCTAGGCAGGAAATTTCTCCTCAAATGCATACTGAGATTTTTTTTCCTGTGCAATTTGCTTCTCCCTTCATATGTGAATGCCAAGCTGGTTTCTGCTTCTGTGTGTTCTGCTCTGCTGTGTTGTTCCCTTCTGGGCACAGAAGGGGAGGGATTCATCTCCTGTATCTTCAGACGCCTACCCTGGAGAGGCACACCTTGGACTGTCTTTAGTGTCAGCTGAAAGAAATGATCGTTCCTGGGACACAGCGACTCTGACCTAGTCTTACCTACTAGGGGAACTATGGAACTCTTACCTACTAGCTAGGTAAAGTACTTTAGGACAAGGTGAATCAGGCTTTTGAAACACCTAAGGTCTGAAGCCACCTTCAGTGACTGCCAAAAGGGTCTAAAAAATCTGAATTTAGTCACATGAATACTGCCTAAGAGGCCAAATTTAGACCTATTGAGTGGCTCAGATGACTACTAGTCACCTTACCCTAAGTAAGGTCAGCAGGATGGGGTCAATGTACCAAGTAAGTCTTAAATTTGAGGTCTTTTTTGGACTTGTCTGAAGCATGGGCCTAACTTGTACGGTGATTCTCAAAAGCTAGAGAGTGAGTAGCAAACAAACTTCTAGCAGTGCTTCTCTCTTAGGAGAGAAATAAGGATAGAACATGTACCTGAATGTCCAGGGGTTTTTGTTTCTTGTATAAACAGATTATTTTTACTTAGAGTGGGGCAGGTTTGCCCTGTCTTGTCCTCAAACCATTCATAGCTGCAATCAACGGGGAGATATTGCAGAGGAAATTAGGAACAGGCACTCCTGTGAGTTCAGCGTCAAGTGATAAGCTACACAAAAGGTTACAAATTAAAGAGACTCACTCTTTGACAGGTAGGAAAAGTATAAAAGCAATGTAATCTAGAAGTCATGGCAAAAAAAATAATAACTTTTAGACATCTGAGGTCCTTGCAAAAATTCTGGAAAAAATTGCTATCAGCCATCACTGCTTCCAGAAAAAAAAATAAAGGAAATGTATATATGTAAGGTTCTTTTGTTCTTTTCCAGGAATGCGTTTTTTTCTTATCTTGTGGCTACAGCTTTCCCTAAGATAAAATAATTACCAAGCATAAGTCTAGTTTTCTGACATCATTAATTGTATCATGAAAGTTGCCTTAAAAGACTGTCTAGGGGATTTGGCTTTGGAAAATTTAATTAGCAAAATCTACAATTTTATTTAAAATAGTTATGTTTCTAAGAATTGTAAAGATAGCTTTGATTGCACATAACGTGGTTGGTATTTGCAGTAAATCCTTTTTCTTAATTTTATTTAAGGACAAGTAAAATAGCTTCATAGCTCTAGTTTTCTAATTGGAGGTCTTCTGAACTGTGTATTGAAGAAGAATGGAAATACCGTCTCTTTTTTCCAATACCACAAGAGTTGTGTTCAGTTCTAAGTAACATAAGCACATTGAGCTGTATGCAATGTAAAGATGTCAGAGTTCCTCAAGTCGCTATGTTTTAGACATCTCTTGTCAAAGTACATGGCACATGAATGACAACCACATTGAATTGTTCTTCTAAGAAATGTTCTTCAGAAACTTTGCATTGCAAAGGTAATTCTTTGTTGAATGCTTAATCACTCAAGATGAAAAATAGTCTCACAACAATACTTCATTGCAGAATTTGCTGAAATATGAGGACAGCTAACAGGAGCCACGTAGGCATAGAGCCTCCTGGTAGCAGGCAATTCATTTTTAGATTGAGCCTCATGTCCCTTGCCCTGAGTTTTGAATGGAACCACTTCTGATGGTCTGTCCCAGGAAACTTGTATTCCTTCCAAATGTTTTGGGAAAACTGTGGTTAGACAACCAAACCATGCTGTTGGTGGGTTGGTGGAACCTAATAAGCCTGATTTCGTCTGCAACTGTTATAAATTGTCCCTTGATGATCCTTTCTGTGTCTTTGATCTTATAAGGCAACTTTGGCTTATGAAAAGGGCAAGCTAAAATGGTCTTTTAACAGAAACCTGTCCTTTTGAACAAACAGGATTTTGTGTGACGTGTCTGCAGAAAATACTGATCTGGAAAAATTGTGTCACAGTTTATGGTGGTTGTAACTGAGTTGTGTCATAGACTAATGACATCTCTGTGGTTTAGTTTCTTTGTGTGGACTTTGTCTGGCATGATACCTTAATCAGAGAATACTTCTATGTGGCAACGTAGATGTTAATATTTTCTAAAGCAGACATACCTGCTTCCCTGTAAAAACTCCACAAACAGACCACGGAAAAACAAGAAAGGTTTTAGGTGTCATAAAGAAGTGAGAAAAGCCTTAAATTTATTTTCTTTGCAAATCAGCCCTCAAGGCAGATTTCTCTGGGCTAGGTTAGCCCAGTGGAAAGTGTGAGCAGGAGAACTGCAGCCTTCCAGATGTCTGAAAGTTTTCTGTTCTGTGGTACTTTGAGTTAAACATATTGCAAGTAACACTCAAAAGGACTCAGACTTAGTGAAAAAGCGACATTTCAAAGGGGTTTTGCCAGCATTGTGATATTAAAAGCATTTTCAAAGCACTCCAGTGAAGGCCCAGGTGCCTATCACACCCACGCACAAGCGCCAGAAAACTTTTCTATGTCATCAGAGGTTTCCATTTCCTTAGGAATCTCTGTATATCATGGGGCTCCGAGGCAGCCAGCAAGGATTCAGCCTGGGTAACAAATGATGAATGGGAAGCTGCTGCTTCCATGTTTTTTACTGTTCAACACACATTTTAAGTCTGAATGACAGCTCCAGGATCACACTCTGTTCCTTGCGCATCTTAATGAAAAACAAGTCAAAAAAAGAACCGGGCTCAGTCCTCTGCCAGACATGGAAATATCTGTTCAAAAAAGCAGCCACTACTACTTTGAGGGCCAAATGCTGGTTACCAGTAGGCTGAGTGGGTGGAGAGCGTCTAAAGGACTCTGCACCCAGACACTGGGAAGCAGCAGTGGTATTGCAATGTTGCTGCTGCTGATTTATGAGCTGAGACTCTCATAGGCTGTTCAATAAAGTTCAGACCCAGGAAGAAACTTACGGCCCATCATCAGTGAGACCCTCAAAAAACCAACAGTGAAGTTCCCCTCGCCTGTTCCCCCAGTATGTATTTATTGGTTTCAGGGTATTGGTGACTCAGCACCACATGACTGAAAGAAGGGCTTGCAAGCTGAATTTCAGCACTATTGGGGAAAAAACAAACAGGGAAGAGAGAGGTGCATTAGACCCTTGTACAGTTACATGCTGTGAGAGTGGACACATCTTTCTTTACGTAGTTGCAGAGGCTACAGCAGTAAGGTAAATGACTAGGCTGTCTGGGCACTAGTCCTAATTAAATCCCAGTGAATGCTTAAAGCCTTACGTATTGCTGTACAACTCATATTAAGGTGGCCTTTGAAAGGAAAAGAACTGGAAAAATATTTTAAAGAAAGTTACAAATCTTGCATTATTAGAGCTCTATGAAGAAAATCACGAAGATTTATTCAGAATTAGTGAAAGATTTTGAACAGATCTGGATAAAGGACTTCGAAATTCCAAAGGGATGTGCATATGCTCATACAAAATGTTCTGTCTTCTATCCAATGCTACGTCTTACTCTCCATCTCTTTCATTGATTCATCTGAGGCTATGTTGAAGCACATTTATAAGAGGAGTTCCTGGAAATATGTTTTCCTATTATTGCATGCTCAAGTTGCAACTTGCAGGGCAATAATAGGTATAATATTAATTCTGCAGTCTTTTATAAGGGCGTTACTGGGGGATCACACTCTCAAACTCCCTTGGATTTGTAGTAATGATGTAGCAGGAGGTTCATCTCTAAAAAGGCATATAAATCCAATTTCAGTGCATGTGGCCAGCTTACGCTTTTTTCAGGAGAAGGATGCTAAGATTTTAACACAACTTCTGTAGGAGAACTTATTTTGGGAAGAGTAATCATGTTAATACAGGGAAGATACTCAATGGATCAAAACTCAGTGACCTTCTGAAACAGACAGGGAAAGCAATGTGGCTTATCTGACAACAAATATTTCCCTGCAAAAAATCAAATCCCATGATAAAATGTGTGAATCTGTGCTATGCTCTCAGACCGTAAGCTTCATGTCTGAAATAAATGAGATTCAACTAACAGTCAGACCAGCAAAAACTTAAACTGGAATTAATTGCTTGTGTTGAAAGCCTGAGAGCAGGAAATAATTATAGCAGCGGTGCAAAAGATGAGTTGTGTCTCCCTGGTAAGGCTTAGACACTGCACGACAGTCACATAAACTACCTTTTTAACAGCTGCCACTGTTCAACAGTTCTGCTTTAAATAACAGTGGCCATTGTCAAACTCAGCCATGGCCAGTATTTCAAATTGCTACTTTGATTCTATTTCTTCTCTCATTTTTCTGTTGTAGAGAGCATGCCCTTCAATACTGAGGTCATTGCTTACTAGATAAGTTTGTCAAATATGTTTTGCAGACGTATTTTGCATTCTCCAAGATATTTTTTAAATTTACTCATGTAAGTTCAGGGTTTGATCATACACACGGTGATTTTAACAAACATAGACTTCTCACAATAAACAAACTTACTTTTATCTGCTGCTGTCTGTATACATTTTTCAGTGTGGCTGGAGTTCATTCTCATGTATGTTCCTAACAGCTACACAAGAGGAAGATCGTATCAACTGCTGGAAATTTGGAACAACTTCATGACTGAAATTAGAGGGGCAACCAATAACTATTTTCCAGCTTTACCAAAGTCACATACATCCAAGATGCCAGATGCTTAATGACATCAATAAAGAGTAGGTTCTATATGTCAGTGTCATGTAAATGAGATTTTTGAAATAAAGTTCTTCTTCCTCCTTGCCGACAGAGACAAGATGGAGTTACACCATCTCCAAAACTTTGAAGTACCAGGGAAGAAAGTAAATAAAAGTAGATGCATTTGAGGCACCCCAGATGAATATTAATGTAAATATCAAACCTCCAAGAACTAGCAGTTAACCACTACATATCATCTAATAAGTGAGCTTGAAATGAGTAAGACCGGGCACTTCGTTACACCACCAGACTGATTTAGATGATAGAATGAGGCTAGATTGTTTTCTCTTGTCATAGAAGTTGTGGAATTGGATAACTAAATGTTAGAGCAACTCTTCTGTTGCAGCTCAGCTGTTTCTTGAAGCATTGCTTTTATTTTCATATTTGCTTTTAATACCACGGAAATTTGGTCCAGAAGAATTTGTGCTGCTGTTTCAGTAACATTCAGATCTTGAGTGAATTGCAAAATTGTTCTAGGATTTTGTCTCATTTCTACAATACCTCTTCCTTGCAACAACTTAAAAGCAAACAATACAAAAAGATAAATCTATTAAACATAAAGCTGGGAGTGCCCCCATGGAATGAAGTTATATGATGAGACTACAGTTCTCTGTGCCAGGTAGTGGGAAGAGAGTGTGCCAAGTAAAAAATGAATGGTGGAAAATTGGCATTTAAATAATTGTAAAGGAAAAGAGATATTGGAATAGGCTATCATTAAAATGTGGGCTTTTAAAATCAAAAGCTGGTTGCAATTTTGACAATTCTAAGTTGGCAGGTGGCTGCAAACAAAATTACACTTTTCATCTTCTCTGGAAATAGTAGTTAATAACTCTTAGGCATTTCTGGCCCGTGGGACTCCAAAAACAAATCAGTGTGCCTAGATGAGATACTAACTGGTGGTTCATGAAAACTGGTGCCAGGATGAACAAATTCAGAGCAGCGTGGTAATGAATACTGTAAATTATAGAAAAGAGTTTGTAGATGAAGGAAACTAAGGAGGAAGCGAGGATGAGAAGAGAGAAGCCTGGTGAGATCTGTTTAACTGTCATTAGAATAAGTGGTTCTGTGAAGAAGCAGGGATTTTTTGTAAGATGCACTTCTGTCTTTTCTTCCCTGAAAAAAAAAAAAAAAGCACAGACCTGCAAAGTGTGTGTTAGCCAGCTGTAAATAAAATTCCATATATTGCCTTTTTGTGGGAGAGAGACATGCTCTGGTCAGTACTGTGAGCTGCATCCCTGCGTAGCCCTCCTGTGAACACAAGACAGGGAAAGTCTATTTCTTCTGAGAATGTTCTGGAGGGAAAAGAGACAAGTTCTGCCATCTTTTGTGTTAACTTAGTCTCACGAAGAGAAAAGAAAAAGGTTGGCTCTTAAGGGACTTGCTGTCATCTGCAAAGCCGTAGAGAATATGGTGTGTGTGCATTTCTGAAATCATCGCAAAATCATTATGTCACTCAACAGATAGCCCTTGCTTTTAAATAAAAAAATGAAATGTTAAACACTGACCATGTAAGTTAAATACATGCAATCAAGAAAAAATGTCTGTGATGAGCCATGTAATGAAACTGACCTACTTGGCAAAATACCATAGAAAATTATTGCAAAAATATGAGTAACAAACTAAAAATGTTCCCAAACAGAGCTGATAAGGAAGTGCTTGTTTTTAAGGAATGCTACACTGTGCTGCTTTGGTAAATTCTCATTAAAAAAATCCTTAGCACAGCTATAGCAGAAAATCCATTTTGATTAAAGATGGCATTCACACAAAAATATTAAATGGGAACATCAACAATTTGTATAAGTATTTGGCATATTTAAGCCATACATTCATGTAATCATACTGTTGGGGGTTTTAATTTTTTTTATTTTTTGTAAAAAAAAAAGCATCAATAAAAAATGCAGTCTTGTCTCATACTGTCTTACTTGGAGGTAATGTTATTTATGTTGTTAATCTTTTGGTTGAGTTCAACTTCCTAATACAGTTCATTTATATCGAAGCCATGAAATTAGAAAATAGATGTCAACTCTTTATGTATGTATTTGCCTCATGAAAGATGGCAAGGAAAAATGCTTCCATAGGAAAAGAGCAATGGTCAGTGACACCACTCCTGCAGTATTTTTTTTAAATTTACTAATTCATATTGTACTATAACAAAGGCACTGTGGATGGCAGGCAGGATATGTCATCTGGAAATAACTGCTCCTGCAGGGAATAACAGTGTGGTTGGGTATTATCTTCTAAAGATCCATAGCTTACCTGACACTCCTCAGTTTTTAAATACCAAGACTTGATTTTCCCTTACAAAGTAGAAAAACAATCTTGCAAATGCCTGGAGACAGTAACTCCATTACCTCATGCGATATATAAATGTGAACTGCTACTATTTTTTGTGTTGAGCTTCATATGTACAAAAAGCAATAGGATTTGAAATACAATAGGAATTCCTGGGAAAGTTATCTTCTCACATCAGTACATTCTGATCCCTCTGTGGTGGTGCAGACCCCCTGGGCCACATTGTGATGTCAGGACCAGCCAACATTGTGTTCTTGTCTTGGTTACAAGTGAACCAAATTCGGTTCACATGTCGACAAGCTCAACCCATGGGGTGGAGATCCTCACTTCCTTTATTCGTGCTAATCACTGTGGTAACTGTAGTACATTCTGCACCATACGTGTTTCTCAGTGGTGGGTGCAATCTACTGTAACAGCAATTATTAGGGAAGATGATAAAAACACCTTGCCCACTGAAATTTGAAAGGTAGCCTGGGAAAATGCAACTAAATTTGAAAGGGAATTCCAATCCTGGTGGCATCTGGTTAATTTCACTTATGACCCTACTGACAGTAAAGCCACAGCTTTTGTTTGACAATATGTGATGCTTCGGTATACACCATATACCCAATCATTGCACTGGGATTAAATCACAACAAAACCGTACTCTATCCATTAGAACACAGGGTATGGGCCCAACACCACTGAAAGCAATGGCAAACTGTTGATGTTGATACGTGCATTATACAGGAACAACAGGGATTTATTTGTGAAAGTAATACCATTAAGACCCAAGACATTTTTCTTGACACTGAACAAAATGTTTGTCATTCTGAAATACATACTGATGAAATCCCTGAAACTGCACTAATATATGTTGGAAATGCATGTGATTGTATAAGAACCCTTTGTAATTCTATATTTAAAGACAACAACACTGTAGAAATGAATAATCACTCAAATATCTGTATTTGTAATTTTACCAGAATTCTAGAATGCGACTTTAATTATTCAACTCCAGTCACAATCCACCAATTGCTGCATTTCCAACAATACACTGTATCAAGATTTATTACCTACCCTTATTGGAATGAATCTCACATTGATCAAAAAACTGTTACAACATGATGCCTTGAGTCAATTGCTAAAATGAATTTGGAACGACAGACAAAACCTCCTAGTTATTGTCCATTATGATGCAGATACACTGCATCCTAGAAAGAGTAAAGAAAGATGGAGAACTTCACTGGTGGGAAACTCTTTTTGGATCGTCTCCAAAAGCAAATGGGACACTGAACCTAATGCTACACCCCATCATGGTTCTATTGGGTCTTGTTATACTATGTTTGTTACTGAACATTGTTCTATATCTCAAGGTCTGGAAGATGAAAAAACAAGTTATGCTATTACAACAACATTCCCATGTATATAATGTTATCTAATCCCATTTGATGAAGTAACATATATGCTTCCTTAATAGTTATAGCAGTTAACCTAACATAAATTTCCCCTCAAACTGTAACTAAAATAAGGCATTGTCTATTTATAGACACAGAGGCAAGAGGTGACCACCATTCTGTGGAAAATAGATTGACTTTGGTCACGGGGTGGAATATGGTGGTACAGAACCCCTGGGCCCCATTGAGGTGTCAGGACCAGCCAACAATGTGTTCTTGTCTTGGTTACAAGTGCAGTGAGCTGGGACAATCTGGTACTTCCTTGTCCCAGTTACAAACACAGTGAATTAGGATGACTAGGCACTCCCTAACCATACCTGAAACTCCTCCTGTCTGGATGATAGCCTGCTCTGGAAGCTACCAGAATTGCTTGACAAGAAGTCTGGCCAAAATGGAAAAATACTGACAAAAGTCAATCATCTTGCCATCCTATAAATAGCAATCCTAAGTGAGACCCTTTGAGCTCTCTGGGATGGCAGCAGGCTGTGACCCAGTATCTGCTCCTGAGTTGGGATGCCTCTCAGAGTAGATTTTGCGAGGATTTTGAAGAGTAGATTTTGTGAGAATTTTGAAGAGTAGATTTTATGAGGATTTCAAAGATCGTCTGCTGACAAATGCTGATGAAGGAAGAATGAGTAATTCACTAATATTGGATTTCTTGAGGTTTCAAAGATCATTTGGTACCAATAATTTAATACTTTTTGCAAAAAGAGAAATATCTTAGTTACATAGGTTAACCTCTGTATCTGTTTGTGTGTGTGTGAGTTGATTTAGGAAACTCTGTCGTAAGTCTTGTGTGAATCTTGGCATTTTTGAATATTTAACTAAGCCACTGTGCTGATTATAGAAAATTTTGTTAAATCATTCTGATAATTGGCTGATAATTAAGTATTGTTAGGAATCATACAACCTAATCCTGTGTTAATAAATCTTAAATTGCTGCTACCTCAAAGTTGTGCAGGATCCTAAACTAACATTTGCGACACACTCCTTCCTTGAATTTTTTTTTAATGAAACAGATACATTTTTGAAAATTCTGTCTTTTATGTGTTTGCCATTTTTTAACTGAATCCCAGCAGGAAGAGTACAAATTGATTTAAAGTGTCATGAAAATATTAGTTTGGTTTTTTTTAAACAGGCTTTAAATATGGTCTTCAAAAACACTTAAGAAACAAATCAGTAGTAAGTTGTTCTTATTTCTGTGAGATGTAACTTTCTTACCATTTATGTTAGAATCCATTCAGAAGCTCCTTGTTGACATATTAGCTGTAATCTGGGTCACCCCAAGGAATATTGGTGTTAAATTCAAACTGTGGTATCCTGTGGTTGCATCTTTAGGACTTTAGGACTTCCACCCTGGCTGGCGGCTGAGAAAAAAACAAATGTGTTTAGTCCTGCTTTTTTACACTGCCTCTTGCCCTTAAGGGACACCCTTGCTTCCAATAGAAACTGCATGGACAAGGAACTCTACTGCTTTCTGGCAGGTACCTTAGTGTGGGCAAGATGTTATCCAGAAACACAGTTTTCAGTTTAGTTTGATACAAAAAGTCGAAATATTCTATGCGTTAATTCATTTTCATTACACCAAACCCAAATCTAGCAAGACATAACATATATGAACAGAAGCAACATCTCAACCCTTTATGCAGGTACTGACAATGAAGAAGCTGCCACTCTTCTCGCTGTTGCTCTGGCTGGACAGCACCTTAGTTGATGGGAGTGTGCTATTTTTTATCTACTCTTTCAGTCCTATCTCTGGGGTAACTGCAGACCCAGATGTAAAGCTCAGAGAACAAAAAGTCTTGCAGATCTCAGTTGCCTGCTCCACTAAATTTAAAATACCCTAAAATACCTCATTCTTGAAAATTGTCTTGTCTGTTTTGACATGACGTTAGCTGAAGAAGAGCTTTTATTGGCACAAATTTTCTTGCAATTAACATTTGTTCTTGCATGGGTTTGTATCTGTTATCACTTTCGTTACTGTGGTGTGGTTTAATGAGAGGATTGGTGCACTTGGGATCAGAAGATACAAAATCACTTTGAAGGTGGAGACCTAACCAACCTTCAGCACCTCTCTCTCTCTGTCCATCAATTTTTTTTCCAGGTTTTCACATTGGATTGTGTAAGGGCTAATGTTGTATCTTGTGTGGTTTGTTGTAAAGCAATTATCAGAACTGTCTGCTAACATTACATTGTTATAATGTGTGAACCATCTTTTTCTTAAGAGATTGACTTTCAGTATGTAAGTGTCATTGCTTATCAGAATCTCCTCGAAATTGTTAACTAAAAAGATATACAATTCATTTATTTCCCATACCTCATATGGAGATATGGTAGTGATACAGTGAAGCAGAATTAACTTCCAGTGTTAGGTTAGTGAACATCAAGTCATCTCACTAGCTCTGGCTGGGCTGCTGGCTGCACTTATGTGCTCTAGGGCTCTGTAATTAACTTCTTGAAAATATGACTAGATACTTCTTACCATCCTATGTCTCCTTTACTGACATGCACAAAGAAAATGGTTAAATAAGGAAAAGGTAGCTTTTTAGAAGGGGCTTTCTGACTATCCTAGATTCCTGATGAAGTACTTCCCTTCACAAATTGACATCTCTTCTCACACAGGTATCATCTAAACATCTTGTTACTGAAACCGATCCTCATTTGTGTTTCAACGTAAGAGGATCAAGGTCTTATCCGGAATAGATTAGTTCCTAGGGGGAAACAATCTTAAAAAACTAACAGAAAACCTTATTTTAAGTAAGTTCCTGTGCTGCCCCAGAAGCTGTGCACTTGTGCATGCATTTGCTGCAGCCCCATGCTGCAATGATGGAAAAAGCTCCTTCTGGCTCTGGGTAGGAGGTGTTTTTTCCCCAACCCCTTGGCCCCTCAGAGCATCAGCCATGTCAGCTTGTCTCTGCCAGAGGGTGGCTATCCTCCTGACACCATCCCCTTGGGGCAGCCCCACAGCCCCTCGTGGTGCGGGCAAGAGGGCGAGTGCGTCCATGGTGGGCACTGCTGAAGGGCTCTGGGATTTTCACGGCTGTCCCGGCCCACAGGGTTGGCTTTGAATTGCAGATGCAAGTCCTTAGGTTGACAACAGCAGACCACCCTGGATTATACAGTATGAGAGCAAGGAACTGCCTTGGTGGCAGGCCCTTCTGCAGCTCTGCTTATGATTACAGTCTCACTGTGTTCTGAATAAGCAATGTATGTCTTCTAAGATACTGGATCAAAACACATGTATTTTGGAGAGGGGGAAAAGGGCTGTGTTTTGCGAGTGCATATTTTGTTTTCTTTTTGCATCTTTGGCTTGGCAAACCTGATAACAGGACTAATGTATAAAGAATGCTGTGGAAAATGTGGAACGAAAGCAGCTTTACCTTATTCTTGGATGAACTGGTTCTGATGCGTCAGTACAGTACCTTCATATTCCTCTTGCTCCGTTTAGATAAATGTTTCCAGTCAAAAACCTCAGGCTGAAGGTTTTGCCCAGACTATGAGTTCAAATCTTGCCCAATACAGACCTTTCGTTGTAACTCTGTTACTGATCAAAACTTTTGTCAAGTCTCGGAATAAGAGCTCATCTTTACTTAGCACATGTTTCAAAGGAAAGTATCCAGGCATAGCAAATATCATGCATGCGACTCAGTGAATTCATGAGGAACAGATGTCATTTGCAGTAAGAAATAAGAGTAGGCCCTTATGTTTTGAATTATTTAAGCATATGAGGGCAAAGAACAACCAAAAGATTAAAAAGAAAGTATTTTTGCTGTGTTAGTCCAAACTGTACATTCTCATAGTCATTTAAAATCATGCTAGGAGAGATTAATAATCAGCTATTGTTGGCAGTAGGCTTTTACTTAGAGACCCCAACCAAGATTAGAGTCCTTCTGTGTTGGGCTGTTTGCGGATATCTGGTAAGAGTCAGTCCCTATCCACAGAAATCTGTGATTCAAAAGCACATAGTGAAATGGTTATTCACACTAGGGGTTGTTTACGGGGAGATGCATCTTGCCTTGCTCACTGTATGGTTTTCTGCTTCCTCTGAAGCAGCATCGTAAGAAGGCAAAGTCTCAGAAAATATGTCCTCATGTCCAGCTGCTCTGTACAAGGAGGGAATGGTCCATCCATGCTCAAGATGCTGCTACACCTACGTTGTCCTCTGTTGTGGGACACTGTAGCCATGTGATGACTCTTGCGCAGCATAGTGGGGGTGAAATGGTGCCCACTGCAGCCCTGCATGCAGCCCCATCTCTCTGCAGGCAGCGCCGTGATTGTCTCAGACATTTCAGCTGAAGTGACACATCTGCTAATTTCATAGACTGTCCCTCAATTGTCAAGGACAAAGGTACAATATATGTGTCTATTAGCTAGGAACAGAGGGCTGTAAAGCTGGAGTGTAAAATGAAAATAAGCTGAAAAATAACCAATAATCTAGTAAAATACAAAATAATTCATTTCTCTCCAAACCCCTCTGTACATCAAAGCAAGCACAAACAATGTATAGGAATAACTTCTCACTTTTCTTTTGCCTTTCACCTTCAATATTTTCATGAAGAGTGTTAAAGACTTTAATTAAATTTGAAAAGAAAACAAATGCAATAAGCATGCATCTGATCCTATCAAAATCAAACAGGATATTCCCCTCCATGGTAATAGGATTTTTGTAAAAGTCCTGATAGTTCTTAATTGGGATTAGTTTTAAGTAGGAAGGCTTTCTAACACCAGAAATTAGATTATTTTTGTAGTCTTTTTGTACTATGATTTTTTATTCCCCAAATACATGTTCTGTTAAAAATAACAATTTATAGAATGATCTAGAAAATTACTAAACACACCACAGCTAGAAGGGCAAGAAATGAAAACAATATATGGAATAGTTATGCTCCCTTTTCAAATTGATTGGAAAAATATATAGTGTTGTAAATCAATGCCTAAAATATTACAGCTGTAGTTACCGCAAAATGAATTTTGCCACATCTTATAATTTAACTTATTGACATTCTGGGAGTGCAAACTGTTCAAAACACTGTATTCAAAAAAGGAGTTATTTGCCTTTTTAGTTTCGTATGCAAGGTATGTACAGAGTTAAAAGATAAACCGAGAGTCAGGAGAATTATAAACAATATTACAGTTGAGAGGTGCATAGGAAAAGTCCATCTCAGAAGCACAGTACATCTGTCAAGCATAACTCATTAAGGATTTTGTAGATTTGTTAGATTCATTCATTGCTCATTGGTCGACCCTCGCTTAAATCAAAATAAATCCCACTAGCTTTCACTGGGAGCAATATTTGTACATATACAGCTAATACATATTTTAGGCTGAGATGTAAACAGCCATGTATTTATTTAGAAAGACATATATCTAACTGTCTTGTGGCTATTACCACGAATTCTGTAATCAGTTTTATTTATTTATTAATAAAGGCAAGGAAAATAATTCCAGTATTCCAAACATCTTCCTAAAATCTAGCTCTTTGCATTAGTGTTTGTGGTATCCAGTTACCTAGGAAAAGTAGTTCTGCAGCACTTTTTATCGGGTATAAGACTTAAAGTGAATACTTGGTTAATGGTTTTGGAGGCAATTTGAGTGTTTGTCTAGGCACATATGTTTGTGTCTAGCAGAATGGGCAGGTGCCGGTGAATGTTCCCTTGCGTAAGATCAGGTGTGGTCTTCTCAGGGAACCACACTTGTACAGGGAAGTCAAAAGGGAAAATGGAGTTGTGGGACATGAAACTAGAATTTTCCCATCACAAATGGTTACCATTCTTCACTAAGCACATTCCGAACAGTTGGCATTTTTGAAAACAGAGTTGGGCATGTTTTCCTGTGTGGAAAAAAAAAAAAAGATACTTTGAGTTTGTGTCCTGATTTGATATCAGGACGAAGTGTTTCAATAATGGAATTTCCTGTGTGAAGAGAACACTGGTTGTCAGCTCTTTTTAGAAATCTTCCACAGAATCTCCCGAAACAACAGATGCAAGCAAATACTGCTGAAGAAAAATCCAGCTGTGCTCTTTACACCAGCAGGAAACTCAACCCATGATCTCCATACACCCATATACCACAGACTAGAGATAAAAGAACATATTTTTAATGTAGTTTTCAATCTCAGTGTTACTAGCCAGAAGAGAAATTTTCTCATGACTCTAAGTAGTATCTTAAAGAATATTTCCAGTAGACTCTTGGTTTTAATCTGGACTCTGTTTCTTATCGTCCCTTTCTTTGCACAACTTGCACTCTGACCACTACTCTGATACATTCAGTGGCTGTTAATACCTTTATATGTAATTTTTTTTAAATGTACTATTTGTTTTATTATTTGCAAGAACTTTGGGATCTTTGGATGAGAAGAACTCTTGAACTATGAAATAATATCATTGTCATCTAATAACATATTACTAATTCAACTATATTCTGACTGGAAATGAATCATAATAATGAGCAATCAAGATTTTAAACTAATTAAAAAAGATTGATTTACAATTCACATTAATTTACTCAGACGAAACTCTAAATTATTCCAGAAAAAGATTAAAAAGTGTAACATCTCTTAGCTATGCTTTCCCATTAATAAGATGCCACATGATTTCAGTTCATTCCAACATATGAGACCAGTAAACAGTTGCATCTAACATGATTTTGAAAGATACCTTCTTCTATTTTATTTTTTAATTTGTCTCTTTTAGTCCATGTCAGTTAGTTTTCACAGAAAACGCTCAGTGTGTTAGCAAGAAATAAAAAAAACTATTAACTCAAGCTTAAAAGTATTTTTCTGTTTTTTTTCTATTGTAATCTTCATCCTCAATTACTAACTATTCTTATTACCGACTTCCTTATAAACCAGTGAACTATAATAATGAAATGCTTGTATTTAATACAATACACCCATTTCTCTTTAAAGATGCCCTTACTTTTAGTTTGTTGGTAATTTTGCTCACTGAGGTCATGAAGGTCTGGAGGACACCTCTTTATTTTCAACCATATGTTGAACTCTTGCTTCTTATTACCTCTGTATTAATTCAGCGGTAGTTTTATTGTTCAGTGGTAAATTTATTGTTTGGTTATTGTGATAAAATTAAAATAGTTCTTTATTACAAGAATGTAAAGTAAATTAATAAATACAGTAGCAGCATTTTTGTGTCTTTGCGTAACTGAAAAAAACCTGTTTTAGAAAATCAGATCCAGCCAACAATATGGTGCAATAGTAAAGTTTAATGTGGAAGGTAAAATGAGATAATCTACCAAAAATCTGCATGAGAATAAAGTAAGTGTATCTATTTGTTTTAGGAAGTAACAGTAAGAACAAAAAAAAAGTGGCCTGGTGTTGTCTTTATGTCCCTTTTTGAGTCCTTCAGACGGAGTGCAGAGCCTTTGCTGGTGCAGGCAGTTCCACTGACTACATGGACCTGCATTGTGGCCTAGGAAACCATGTTTTAGCAGTTAGGCCTGCTACAAATAAGGCTAATATACAGAAGTCATTGTTCTGTATTTCTTGTATTCTTTCCCCAAGATATATTTTTTTCCAATTGTCTTTTATCTATCTGAGAATGTTTCCACGCACTGCCTAAGCAGTGCTGTACTAAAATAAAACAACAGTTTGATGTTTAGGCCTGAAAATTCTATCAGTGGGCTGGTTTGCTGGAGAAAGGCTTCCTAATTTCTCTACAGTGCAAAGCTGATTTCGCAAGCTAGTGATTTTTATGTACTAGGGGGTGGTTTGAGGAAATGTGACTAAATAAAATGAAGTCAATGTGAGCATAGATGAGTGCAGAATGGCTTCTGCAATCAACTGTGCAAAGGAAGACTGAAGGGAAGAGTGAAATAGGACGACTGCCCTTTTGCAATGAAAAGGAAGAGTTGATATAAAAATTTGCCATTTTTCTTGGAATCAATTTTCAGGATTCTGTTAGTTTATTTTTTGTTTGGAGAGAATAAGGATTATTCAATGCTGGCTCATCGTGGATAAATAAAAACCTTTTAAGAGCTCCTATGGCAGTCGGTGATAGATTTTCCTATAGCCAGTGTCAAAAGCCTGGGGCATTTGCAGTAAAAACAAACAGCTCCTGTGTCACCTTGTATTTTCTTCAATATCTGACTTTAATCATAATTATGGTCCCCAGTCTGATCCTGCACTCATCCGTGAAAACCCTTTCCTTTCTTTGAAAGATTTTCTGCCTTCCATGAAACAGGTGGAAGAAAATGTCTAGTGTGCTCACTGAAAATTCATGTCTTGAAGAGCAAAAAGGACTATTCCATAGCTCTCTATACTTTCAAAGACATTCAGTAAGATTTCATTTAACCATTTTTGACATGACACCTTTGTGAGTTCCATCATGAAGAAGAGATGTCTGTCATCATCAGTGTATGTAGACACAAATACTAACTATTCACTCAGTGAAAACTGCTTTCAGATGACTTATCAAACCTTGTTCTTTCTCATGTTCAAATCAGATTCATATGTGCATGAGTGCTTACAGCAAACATGCTTGTGTAGGCTAAGGTCTTTAATAATGAAGTACACAATCATAGTGGTTTTTATTTTAACTTGTGTATCAACTTCCATTATTCTGAGGAATTCCAAAAAGCTTTGGAGTACAATGGTAAATGCCGAGGCGAATGTGCTCAGGTATAGTTTTAAGAGACCTTCTGCAATCCCAGCAAATTCCTGAAGCCACTGATATGTCCTAAATTGGGAGTCCTTCACTGTGTTCTTTACTGGGCGTGTATATATATGCATATGCGTATTTATACATCAGTATGTTACTATACGTATATATACACACATATGTATATTTGCATACACACACATATGTATGTGTGTATACTTGTATACAGATATATATGTACACATACACACATCCACATATATATGCAAGTGTGTATGTATGCTTGTCTGTGTGTATACGTACCTATCTGTCTATTTCTGTATCTGTTAGTCCAGGAGGAATACTTCCACCTTTAGCTGCTGGCCTCGCATTTAGAAACCTTCTCTGCATATCGCAAGAGCAATTGGAAAGGGTCTTCAGAGAAAAATGCCAGAGGGAAAGTGAGGGAGGAGGGTTGAGAGACTTTACTCACAGAATTAAAAGAGACAGCAGCAGCATAATAATTGGTAGCGGGCTGACTTAATGTAAGATGCAATTAATGAAAGAGAGAGAGAGAGACGGCGCTCTATGGCAAGAAAGTTGTTCTGGTCCATTCTGTGTTTCTAACCCCATGCTTACTCACTCTTAATTTTCTCTATTGGTGTCTCCATTACCCTGTGGTTCCTCTAGCTTCCAGTGACTGTGCTCAAGCACTTCCATTTATGCTTTCTACAATATTCTGGAGCATGAAAGGCACTACTGAGTCCAACTTCTAGTTATAACACTCAGGAAAATCACTACTCTACAGATCACGTAGATTACCATCTACTTAGCTGAAGGAGGCAGCTAATAAAATGGAAAAATGCAAAATAGCCAAGTTAGAAATAGTCTGATGGTGATCTGACCAAGACATTAATGTCAGGAAAACGTGATATAATATCTTGCTATAGGTAAGTTTTCAGTGGAATATGAAGTTACTTGAGTGTTTGTGACTACTGTGAATTACTCTTCACTCTCCTCTTAGAACTTGGCAGAACAGACTGGGAAATTAAGATCTGTTAGTAAGAGTTATTTTGCTAATTTTGCTCAAGCCAATATTGAAATTTTACAATTAGAATTGAGGTAGACCTTCAAAATGTTCAATGCAAACTGTAAAAATCTTTTGACACTTCTGCAGTTCATAAAGTATTGAAACAAGAAACATTACTATGCCATAAAGAGTTTTAAATGACTGGTGCTTAGAGTTTTCCCAAAGGTTATGCTTTACTTTGTCACTGGTCAAATACCTTCTGGAAATTAGATTAATTAAAACTGGCATGTAAAATAGGTTTTGCCCCCTTTTTTAATGTTTTCAAAACAACCCTGAAATAACAACTTATCATATACACCTCTTTCCTGTGTATGAAGTCATCATGTTTTCAAAAGCCAGGATAGACTTTAATAAATGCTCGCTCCTGTTAATAAATAGCACATGTTCTTTTAAGCATGTGCTCAGTATGTGAAAGGAGTTTTCACCTCTTTTTTGATAGAAAGTTACAAGTGTCTGGTAGAAAATTTAAGGCGGTAAATTAAGCTTTTTTTCAGAAACATCTGAGAACTCTTTGGATCGTTAAAACCATAAGAATGATACTTAACACTTATATAAACTTTTATATTTCTTCTAGTCACTAAATAAGCATTCAAATTTATATTTCTTGCCTTTATTAATATATTAAAATTAATACATTTATTAAATTACAATAATCTGTGTTAAAATTCATCATTATCATTGCAAAGGGAAGTACATGAAAGCCAGAAAAGTGCCAGCAGCAGGGATGCCTGTTTGGATGGCTGCGTTAAGGTACAGTCTAAGATAGGGGAATTACTGCAAAATCCAAGGAAGTCATTACCTTGACACCAGGCTTTCATTTATATCTATAGTCCGCAGGTTTTGATAAGTGCCAGCCAGTAATGGAAAGCACACCACACTGATCTGGTTCAGCATGTTAAAATTTGCAAACTGCTTTTTTTCTTTCTGGGAAGTTTTAGGTTTCCCAAAGCTTTTAGGAGATTGAATTCCTCTTTATTATGCTTTAATTTTGTGAAGGTGCCTGGGCCTTAAAAAATGAGGAAATAAATGTGCTTTCAGGTCAGAAGGAAGTGTGAAAGGCTATTAACCTGAATATTAAATGCGTGATTTGTTTTCTAGAATCTGAGTGTTGCTTTTTTTTCACCTCAAACATTTTAATTTGCATCCCATGAGGACAATTGGAATGGCCCATCATTTAGACCTATGCAATTATTTTTGATGGGGCTAACTTAAATACTGTACAAATATTTACTGTACTATAAGGCGTTACTTTTCCTCTAAGCTAGCAAAATCCGATTCTTAACGCACAACATTTTAAGGCATGACCTCAGTAACTTCTGGAGTTTTTCCTTAAAAGTTTAACTGAAAGAGAAATATGAAGTTTGCAATTGATGATAAGCACTGAATTTTATTTCCATCAAGGTTATTGATGAAAAATTGCACTCTTTTTCTGCCCAGTTTTCTGAATATCTGAAAAGGAAGAAACACATCCAAGCAGAAGCTGTGGTGGAAGGTATTGTTTTTAGGACTAGATCCATATGGTGCAACTGGCTAGATCTGGCCCATAGGATATTTCTGTCTGACACGCCACCTTTCTCAGACAAAATGGGAAATACAGCCTTTGCGCATGTCAAAAAGGTTATTATAGTAGTGCTGTAAATGATTACATTTATAAAAAGACCCATAACTGTTTTCTATTGGAAGACTCAAGGTAAATCCTTTGACATGGTTATCTTGATGCACTTATTGTGGTAAGAAATGATTTATCAGTAATAATGAAACTGTTCAGGAAAAGAACGCATTCCCCTTTCTTCCTTCACTGGTGGCATATAAACCATGGGCAAGATTCTACACTTCTGCGATGATGAATATTTTGTTCTGCTGTTCACAGAATTCCTACAAACATTACAAGGTAACATTTGGGAGACTATTTTCATTCTTGACATTGATAACTTTCTCCTAATAAGGACAGGGGGTACATAGTAGGTTCATAACTCCCATTGTAATCATTTGGGGAGTTTTATATACAGGTTAGAAATGTAGCTTCATGGTTGTGCGTCTTCCATGATTCTCATAAATGGAAATTTCTTTCTTCTTGTAGTAGTAAAGGTACAAAAATTAAATACTGTATAAGTATTCAGACAGTGAAGCTCTCTATATTTATCTGTTTCCTCCCATACCCCACAACATTGGGACTTAAGAAGTAGTATGTGGCTGTGCAAAATTTGGAATTAGTAGTAAGTCAAGAGTAAAAAATGCTACTGTATTTCTATATGATCACTGAAACAGCATCTTTGTTAAGTACTGGAAAAAAAACCCAATCAAACCTCATTGCTATTTACATTAATTTATTTTTTATTTGAAAAAATGTGTAGTGCTTGCTGTGTGATTATGTGTGACAGAACATGTACGTACATTTGCAACTACACACTCATGTATTTTATACAGATAAAACTGGCTGGTCACTAGCAACAGTATTGTCAGTTAAGACTGCCCAAAGCACTTTTATGTTGAATAGCTTCAAATATGTCAAATAAAAAGTGATACTGAATGTGTACTGAGCCCAAAGGATTGTACATTGGAAGGGTTCTCTGAGGCCAAATAATTCTCTGTGCACTAAAGCAAATGAAGCTTGATTTCTTAATTTGTGCCTTGTGAGCTAGTAACACTTCAGTTAAATATTCAGCTTTTGCATGCCTGAGTAGTCCATGCAGAGAAGAGATGCTGAATGCTAAAGTCTGGGAAAAACCCTGCAAGAGGTCTTGTCTTGTTAGACTTCAGAGAACCCACATGAGTGAAAAGCTGTTGCTGTAGGGTAATTTTCTTTGGTGGATATAACGCACATTGAGTGATTTTGGGAAACAGGTTAAGAATACATGCAGCTTAGAAATTGTGTTGATATCAGGATTCTTTATTTTTGTCAGCACAGTAACATAGTCGGGTAACAGACCCAAGAAAAGACAGATGTGTCTGCTTCTACAGTCACTTGGCCCTGAACAGGCAAATGCCCAGTTCTGGGTTCTTGAAAATTTGGAATAGTTCAATAGTGACAGAAAAGGATGCATTTCCATTTCCAGGGAATTTCAGGGGGTTTAGTGCTTATATTTGGGAACTATGTAGTTGAGCTATCATGTCTGATTTCCATACAGGTGTCATAGATGGAGACGCTGTACCCAAGAAATGCATCAGATCAGCAAAGGAAAGAGGGCTATGAATGATCCTCAAGACACATGGAATTAGGATCTTGCATATAAATGCAGAAGACTAGGGAATGTCCTCTGGGATTAAAGGGACCAGGGCAAATAACCCAACAAAAATTTATTTCCTGTGACATTAAACCTCTTTTCTAGTTACCATTTTTATTTCCCATTTTCTGTGTTACATACACAGTTCAGAGGAGAAAATTCAGAACACAGAATTCAATAAAAAATTAGCTTAAAATCAACTTTTGTTGTATTCCTACCACCTTGTTCAAATCACTCTGCCCATACCCTTTAGCAGTTGTAGTGTACCAGCACAAGCATGTGACTCGTTTTTATATTCCTCTGCATGGGGAAAAAAACAAATCCAGTTCCTTACCTACTATGTTTTGCTTTTTGGTTATGTTTAACGGAACAACTCTGGCCTAGGCTGCATTTTGATTTTTATCAGTTGAGGTTAATAATTCCTCAGCTGCCAATTGTGCTACCATGTTGTCCTCGTTATTGAAAGTGTCACAGGACATTTGTGGAAGCACTTCCCTTTCCTGGTGAAATGCACCTAAATCACACACTTGCATCTACTAGCTCTACAGGACATACCTGTTTTCTGAGAAAAGCACCTGTCTTCAGTTCAAAAGATGTATGGTGTCCTCAGGCTTTCTACATTAATAATTACAAGATTGCCAAACGATGCCAGATTAATTTTGTTTCAGTAGCTCTTTCTTGCATACTTCTAAGCAAAGGAAAAGTCAGGGAGCTTAGAACCTGAATATATTTTCATGCTAGACCTGCTGCTATCGTATGTAAATATATGAAAGAATAAAAAGATCTCAGCTTTATTTTCTTCTTTTAATTTCTTTAACATTGACCTGAGGTTTAAGGTTGTTTTTTTTTATTTTTTGAGGGGAAGATTTTTTTAGGATATTCTATTTATTTAAAACCATCACCACCACTGAACAGAGCCATGAGATCCATCTTGGTGTTTCGTTTTTGCTGTAGTTAATATCTCATTTTAACTTCAATGGTCTAATTAGCGAGACACAAGCATATTTATTACTTCTTACCTTGGTGTAAATCTTTAGTCAAAGATCTTGAGTTTTGGGTATTACACAAGTCTATAGAGAAAAAGCATACCATAGAATCTCTTTGTTGAGAAGCTATACTCAAAATCTAACCTCTTATTCAAAATAAATTACATTTTGCTGCAATTAAAACAAACAAATAAAGAAACCAGGTTTTTAAATTCCTCAGCCCTTCTAGAGTTCTTTCAGTATATTAAAATAGTATAATTGGTCCCCTATGCATAAAAACATACCGCTGCCGGTAACTTCTACACTTAAATCAAGTTGAAATATCTGTGTTAACTTCTGGGACCATTACTCCTCCTGGAGAAACTGATAATTTCTCTTTAGGCCATCTTCCTTTACATCTCAGAAGTTTAATAGTGCCTGTTAATATTTCCCTTTTTTGCTTTTTTTGGTTTTCAGGAGGAGATTAGTCAACATTCCACCTGTCCCTGCATTGTGTTAGCCTTCTGACCTACAGGGGTTCATACAAACGCATGGAGCATTATTTCTAGCATGATGTTAATGTGTTCTCATCCTTTGATGAATGATTTGCTTTTCTTTCTGACATTTGCTTTAAAAGGATTAAAGCAGCAGAATGGAGGATAGAAAGCAGAAAGAAAAAAATTGTTTCTTGGTTAGTTGTCAGACATTCTTGCTGTCTAGTTACTATAGTTTCTTCTTTGTACTATTACACTTTGCATATCTTTTAGTGAATTCCAGAAATCAAAATTATGCATTATATTTCATGTTACCCTTGTTCTTCTATTTTTTTTTGCTATCTGCCTCGGTTAGGGACAGTAACTCACTGGATTTTGAAATTCCTCCAGTAGTCTGCCACTGCCGCTTGTCTGCTTTACATAGCTGTCACTCAGAGACCAATGCCTTTTCTTTTGTAGCTGTTGTTTTATTATCATTTTCTAACCTAGATATCTCTTTGTTCTTTAGTTATCTACAGTGATGTCAGAAATACAGACCAGACTTGATGAGCAAGTCTTTTCCATTCTCAGTCTCTACCACAAGTCCTTCAACTTCTAACTGCAGGAAAAAATCATATAGATGGCTTTTTTAATATTAGAAAGATTGTTTATCTTATTTAAATACTAAAGTAGGACAGAAGTCTGGCCTTTTGCTTGTTTTCAAATGAAATGTTGATCTGTGTGGGATAACTCTCAAAGCCTTTTAGTTTGATTCAGTATCTTACTCACTGGTTGCCTTGACTTCAGTGGGTTTATTTGTAGATGTAAAGCACTATGCTCAGCATTAACAGTGTTCTTTTGAAAGTAATTTTGAAGTCAGTTCACAAGTGCTCTGTTGAATTGAAAGCAAACCAATAGTCGGCTAGAAGGGAAACTACACTTCAGGGCTGGCACTTCATGATGATGGACAAACATCTGTACGTGCATCTTAGAGTCCCATAGCTCCTTCATCCTCCTTGCCCCTGGTGACACTAATCGTACACCCTATATCTTTTCTGTCAGATGAGTTTTATTAAGAAATCCAGTATAGTGAGTCCCCTGTCCAACACTATGAGCTGAAAATGCCTATAAACTGGGGAAGGAAAGGCTATTACTTTTGACAGAAAATCTTGTTGGATTTGTTCCCCCATTCCAGGTAGGTCAAATTCTGCCTAAACTAAATCATCTCTTTGGGCCAAATCCAAGTGTTAATTCCCCTTTAATGTCTTCCATTCATGGGGCAAAATTCTTTATTCAAGTGATCAGAGTCACTGCAGAGTCAGTCTATCGCTAGGCTAGACTGAGGTGGTATAATCGAGGTCTAGCACGCTTTTTTAGTGCTTATATGTTTAGGACTAAGGAGATGGAAGGATACAGTGAGTTTGAAGTAGTGCTGGCATGTCAGGGAGTTGTTTTGACTCTCCATGTGCTATGGACTGTTTTCAAACCATTGAGTGTTTCAAACCATTGAAAACGCGGGAGAGTTTTAAGATGGTATAAAGTTTTCCAAAATTATCAACAATAATAAAGTATTAAGTATCATTCCTATAATATTCTCAGCTTCTCAGCAATATTCTCCTTTACCATGCAAAACACTAAGTGTTTTCAAATTGCTTTGCACCCTTTGACAGATGGAATATGGCTTCTTTTTATCTAGATGTCAAACTACATTTAAGTCTCACATTCTTTCATGCAACTTTGGAAATATTTAGAAATAATGTGCAATTAAAACACTGATAATAGAATAATCTGATACCAGTGGAGCCATAAGTTGATGGGATTTCCACATTTTTGTTGTGTACTAGTACTGTGAAGTTTTGTAAATCGTTATCAGTAAGAGTGATGGTTTATCATTTATGGGGTTTTTTTTTGCTTTTGTCTCCTCATTCACTTATGTGTATCCTGATACCACAGCACTTAAAACAATGAAAGCTTTGCCAGGGCAAGTCCTTGATAACAACTGATAACAAAGTGAAAACAATTTTAAACCCCAAACAAAATGTAGTTAATCCTATATATTTGGAATATATTCAGTAACATCTGGCTATTAGTTATCATCAGGAGAGGTGACCTGCCTTTCCTTTTGTCCTGATTGTAGTAACATAAGAGTTAATGGACAAATATGCATATTTTTTTCTCTCAATTGCTAAGAAAATTTATTTTTCATTAACATTGTTCCAGTACTCTTTATGTCTGCCAACAACCCTCAATCTTTGGAAAAATATCTTACGTAGTCCAACTTCACCTCACAAAACTTTAACAAGAAACTTCGGATCTTGGCCATTTTTAAGTCTTTGTTGTTCAGGGAGGAGGACATTGCCACAAATCACAATGGTTTGAGAACAGAGTTCCAGATTTTGAATTCTACAGCTATTTGTTGCTTTGAAATGGTGATATTTCTTTGGTTTTGTTTTCTGTTTTTAAATAGATTGTACGAATAACAGAAATGAATGTTTCTGAGAATCATATGCTAAGAATTAAAAAAAAAAGCTAAATAACCCAGTGTTTCTGAGTGAGAAAATATTTTTTTAGAAAAAAAAAAGTGCTGGTATTATTCTTTACATGAAATTATCTAAGTATGATCCCAGTCTTCTGTACCACGTGACCCCTTTCTGCTGATACGTGCAATAACATAGTAGGGCAGTGAACTCTGTAAGCCCAATATTTATGTCAAAAAGCCTTTGGATAGTCTTCAAAAAAGCAGGTGTGCACCAAACCTGATGTTTTAGGAAATAAAATAATTGTGCAAGACAATGTAATATTTCATGAAAACAAAGGTTTACATCAGCTCAACTCAGCAGTGCAATGACTTCCTGCTTACACCTTTAGAAATGAAAAGTTCTGGTCTCTCCTTCTTTATTTGGACAAGACTTGCAGGCCTCACTGTAGCTGATGGAAGGACCTGCCACAGTATGAAATACATTTTAATTGCAAACATATTTTCTGTTATTATTCCTTAATTCACGTACATGTCTAAAATATAAAAAACATAAGAATAAAAAAGTAAGAATGTTTCACCTGGTAATATTCATATTTTCTTCCCCTTTTTTATTGACTGTAATTTTTAAAAGAATGTTTATTGATCTGTTCAAGTGCAGAACTGCACTTACTGATAAGAGTTTGCGGGGTTTGCTTCCCCTCTGAATTGTGGCTCTTTCAGGTTTTCTGTATATGCCGTGCCAGTATGTTCCATTCTGTGCAGAGTCTCAGGAACATATGTAAATGGAGAAGCTGATTTGCTCTTCTGTTTTGCCAGTGGTTGCCACTTTAAAGATATACAGGATCTCCTCCACCTTCCCCTTCCACACCATAAGGTCCGGCAGGGCTTTAGTTGGACCTCAGACTGATACTGATATCCTGCACAACAAATTGGGTAAAATGCTTCTGTGAGTACACTGCTGAATTATTTCTCAATCTGTTATGATGGTTGTCATCAAGTATTCTGTTTAAATTATGGGGAACACGTAAAAGGAATTGTATCTGATAATTTTAGTTGGAGCCAATTTAAGTGGACCTTTAAAAGTTTAAATCTTCCCTAACATTTCCCATTAGAAGTGCAGACTTCTGGAAGAGGTCAGCTCCCTTTTAGGTCGACTTATAATGTTTAAAAATATAACCTCGTGTGTGGCACTTGAAGACATAAAGTCTCTTGAACATTATAATCAAAATGTGTTTGTCGTGAAGTGTGATTTTTTGTAGATAACCTAGCCAGGGTGCTACTTTGGCATTTGGGATACTCTGTACCTACTGTTTAGGGCAACAAAACTGGTGAGGGGTCTGGGGGACAAGTC
>RSEF01000001.1:126585415-126712487 GCA_003993805.1 Himantopus leucocephalus | reverse complement strand
TGGTCTTTTTTTTTTTTTTCTTTTCCCCTTGAGGTTTTACACCTTTTGTGCCAGCATTTCTCCTCTTGAATCTGTAAGGTGCTAACTATCATGATTTCAACAACTACCCTCTGTCTAGGTTTTCACTGTGCTTATCTTGCACAGCTTTGGTTCTCCTATGTTCTCACACCTTAGCAACAACATTCTCAGTAAAACTGTGCCAAGATCACACAGCTGTGCTGTATCAAACAAGGACTTGGATTACAGACTTCCCATGAGATATGTGATACTGCAGAGGGCTTCTGAGTTAAAATAGTCACAAAAGTTTCAGACACACACAAAAAATATATATTTAATATTTAGTCTGGTTTTGAATGAAAAAGTTGCACTACCTCTTACAGAATGTTCAGGTTTTTCATTTACCTCTGGTTAGAACTGTGAAATATTTGTGTTTTTTTATCTCTTAAGATTTTACAGACCATACATGCAGAACAATAAAATGTGCATATTTATTACTCTTTGTCTCACAAGTGAAACATATTTTCATGTTACGATTATAGATTTGTCTCCTTAAAAAGGTGGCCCTGTATCACTAAGCATGAACAAATTGAATAGCAGTCCATCCCAACAAGAAGGATGTTGTGCAAAAATACCATGAGGCCTGTATGGATGAACAAGGAGCTCCTGGTAAAATAAAAGATAAGAAGGAACTGTGGAGAAGGTGAAAGCAGGGACAGGTAACCTAGGAGGAAGCCAGAGATACTGTCTGACCATGCAGAGACATGGTTCAGAAAGGCAAAGCCCAGCTGGGGTTGAATGTGGTGAGTCATGTCAAAGGCAATAAGAAGGGACACTCTTAGTGACAAAAGGAAGACTGGTGAAAATGTGATTCTGCTGCTGAATGAGGTGGGGGACCTGTTGACACAGGACATGGAAAAGGCTGAGGTACTGAATGCCTTCTTCACATCAGTCTTTACTAGCGAGACTGGCCTTCACGGATCCCAGGCCTCAGAGACCAGGGGGATAATCTGGAGGAAGGAAAATTTACCCTTGGTGGAAGATGATCAGGTCAGGGAATACTTAAGCAAAACTGGACATACATAAGTTCATGGGCCTTGATGGGATGTACCCACAAGTACTGAGGGACCTGGTTGATGTCATCACAAAACTGCTCTTGGTAATCTTTGAATGATCATGGTGACTGGGAGAGACACCTGAGGACTGGAGGAAAGCAAATGTCACTCCTGTCTTCACGAAGGACAAGAAGGAGGACCCAGGGAACAATAGGCTGGTCAGCCTCACCTCAGTCCCTGGGAAGGCAATGGAGCAATTTATCCTGGAAACCATTTCCAGGCACATGAAGGACAAGGAAGTCATCAGGAGTAGCCAGCATCAATTCACCAAGAGGACGTCATGCTTGACAAGACTGATAACCTTCTATGACAAAATGCCTGGTTTGGTGTTTTCTCTGTGCTTTTGCCCTCTGCTTCCATTTCCTTTCCATGTATGAACGTTTTTCATGCTCACTATATCCCCTGAATGACTTATTTTCCTACTCTCTCTCCCAATTACCTATGTTTCTCCAAAGCAAAGTCAATCCTTTGTACCACATTCTTCATTTGTTTTCCACAGCAATTGAATATTCATCCAAAATATTCCTTGGCACTTATTTAACAAATGGAGACTTCTTATTCACTCAGATTTGTTCCTACTAATCATTCCTTTTAACAGTCTTTTTACAATAATCCCAAAGTAATAAAAACTGCGTTAATCTTTGTACCCCACAACCTACCCACCAGAAAAGACTTCTAATCCTCTTACTGCAGGGTATCTTATCTGCTTTGATTTCTCTGTCATTTTTTTTGCCTGTTCTATGGCCATTGTAAGGACTCACCCCACATCAACACTGGAAAACAGTGCCAAATTACATGCCAGATTTTGTGTCTATACAACATAATGGTCTCACTCACCAAAACAGCATAGATCTAAACTCTCTGTGGAAATGGTCCATGGTGTGAATTCGGATGTCCTTACATAAGTAGACACATTGTCCCTTATGTCCCACCTGAGGTAACTAATGCACAGTGCTACATTATTCTAAGAAAATGTGATGGTGAACGTAATAGAAACAAGCAAATCTGGAGATAGCCTTAGATGCAATACAACACTGAAATAATGAATTGGTACCTTATCCTTGGCCAGCTAGCACGCTCAAAAGTAGCTATATATCTCTGCTTTTTTTATTTTTTTAAGCAATCATAGAACCATGAAATAATTCATGTTGGCAGGGATCCCTGGAGGCTATCTATTCCAGCCCCCCACTCAAAGGAAGGCCAACTATGTCAGGTTGCTATTGGGATGCGAGGGACAAATATTGACATACTGTTCATCACATAAAGTATTTGCAAAAGTGTGAACATTAAAACAATTATAATACATGGTCTAGGTCCAAAGCCTATTGAAGGTCAGTAAGGCTATTTCTGTTCTATTAAAACAAACAGAGCCAGGGAACAGGCTTTTGTGCACATTTGATGATACGGTCTGAGGGTTTTTGACCAGTTGCCTTATCCAAGATTCCTATTTCTGTCCAAGCAGAGAGATCGTCCTTGAGGAAGGAAGGAGAAAGAAGATGCAACAGCGGAAAGCAATGACTTTACCAGCTCCTGAGCACGAAGAAAAAGGAGGGGCTAGAAAGGGCTGCATTGTCTTCTTACTATGCAAGAAAAGTGCTCTTATTCTAAATCTTTCAAGGAGCTGCAGGCTGGTACACGTACAGTGAATCATAATTCATATCATGAAGTCAGCAAAGATACTAGTGGAGTAGAATATGCTACTTGTCATGAAAGAAGAGCATCATAAATTAGCACAAAAATTGAGGTTTTTTTCATAAATCTGGAGTCATACCACTAATGGAATTTGTTTTACCTCCTCCATGTACAGATGTTACACAGTGGTTGTCTCTGACTGCAGAATTGTGCCTATGATTTAGATATATGTCAACTTCTCTGCTGCTTTGGTAACAACCATCATCTCCTAAATTCTACAAGTTCTATCAAAACATAAGTTCTCCATTTTTGAACCTTTCTGTCTTTAAAGCTAAAGGGATGCTGGTGCTTTATTATATATTCTATTCATGTATAGCATTTCCAGCTTCTTTCCAGCACGTCACTTTATGAGGAAATTCTTCTGCTCATTTTCCATGGAAAACCTCTTTAAAGTGAACATTACATTCTTTTCCCTTTGCTTCACTTATGCAATTCTGATGTTGTTTCCCATTACACGGAGATAACTAGCTATACTAATCTTGGAATATTGAATAGCAAATGGTCCAAAGCACTCTTTATTCAAGTGGAATGTCTACAGCTTTTATGTATAATTTGTGTTTTCATTCCTACTCAAAAACTGTGCTTGTATTTGTTTCCCCATGCAAACCATTACCATGTACATTTTCATCCCAGTCAAAAGTCACTGGGGAGTTGCGAGTACTTTTCATGGATGTGTGAGCTGTTCAGTCTGATAACATGATATACAGATGTGTCAGAGACACAGAAGACAGTTGGTTTTAATAGCTATATATTGCAAGGTCTGAAGAGCAGTGATATAGGTGTCACAGACGAAGACGATAGTATAACCTTAGTGACTGATGTGTTCCAAGTAAGTATGTTTGTTTTGGTTTGGATTTTAACTTTCCTTTAAGCTTTTCCTTCTTTGTATATCATGGGCATGTCACAAAGGAACTTCACTAAGTAGGTTAAATCAAGGGGGAATTTGCTTAAATGCAAATAGCAGCAAGGATTTCTAAAATATTTAGTCTAAGCTGATGACATGAATGAAAACTGTACACTATTTCTCTCTGAACCACAAAATTTTTGGTAGTTACATAAATGTTTGAGTAAAACATTTTCTTCTTCATTGAAAATAGGGAAAGTGCTATTTTGGCTTGATCTGTTACCTCTTACACATGAAAAATATTCATATCTGCTTCACTTGGCAAGTTGTTTATTTGGTTCTTGTCTTCTACAAAAATATTAATTGAAAAAAGCTATTTAATCTTTTATAGTAAGACAGAGCTTTCTGCTTTTTCTGAAATGTATGTGAGAGAATAACTGTTCACTCAATAAGAAGGAGTCTTCCTAGAAATGTTCACGTTTCATTTCACTTTTGTAAGTAATAGGAATTTACATTTCTTTGTACAGATCATTTAAATTTCTCTGTACATTGTAACAGAATATTTAAAATATGCTGGAATATTCCTAACAGCTTAATGAATTACATTTAACCGAAGCTGTTAGTATTTTCTTGTCCAAGAGAGGCTGAAATTCGTTAAGTAATGACAAACATTCATGTATTCTGTAAGTTAAACAGCAAATGAAGAAAGATAAAACTCATCAAATGTTTGTACAAACTTGAAGGTTGAATGCAATATCAAGAACTATATTCCAAAGCTTTCAAAAGATATCTGTGGTAAAAGGAAAGTCTAATTCTGACATCCACAGGGCCATGTGGCTCACCCCACTGTCAGTGTCTTTGGTAGCATCTCCTTCTGCACAGGAGTAGTTCCCACATCTCTCTCTGAAATGCAGGTGGCCTCAGATGCTGGGCTGCAGTAACTGGTTGCAAGTTCACCAGTGTAAGTACCTGGCATCTTTGATGTAGGACCTGTACGCTGAGGTTCAGTTTTGAGCACCTGAGCCTGGGGAAAGATTGAGCAGCGCTTATGTCTTTAAGCATCCCTGTCTGAGTTTCTTCAAGCTCTGGCTCCTCGCTTAACACCCCCAAGACGTGCCAGCACAGTGTTCCTCTGACAGCACAAACAACTTCACCAATGGTGTTTTCTCATTGTCGTCTCATTGCTTCTGCTCTGTAAATGAAGGTGAGCTGCCCTTTCTGTCATGATACAAGTTGCGACAGATGTCATGCAGTCCCATTTCGCTGCGAAAATTAGGCAGTCCCTAGCAATTCCCAGGAATTGCCTAAATCTTACCCAGTTGCAGAATGGCTGTGAGCTGCTAGTGTGATAGATCCCTTAAAAAAAAAAGTCCAAGGATGTAACTGCTTTATCAGGTACAAGGAAATATTTCAGCAACCACAGGGAAACATTTGTACTCTTGGACAAAGCATTGGTGACAGACTCCGGTCAATGATGTTGAAGTAAAATGACTTCATACTGCACTGGGTGCAGAGAAGGGCCAAGTGGAGAATGAAGAGAAAGGCGGGGGGTTCTAGGGAATAGGTATGCTTCACAGTGGAAGACAACGCAGAGACATGGATGGGGCCGCTTACCTTAACCACCACGGGGGGCTGTTGTGGCAGTACTGCCTGCAGAATGAGGACAAACTGCACAGGTCGGGGAAGGGGATCCACACTGCACTTTTGCTCTGGACTCCGTATGTGCTGCAAGAGGGCCCAGCCTGGCCCCGTTGTGAAGATATGTCCTAGGGCAGCCCGGCTGGGCGAACAAAGGCAGGGAGGATGCATGTTTGCTGGTGTCAGAGAATTAAGGGGTAAGGAGGGAAAAGGACCTCTTTAACCACAAGCCAGTACTGGCAGAAGACCAAAAGGGACCATAGAGAAAATTTGGGATGGACATTTAGAAGACTTTTTCTAAACAGCGATTTGAATTTTTGGGACAATGTGGGCAAAGGTAATTCTCATAATTTATTCAAGTGATTTTGTGTCTTGGTGTCTGGATATGTCTTGATGTGGAATCAAATCTACTCCCCTGCTAGGAACGTGCAGATAAGTGGTGTTTATCTTTAGTGATGATTTACCTTAGCTACTTGGCAACAAGGAGTAGTTGTACAGTTTTGTGGATCACTTTCTTTTTGCTGTGGGAAGAGACAGATATTTGACACCTGTCAGTGACCAAGTGTAGACGTGCAGGTGCATTCATGTTCTCTTCTAACAAGAAGGAAACAAGGTTATGCTACCCCCATGTTGCCATCACCGAGAAAAAAGAATAAACAATAGAAAAAAAAATCTGGATTTTTTTAAATATTTTTTTTTATAGTAGTATTTTCCACTTCTTTCTCTGGTAATCAACAAGAATTTCAGAGAAAGAATATGACAGGGAGAGTGGAATTAATTATGTTCTGAGGGGACAGGAGAGGGGGGAAAAAAGCTTACCCAGGGCTACTCCTATTTGTAAGGTTAGAAAAAGAAGAGACTGAACTGAAGTTTACATAAAATAAAAGTGGTTGAATTGCACAGCAGGAAAGAGAGGGAGAAGGGGTTAATTAGTCATTCGGGGAACTGTGGTAGCTCCTTCAACCTCTTACAATTTTTATTCTTTAAATTTTATTTCGTAGTGGGAGTGATTTAGTGGATCATAAAAACAAAATAAAACCTTTTGGAAGGATACTTTTATTTATCTATATATTTTTATATATATATTTATTTTTATATAGCTATATATTTCGAGATTTTTATTAGAACTTTGTTTGCATACTAAGCTAATCTAGGCTGTTTGCACTGCATTTCAGTCTTAACCTAAGAAAATAGTATCTTTTGCTATTAGGATCTAATCTACACATCCTGTTTATACTTCCTTTTGGAAAAATCTCATTGAGATAGCCATGTAATTATCGTAATCCTCTTTTATTTTATAAGACTCATTCTTATGAAGCACTTCGATAAACCTCAACAGGTGTGGGGTAAGAAAAGTTGTATTCACTACAGCCATCCTTCTTCCTACATGAAAGAAAGACCTTTCTCTTTGACATAAATCAGCATGTCCACACTTTAGGTCAAAGCAGTTTCTATTAGGAATACTGTTTTTCGGAATAATTTTCAAATGGCTGTACTGGCTTTTCCAAGCCACCTACCACCTTGGTGTTCACATATCGCATAAAGCTTCCATGTCCGCTCTAAGCACCTGCTTTAGCTAACCGGCTAGTTTTTGTGAATGAACCTCTGAAGTAGCCTGATTCTCTCCATTGATTGCGGAGGAGGACCAAGCATTGCACTTGGCAGCCCTGGGAGCCTGCGGTCTCCCTGAAATTCTTTGTGTGCATGCCTCCTGCAGAGCTGCATGCAGGGCCAGCTGTGGGAAAGAGCTCATCCCAGGCCATGTTGAATCGGTTTCTGGTTTTTATGAGACCTTAGATAAATGGAGGGACAAGTGTACTTATTTAAGCAGAGGGCCATAGAGATTCCTGTTAGTATTTGTCTCTGACACCAATTTGTATCAGCCCGTACCGTGGGGTAGTCTGACTGCACCTACCGGTGCTGTTGGTGCAGGTTCCTGCCCTCTGTGCTTAGGACAGCACCGTGGATAAATGTGTCTCTGGACCAGATCCTGGCACTCCACATCTGACGCTTTAATCAGTCTCAACTGTAACTAAACCACTCTCTGAAGGTATTCATCTGTTTTCACTGATTACAGAGTAAGGTTAGAAGACTAGCTTTTAGGAAAGCTAAAATTAGGTGAGCCCCAGCCTTTCTGCATAATTAGATTCATTGGTCACAGTAGGACTCTCCATGGGATAAGCTACAGCTTTGTGTGAAAAGGGTATCAGAACCAGCCATTCTGCTGAGAAATACAACTGCATTTCTGTCGGTGGCCCAGTTTGGCCAGCGATCGTGGAACTCCTTTGATCAGTATCATGTCACTTGTCCATAATGTGCCTCTTTCATGAATGAAAACAGGGCCATGAAGCACTGGAGCGGCAAGTCCCACACGGCACTGTAGCAGTTCAAGAAGATGTAGTTCCACACTGAACTCGTGGAAATAAAATTACATAGAGGTTGGGTTTTTTTTTTAATGGTTGAAATGTTTGAGAACATTTCTATTTATGTTAAACACAGAGACAATTGCCAGGGAGAGAGGGATGGAGAAAGAGCTTGTGTTGTTCTAGTGCAGTAATGATTGTCAAAATTATGTAATCCTCTGCAGGGTGGAAATTCCCTTCTTTTTTACAAGCCAGCTCCTCTGAAAATGTGGTATTAACTTTAGTGATGGGTATGCACTGCCTTATTTCAAAGTCCTTGTTTGCCTAAAGTGGAATCATAATATTGCATAACTTCCATTTTTGTGGCTTAGTAAAGATAACCCTTTTATTTCTGTTATTAAAAGCTGAGTTATTAACACGAACAAGAAACCCTTTCAAGAGTAATTAAAGGAACAGCAGGTTAATTCGTCAGGTTTCTACAAATGTAACTAGTCCCAAATGAAAGCGGTTAAACACAGTGGACCGCTGAGGGTGATGCAGCATAATTCCACACAAATTGTTAGGTCACTCTTGGTTTACACTGGACAAAGACCTGGTCCCTTCTGCTTTTGCTGCTTCTCTTCCTTTGCCATGGTTGTTTTCCTTTGCCTTTTGGTAATACATCATTAGCTGGTTAAACTTAATCAAATTCTCTGATGCCAGAGCATGAACTGTCCTCGGTGTAAACGAAAAGTATATGCCCTCCTCCATGCGCTTTTAAACTTTGCAGGAGCCCTGGGCAATTCTCAGGCAGGTCATGGGAAACCCTGATTTAAAACAGGACGTAAGAATTTTGCATGGTTCATGATGGCTTTTTGAGGAAGGGTTAATATTGCCCTTTAGAGTATTTTATAACCCACTTTTACCTTTGCAGTATTTGAAAATAAAATGATGTTAATCATCAGCTGCCAACAGTATTGATCTAGTGCTGAAAGAGGGATAATGACATGGGCTGAAATCTTAAGCAACCGGTCAGACTGCTGCATTCATCCAAGCCTCCTCGCAAGGCAGCTCTTTGCCCCCTGTTATTATCTCATAGAGCAATATTGTTCTGTAACCGCAAGTTACTGTGTAATAGCAGTCATGGCTTCCAATACATCTACCATGTAGTTACCACACACTTAACACAAAATACTGCATTTTATTTTGTGGTAATCCAGTAAGCAAATCACACTGCCAGGCTGTGCAGAAAACCAGTGCTATGTATCAGAGGCAGAGAATGTCTGGTGCTTTTTGTGGGAAAAGGCCGATCTGATTAAGAGTGCGATATTCCTCCAGAACTGTTCTTTTCTTCTTCTGCAGCTTTAAAGGGCTATCCCTGCTTTACTTTAACCTGTTAGCTACCACAGACATAGACAAAACTCCCATCTACCAAATTTACAGTACGTAACATACTGGTGCTCCACAAGTTTCAAAGGAAAATTGTCCAAAGCTAGTTAATTCTTCAGTAAAAGGAGCATTAATCCAACAGCCAGCTGTCTATGGCTAGAAAGAACGGACGGATCTACATCTGGTTTTTGTGTGTTTGTTCCAATCCTCCTGTTTCAGTGGACAGCGGGACTTTTTATATACCAGTAAATTTCATTGTCAGCTTCTTTCCCTGGGACCAGTGGTGGTCTTCTACATTTGGGAGCTAAGTAAGTGAGGCTTAGCAGAGTCAGTGAAGACTGAAAGTTATATGCATGTGTATTTTAATTTAGAAACAAATATTTTTAAAAGTGTGTTTTAAGTGTAGCGTGTGGAGTTCTTTAACATACTAGATCTTAGTGATCTGAGAACTTTCTGGAGGTGAGGGTCCCGATGAGGGTCATCATCTCTACTTCTCACCAGGCCATGATGCTGCAGTCCCTTTTATACACACCAGGGCATTCAGTGATCCAGTGCGCTGTAAGTGTAATACATGCTTGAGTTGTAATATGTGTCTCTAAAAATAACACAAAACAGCTGTTCTAATGAAAAATTGCATATTTTCCTTCAACTAGAAAATTCAAATATTTTTATTTTTGTAACACAGCAGTAGAGATGTTCTTTAAAATGTTGGGGATCAAGATCCAAATGTTCCTGGGCCAGATTCTGAGTTTATCTAGTAGGACATGCTTGGCCTATGGTGAAGTCTAGCTCACCTCTCAGGAAGCTTGCGGGGTTTCATGGAAACAGCTGGGGACAGATGTGGCCTCTTTCCATGCAGCTCATTCAGCTACACAGGGGACTCTGTTAGCTACCTGAAGTCATGGTGATTTCATTGACACCTATAAACACCACATCGGCACCAGGACATGAGGATTATCAGCTGCCACCTCATCTTCTAACCATAATGACAAAATTACTTTAGTTAACACCACTGTCTCTCATTTTTTACAAATATATTGCACCCAATTCAGGCTACAGACAGCGAAGCCAAGGGGATTTTGTGTCTGTATTGGAGAGTAGATTTAGATCCATTGTGTTAAAGTAAACTGATAGCTTCAATTATTAAATGCAAGTACTTGGCCAGGCTTTAGTGAAGGAGGCCATTAAAGTTTCTGAGATCCTTTTTATTTTGGTTACCAAAGCCTGTTTCCAAGAGCCAGTGTCTGAATCCTGTTAAAGCAGGACTTTCCATCATTTTCCATTAAAGAAAAAAAGCCTGAATTGGGCAGTATTACCAGCGCACTCAGACTTCTGCCAAAGCCTCTGCTTGGACTGCACAGCTGCCTTTAAGGCGTTTGAAAAGCAATTCCTTCCCTGGTATATCTGAAATCCCTCCCTTTTCAAGCGAGACTCATATTTCCTTGGAAATGTAGCAAGAGAACCGTTAAGTATGAAACACCAGCATGTAGGACCAGCTTTAAAAAATTTACTTGCATGTCTTAAATGGGGCTTAGTGGGATATAAGACTCCGAAGTACAACATTAAAATTACCCACCCCCTCTTCCAGCTGCCCATCTCAAATCATGATGTTTCCTTCATTAAGCTGACAATTCCCATCCTGAATGTCTGAACAGGATGGCAGAGGACGGTGAGGAGGAGCCTGGCTGGGTGGGCATCGTCTAGACATCCCTTGCTTGCGGTGTTGGTGTCCAACACAAAGTACAGTCACCGCTGCCAATTTTTTAAAACATGGTGCCTGGAGGAGCAGGTGCTCATCACCTGCTCCTGCCTTGTGCCCAGAGTATGGAACAAGCTATAGGAAGAGGTCGGTCCGGTCTGATATGGTCTTCAGCCAGAGGATGTTCACCAGCACTTGTCCCACCCTTAGATCAGTGTTTCGGCCCCTGCTCTGTAGGCTGGGCTGCAAGATGGCTCTTCCCTTCCCACATGTTTGGGCCATGGGGCAAAAAAGGGGAGAGGACGTGAGAGAGGACAGGACTGTGACAAGAGTGGGGTCCGTCCTCTATTCCAACACCAGTCTCCCTCCCTTAGGAGACCTGTGCTGAGGGACTAGTAATCTCCAACTGCAGTCAGCATCAGAAATATGAAAATTAAACCAGACACCCACAATGTTAAGAGGCAGCAAAGGTGGTTAAAACCAGCTTTGAAATCTCACTGGGAAATTTAACTCAGATGATTGCTTGGTAGTCTAAGAGAAAGCTGTGGAATGAAACAAACAATGTTGGATAAGGGCAATAACAGCAGCCACTAAGCTGTATTTGAGTTTTTCTTTTTTGTTTCATGAAGAGACTTTAGACAAACATGTTTTCTAAGCACACGTTGGTTGGTATAACCCTATAAGAGATATCAGAGGAGCCCCACAGATCTAAAATCTCACAGCTGAAGTAGATAGTTTTATTTGTTTAGTCTGAATTTCAGCTACATGGCATCTTCTCTAAAGCAAATCCAAGATATTTTTGTGCTTGGTCATATCTCCTTTGGCATTCACGTCTTGTTCTGAGAGAAATGCTATTTCCACATTCCAACATATTCATCGGTGTTATTTCCTATGGCCAGCATCTCCCTGACAGCGACAGATGTACATGTCTTCCAAGACATTAGCTGCCAAAATGTCTCTAAACGTCGATGACAGAAATTCACCTGATCTTTCAATGTCTTGGTGACTGAGGGTGACCAAAAGGAAAGCAAAGAAGTACTTGGGCTTGCTGTTTCTGCTTACCCATTTACTGATCACAATACAAGCAAAAACAGGGGTGTGTTGGCTGCAGTGCTTGTCCAGGAAAAAAAATAATGCAATTGCAAATTTCCAAGAGAATTGAAAAGAAAGTTCATTTTCTTCATGAAGAACCCTGATTGCAAACAACTTTTTTTTTTTTTTTTCAGAGGTACTTGGTTTGCCCAGCTAAATACAAAGCAGATTTTAAAGCTGATGGATTTGTTTCAGCTGGCATTTTGTTGATAACTCATAGATCCCAGCTTGATTACTCTGTAAAATTTTGAAATATGTTTTCTTAGTGCTGATGTGGTCTGAAAAAATAGGTTATATGTCTTAAGCACCTCAGGCAATAAAAATAGGAAAATTATTAAAATTAAACACTTTTATGTATAAAACATAAGTGCCAATAAATCATATGGTTGTCCCTCCTCATCCACCCTACAAAAAAAGTTATCATTGCTGTTGCTAGCAATAACTATTAAATGACTTGGTCCAACAGCTTCCAGTTGAAACATCTACTTTAGCCAGTTCCTGGCCTGAGTTTTTCAGGCTTTTTCCCTGGATTATGACTTTTTCTTTTGTCATTTGTGATACAGCAGAAGTGGAGTGAGGGTGCTGACGGTGTCCGTTGGGCAGTACCCAGGCAGAGCTGAGCTGCTGCCAGCGTGCTCAGCCTTCTTGGACGCGAGCCCCCAGCTGCGGGCGAAGGCTCCGTGGCAGGCTAATGGTGTCCTGTCCATGCCATCCACTCCCTCTTTGCACCTGAGTTTTCCGCTGGTGAAATGGAGCTGGCAGCATTACTTCTGTCCTTGATTTCTTCAGTAAACTCTACGAGTTGCAAACGAGCGGTTACCGCCTTTTCATATATGTTAGCGTGCTGTGCTGAGGCCCCTCTGAACCCCCTCATGCTGCAGCAGTGCACTGTTTATGATGGGTCAAAGAGGAAAATGGCTTTGGTACCAAGAAGATCATTTTTACAATGTCCTTAACACAATCTAAAGTTAGGCTTTCATCTTATATTGAGGCTTCTGAATGATATTGTTTGCCTTTCAAGAGTGTAAGATAGCCAGCAAACTGTCTTGAGATTTGTGGACACTTAGGATCTTTGAAAAATAGCTCATCCCAAATGAGGAAATAAAAGCCTAATTTAAGGTGCTTCTACTTTTTTGCTTCTAAAGCATGACCCAAGCCTTTCAGTGTGTGGAGCATATGTCCTAAAGATTATTTTTTATTAATATTGCTCAGTTATAACTAAATTTCACTGTCAGGCTACAAAGAAACTTACGAGTTTTCTGTGCGAGCGGTGTGTAAACTTGGCTAGTTAGGAAATAGTCACACCTTCAGAGTACAGCATGTGTTGTTAAAAGATCTCTATTAAAATCTTCAGTTTATTAAACTGACAAATGGTAGGAAACTTTCAGACCTCAAAAGCTATGATATCATTTCATTTTAAAATAACCCCACTAAAATCTCACATTTCTTAGTGTGAAAGTAACTAAAACTGTACATGTGTCATTGCAGGCACCACCTCAGGTTTGGTCATCATTAGCTGGGGTTCTTGTGTTTAAATCAGAGCCTTCAAGGCCTGTGAAAGTAAAAAAGGGGAACCTGAAACCTTCCATTTACAATTGTCAGGGATTAACCTTTATTCATGAGTTTCAGATACCATATCCTTTCATGGATTTTAGATAATGAAGAGAAAACTTCTAAAAAGGTGTTGTTCCCCCCTTGCCCCTGCAGTTTCTAACAGTGGTGACACTTTACACAGTGCAGGTACGTATTGCTTAGATGTTTAAAACATTGTCTAATTAATGCATATCGCTAGACAGATATCTTAGCGCTGCTTATACAGTTGCAATTATGTTGCTTAGGTCATTCCACTCCTGTTTTAATTCAGTAAAAGCTCCTGTACCGTCCCTGCTGACCTGGCTTAGGGCTCCCATTCTGCAGTGCGTTTGCCAAGATGACTAGGCTCAGCCTCTTTGCTCCCTCTGCTCTCACGCAGTCAGCATCAAGTGCCTTGACCGGTGTTGTGGTCTGGCGGGGAATGAGAGAGGAGGTGCAGGATACTCCCTGCAGGGTGCTGATGATAAGGCAGGCAGGCTGGAGCAGGGCATTTTGCATACCGTGGTGCCAAGAAGTGAGGTGAGGGGAGCGTTGTTTCGCAGGCGCACCTTTTACCCCCTTGGGTCAGCCCCCAGAAGCACCCGGCATTGTTTTACACAGCGGCAGGAAAGATAAGGGTGTCTGACGTGGAAGCGCCCCTGATGGAGGGTCAGAGAGTGGTTGTGATATCCCGTGCCCTTGAACTTCGGCGAGATATGGCAAGAAATCTTGGATTCGCTGCCAACAGGGCTTTTGTGCTGTGCTACAGAACAATTCAGACTGTTTGTAAACCCTGTCTGTTGAGGAGGACAGAGATTAAGCATCACATCTTTGAATACATTTTGAAGTTGTTTGTTAGAGGCTGATGTGAAAAAGAAACTTTTTGGTAAATGCCAAGATGAAACATTTTAGCCAAGCAAAATGATTCATTGCTTTTGAAAATGTCTCCCCATGTTTTTTAGCCAAACTACGTGTGCAGCATGACCCAAACTTACGAAATAGCTTTGACACCCAAGTCCCCCAGAATTTTTCTGTTGTTGACCTTTTTGTTGCAAAATTATATTTGACCAACTCACTTTCTCTCCAGAAAGAAATAATCCTTCCTACAGATCCAAAATTTCTGAGTGATGCCAAGCTATAAATACCACCATGACAGGCACAGCGTAAGACTTAGACTGGAACAGGTTGTTGAACTGGTATTTCTGAATTATATAGGTAAGTTAGAGAGCATGGAGAGGCATCTCTTTATGGCTATGAAACATTCTCTTAATCTATGTAGCATTTACTCATTATTGCCATGGAAAAAGCATAGATTTCTCAGAACAATGAAAAGTCAAGTAAAAATGGCATCCCAGTGGATTCAGGGGGTAACCTGGCGTGTCCAACAGCAACATGAACACAGATGAAATGTGAAGTCAACAGGAGAGCTAGTATGGTGCCTGAAAAACTTGCTGAAGAGCTAGGTGGTGCCACTTGGAAAATATCTGCCATTGCTTAGCTTTACTTGTTTACTTTCTAAAGAGGAGGAGAAGTGGAATAAAGGGCTTACATTTCTTTTTTTTTTGATCAAGGAAAAAAGCTGAGTGTTTTGAAGAAAATAATACAATTCAGGCCCTTCCCATGAGTAAGTACTTCATTCCAGTGTTAAACATTAAGGAAATGAAGTACAACATTAGGTATTAAATAAAGGAAAGAAGATGTTTGTTTAATGCTGTAGATGGCTTTGGCAGGATTTGTTTGCTCTGGGTTTCACAAAGAAGTCTTCAACTTACTCCTATTTGTTTATTTGTAGAGATGCTTGTGTTTCCTTTTAACTAGGTATGTCTCTAGTAGCTGTTCACAGGCAGAGGTAGCCACAGCCAGTCTTTGAAACTATCTTGCTCCTTGTAACTATTTGATCCTGTAATTGTCCATAAAAGCTTGGATCCAGTGCTGATGCTGGGAATATTTTATTGCTCACCAAGGAGCACTTGTGGCTGTGTTTTGATAGCCAGGTTTGTGGTTCTGGAAAAGTTCAGGGATTCCAGGAGGCCATAACTGCAATAATATTATTGTATCTTTTTAGTGAAAAAGAGGAAAATACTAGAGGCTAGTGAAACAAGCGTCCATAGTAATAATTATCAATAATAAAAGAACATCTGTGGAATAAAATTTATAGTGTAAAACAGTGAGTGTCAGCTTTAATTTACTTTCATCAGCTGCAGGTAACAGCTGAAGGTATACAACTTGCATGATGAAATATAGCAATAAGCATAACATTTTTTAATTCTAGAACACCCACCAGTTTATCTGTATCAGCATCGTATATTTTTCTCCCTTGCAATGCTGCAGGGAGTCCACCTATTCTGGATGGAAACACGACGGAACACAGTCATATTCTATAATGGGACACAGAAATTTAAACAAAATACTGTTCGTTTTGTCACCCTAGGTTTCAAGCTGAATTCTCAGCTCAGGACTTCTGGAAAAAAAGAGTCACACTCTCACTGCATTTGACAAATATTGGAACATGTTTTAAAAGTCTGGCATATTTAACATTCAGGCATCTTATTTACCAGAATAACTGACTTTATTCAGAATATTATCATAAAATTATTTGTGAACTTTCTTATGAAATTATTTATCTGGAGTATCAAGACATAAATAATTAATATATATTGTTGTAGAATGAAATGTTACTGAAAATGTAGGAAACAATCTCTGGGGAAGGAAGAGGAACTCAGGCCCTCTGAGGTTTTTTTAGGTATATTCAGGCTGTCACTAAGTCACAGAACATGAGACTCTTATTACTTTGCTGCGTGTTCCCTACTTGGATGTGGCCAGCGTGACTTACACTTCTTTTGTTATGCTTTTTTATATTTAATGCTCTTTAATTTGCTGAAGACCGCGGTAACAAATCCTTCATTCACACCCAATGTGTGCATCTTCTGTTCTATCCTAATTTGTACACTGCTCTCATCACTATGGTACTTGAATGATTCCCAAGTGATATATTTAACAGCCGTCATAAGTACGTATCCTCTTAAAAGGAGGATATGTGTGTAGCAGATTGATTATTTTGTTTTAATTATAGATAATGGGCACCATTTATCATGAGAAAAGGTACATTTTTCTCACGTGTATGACAAAAATGGAAAAGAAATGTAATGTATGGTATCATGCTTGCAAAAGGGATGACGACTTTTCTGATGGAAGAGGTTTCTAACTGCTCCTTGTTCCCAACAAACTTTCTTTAATAGCTGTAAGGTGGATCTTGCAAATTATGGACCTTGCAAATTAATGGAGCATAACGTTGTGGGCAGATCTGCACAGTTGTATCTCACTCTACCTACATTTTAAACGATCTGATGGCAAATTGACTTTAATCCAGCCGCTGTGCTGGGCTACTGAGCTCTGAGAGAGAGGGAGGGTATACCGGTCAGGCTCAGCACCACACTATTATGGGTGTACCACTGTTGACTCTTAAAAGGTATCTCTATTATAATATTTTTACTCTGATTTGTTCAAGCTAATGATCTATTGCAAAGCAAAATTAGGCATTACCAAGGATGTTACATTATGCATTACATTTTTATATGTGATGATTATTGCTAATCATTGAGAAACAAGCAATGTACATGATTATTTCTCAGGCAAATGGAGGCTAAAGCACTCAAGTTGTTGTATGATCATTACTATAGTATTCTTTGTGAAATTCAGACTGTGAATCTCAGACTAGTGATCATACAAAGGCTAAAATTTTCAGTGAATGCAGACTTTTTGCCAAAAAGTATACACATGTCTGCTCCAAATCTATTTGCAAAATCTCATGCAAATTTTTAAGCACTACAGGCCCAAAAGTGCAAGAACTGGAATCTGGATGTCCACCTCCTGGGCAAATGTCCATTTTCTTGCTATTCTGTGACTAAAGAGAAATGAAGAAAAAATCCATAATCTATATTCATTACTGAGCCAAGCTTCTGATTCTATTACTATTCTCTTCCTAATCATTTTCTAAACACTAAAGATATTTTGAATAAGCAAATTATTTTTAAAAGACATGATAGCAAAATATGTATTTTTTTGTTGTTTTCTTAATCTTTGCTCAAGTTTCTAATATATAACTGTGACCCTTAAACCATTTAATTGTCAACCTTTGTTTATAGGGAAGCATTTTAATGTAATTCCTTAATGAAATGTGAAACTTCATGTCTCTTGCAAGCTGTTAGGACACCTATAAAATTATTTTCTTGCTTATCATTTCCTGTTGAAACTGGATTTCTTTTTTATATTTACCTGACCATATATTTGTTTTCCAACTTTTGTATATATGTGTCATTTTTTATACTATAGAATGAGAGAATGACAAAGTTATCTTACAAATGAAATTATTTATGATCGCCGTAGTGTGGAACACCTATACCTAGGCTGGGGTGGGACCACCTTGGACCACATCCCAGTTTTCCCAGTGTCTCTACCTTGCACACTACAGTCTGGGTGGATCCAGTATTGGCATTGGCAGCTCTTCCCAGGCCGTGGCTACGTGTGAGAAGGAGTGCTTCTACATACTGCTGGTGAAAGACAGAGAGGAGATGGAAGCGTTGCATGGACCAGACCCACCATGGATGAGGGATTTGGACCATATGTGTATAAATCCTATAAAGATCAGGGGGGATAATGTAATTCTAAAGCAGATCTCTCTAGAGAAGATGGACAAAGCTTTTTGTTAATATAATTCACCACATGGCTGCACCACGCAATAGAGAGCACTGAGGATCCACTGAGGACTGGAGGTCCTTAAATCTCGCTGCTCAACCCCACCAAGAGCAACTAGAAAACTACTTTCGAAATCCCCAGCTAGGACATTTTACTTTTATTGGACGAACAGGTAGTTGAAAGGAAACTGAGAGGACAAATGCGGGTGTTTTTGAAGTATTAAGCCTGTGGGTGGACAGTGGAAGGACTGATGGATTTGCGAGAAAGGAATAGTATGAGTATTGTGGATTCCTGAGACTGGAGAAAAAGTAAATTACTAAGGAGTTGTCACATGCGTTGCCAAGGCGCTTCTGGTTTGGTAACAATTTCCACTCCCTGCTTGCACAGATGAAAGTGATGGCAGTCCAGCAGCCCTTCCAGGCCCCAGCAGGAGATCGTGCAACAGGACTGATACGTTCACTTTCACCAGCTCCACTGTTGTTACTTCCTTTTCAACAAATGTATGTAGTGATTTTGAGTTTAAGACATTTTTCAATACAGCATGCATTCCACAAGCTTTAAGGAAATCTCAAAATGTACTTTTCATGCATACAGAACCTGCCTTCTTTCACCAGACTCTGTTTCTAACGTGTTGCACTTAGCTATTCAGTAAGGTATTTTGGCATTGTGTCCGCTGGTTCCTGTTTAAAGTAAAACACATCATAGGAACTGGATCGTGGATTTTAATACATCATCAGTTTGTTACATACAGAAAGCTTAATAACATAATATAGGTCTTTCTTTTCCTGACGTGTCTTCTGTGTCTCTTCTTTCTGTCCCATGCACTTTAGGCCATCTAGTAAGATTTGCCCTAAGACAGCGTTCACTTCTCCAGGACTTGTATGTTCCACCTTAATAGTCTAAATACTAAAATCAATGAATTCTTACTTTTGTAAGCTATATTTTGTAAGAAAATATATAAAAATACCTACTAAGGTTATAAACACTACTTTTTTATTGAGGGTGTAATGTCGACCTTTTTTTAGAAGAGAGTTAATGTAGAACATATATTAATACACGTGGTATTAATTAGAAAATTTTTTTTGTTTGTGCTTCTTACCACATATTGCTGATATGTAATATTCCATAACTTCCTAACTGACTTTTAGCCTCTTTGTCAATGACTGTAAAAGACGGGAGCTGTTTTATTTGCTTGCAGGCATGTTACTTCCCTCCAAAGTCAGCAGGTAGCACAGCTGAAGGGCCAATGTGCCTTCTCCTGGCTGCCTCACTCTGGGTCTGGATGAAGCAGAGGGTCTGAGGGTGGACTGAGTGCCCAGTGCAGAGCTGGGGGGAGTGGGAAAGGGGAGATCACAGCGTACACTTGTAAGCACGAGCTCACATGCTGCCTGGGCAGAACCTGAGAGACAGCAGCGAAACAGGGAGTAGGCACACCGCCGGCCTCAGAGAGGATGAAAAGCGAAGAGCTTTTTCCTGCAGACCGTGTAGTGTCGTGGCAGAGACCCATGCCAAGCTGCTGGGCTGAGAGCAAGACCAGGAGAAAGGATGGCACACAAAAAGAGACAGTTAGTTTACAAACCTTTTTGATTTCACTCTGGGTTTCTCTAAATGAAAAAGAAAACAACAATATGTCATTCTAGTTTCTGTGCTCATAAACACCATTTATTTTTTAAGTTTTAACCCTGTATTGTTATTTTGTTGCCCTTCATTTAAGGACAAATCTTATGTTCTTCTCAAAACCCCAACCAATCAAAGTCCTGTCACAGTGACCAAGCCCCTACCCAAAAGCACATGTTCCCTTTTTCCTCATGTGTTGTTCTCGGTATGAACTTTGACTCCTTTCAGCCATTACTGTAAACTTTGCTGGCACATGTGACTGACCAGCGTGCAGTAAGTAAAATCATGCTTTCTTATCCCAGCTCAACTGCCGTGATTGTAACTTGCATTTCCCATGGCAGCAAGCAATGCTGGACCCTCCCTCAGGTAACGCACTGCCTTCTGGTCCCAATGCCTTGACAGCTGGTCTGGATTTGTTTTGGTCTATACAACCTCTGCTGCGGTTTGAACAATTCCTATGCCTTTCATTGTTCTCTGTCAAGAAAGTAATTTCTGTGTGGTGCCAGCTTGGGGGAAAACTGGGGAGAAGGTGTCAGAGCAGCACCCGATGGAGAAAGAGACAAAAGAAGGGGCTCCTCAGTGCACCCCCTCCCACCTCCCACCGTTGCTGGGAGGTGGAATATCCCCGTCTCCTTTTCTTGCTGTTTCTGCCTCTTCCTCCTCACCCATCCCCCAGAAGCCTCCCCCCGGCAGGTGTAACTCTGGCCATCGCACCCCGGGGTGGGGGATGAGGCTGGGCACAGCGGCAGCTCAGCAGCAAGGGGCCGAGCTGCGCTTTCTACTTCAGCTGCAGAGCCCTTCCCTGCAGCTTTCCCTTCTTTTTTCTCATCTTCACTACATATTGCCACATTGTTTTGGCTCTTTTGATTGGTCCATCTATGTTGCTTTCTGACTGCTGGTTATTGTGTCTGTGAAGTACAGATGACTGGCTAGGTACTATGCATCCCTCGATTAATTCCTCTCCCATTCCCCACATTGCCACACGCTCCTATGTTTTGAATCAGCCACACGGGTGAAAATCTGGAGTAAGTCTGTTACACTGTATGATCTGTGGTAATTTATAGCAGATTCTAATCCCTTCCCTCTTCATGGTTCCTGGCTGTACCATAATAATATCTTATTAAATGCTTTAGACAGCTGAGTAATCTGTTTGGCTATCTCATATCTGTGTTTCACTGCTCTAAGCCCATATGCTTTTGTTTTCCCCATGTCACGTGTGTTGATTTGTTTGTCTAGCTCTGTTTCTTGAAGACTGCCATACTCACTCTTTCCTCAACACTGAAAACCTTTCAGTGTCCTCCATCCTACCTTATTGTATCCACTTTCAGCTATTGCAATGCTCCTTTCTTTACCTGCCTGCACTCCAGGGGACACGAAAAAGCTCAGCCCAACTGGGAGAGTTCATATGAGCCTGCAAGACCTGGTGTGGTCTACACAGACACAAGAATAAGGAGCAGCTCAGGGAGCTGGAGTTGTTTAGCCTGGAGAAAAGGAGGAGGGGAGACCTTATCGCTCTCTACAATTACCTGAAAGGAGGTTGTAGCGAGGTGGGGGTCAGTCTCTTCTCCCAAGTAATAAGACAAAAGGAAATGGCCTCAAGTTGCACCAGGGGAGGTTTAGTTTGGATATTAGGAAAAATTTCTTCCCAAAAAGGGTTGTCAAACATTGGAACAGGCTGCTTAGGGAAGTGGTTGAATCACTATGCCTGGAAGTATTTAAAAGGTGAGTAGACATGGTGCTGAGGCACATGGTTTAGTGGTGGTTTTGGCAGTGTTAGCTTAACAGTTGGCCTCGATGATCTTAAAGGTCCCTTTCAACCAAAACAATTCTATGATTCTAAGATCTGGTGTCTCTTTCAAGGGTTAGTCTCTCTGTGGCGCCATGCTCTTGTGCCCGTGGATCTCTGGAGAGCATAGCTGGCCAGCACATACAGGACGAGACTGGGAGCTGGTTTGGGATACCTATTAGAAATGTTCACTTTGTTATCCATGTGCCTCCCTGCCTCATCTGTGAGTCTAACAGAAACAATTCCCTGGAATGCAGTCTGAAAACGGTGTTAGAAGGTTGCCAGGCATAGGCTGGGAAATAATGGGAAAATATTGTTAGGCTGTGATTTATTTTTTTTTTCTCCTGGGGAGCTACTCTGTCTCTGAGGTAGTCCCTTTAGGGCTCGTTCTAGAAACAGCGAACTGATGTTTAAATGCATGATGTCTCTTTGGTGTAGAGATGAGATTCTAGGAATGGAAGCTGATTTTTACATGTATACAAAATACAGAGCTGAATTCCCTAGTTGCTGTCCGGTCACTTGGCTTCTAGCCAAGAGGTTATCCTACAAGCTCACTGTGGAGGTTTCCCCTTAAAAGGGTAACTGTAACTTTGCATGGCATCTCCTGCATTGGAAAGTTTACTGGAATAGGGATTTACTTTACACAGAAATGTGACTTTTTTTAAAACAGTTTTTAAACAAATATTTGGACCAGTAGACAGGCTATGGTAGGTGGAATCGTATCACTAAAATGTGCTGATATTGGGCATTAAATTCTCTCCTACAAAAAATAAAGCATACACTGGCAAACGCTCCCAATGTTTAATCCTCGTCCATTGAATGATATTGTTATTGGTCTCAAAGGCTACGTCCTCCTGTGAGGCAGAAGAAGTTGTCTAGATTTCACCCCATAAGATTTCTTGTTGAACCATTCAGTACTGATAACTATAATAAACTCTCTCTTCCTAGAGAAATAACCATATTCTCCAAGGTTATGTAAAAACAACAAATTTAGGACCTTGCAACGTCATGTTTACCAACTTTTTTACAGTTGAGGACTTAACTGACAAGCTTGGTGCCTTCAGCCGTTCTCTGACTCTTCAGCTAAGGAATTATTTCTGAAGTTAGATGGCGTTACAGGCTTTCTGTTATTCATACTGCTTATTTAAAGTGAGCCATTATTTTCAGAACTTATACTTGTAAAATTTAACAGTGTTTACAACCTTACTGTTTGCAGAAGCTCTGCAAGCTCCTCAGGAGGACTGTCAGGTTAGCAGGACATGGTGGATAGAGCCTAGGCTGCACAGGCTATTCCAGCTCCTCAAATAAGGGGAGCATACTTGGTGGGGAAAGTCATTACCCAAGGAATGCAATGACAAAACAGCACACTATTGCAGGGTAGTACTGGACATTTCACAGGATCATAAAAATCTTGGCCTCCATTCATCGAGGGCCTTTAAGCAGCTTAGCGATCCAACTGTAGTCAAGTGCCTAGCAGAACAAGTGCTTTCTTAGTGTTACATTTGGTTTTGTAAATCTATCATGTAAAACTACATGACATTCATTAAAAAAAAAAACCCAAAACAACAACCAACCAACCAAAAAAGCATTGTATTGATCAGGGACTTTACAACTGCGCAAATACTGGCTTACAACTGGCTTCAGAGAAAGTAACTGTTTAGATGTATAGTTTTAGCATGGGGTTGTCTCAGGAATGATCTGAAGATTATTGGATTATAAAAAATAGCTTTTTTAAACATGAATATAAATAATTCTGCTTTTCAGTCACAATGAAAAACATTCATGTGTTTGCTCCAGTTACATTGGTTTACATATTTTAACAGTTGAGGCTGATTATTCATTTTGGTCACAGCAAATCTCCATATAGTAGTAAAACGACTAGGAAACACTGATCTTGAATTTAAATGCTCCTTATTCTAATATGAGCATTAGCTGTTCCTGAAAACACTTGAGTCATAGCACAAGAGATATCTTTTTGGTCAATTTCTCCAAATTTGGAAGGCAGGATTGATAACAGTTTAGTTAGACCAGTTTCATAGAATCATGGAATCACAGAATGTTTTGGGTTGGAAGGGACCCTAAAGATCATCTAGTTCCAACCCCCCTGCCGCGGGCAGGGACACCTCCCACTAGATCAGGTTGCTCAAAGCCCCATCCAGCCTGGCTTTGAACTCTTCCAGTGATGGGGCATCCACAGCTTCTCTGGGCAACCTGTTCCAGTGCCTCACTACCCTAAGCACTTTACTAAGCAATTTACTTAGCAATTTACTGTTTACTAAACAGTGTTATGGAAAATGACACCTCCATTTAATGTGAAGTCTAGAGAAATGAATATGCAGTGGGGTTTTTATTCATATTTAGGATATAAGCCGAATGGATTTCATGATGGCAAACCAGAAGACAAGAATGTATGCCTGCACATGCCATGTTTCTTCTTTATTCTACCTCTAAAAGCTTGCTTAAAAAGCCTTAGATTTGTAGTTCTGTCACAGTTTCTTCAAAGTGGGGGAAGGGTAGGCAAGGTATGAACTTAACAGTATTTACATTTGAACACTAAGCAATTTCTGAAGAGTGTGGTAGGAACTAGTTATTGCAAGAACTATTATTTAGTTTAATTGATCCCAGCTGGGCTTGGAAGAGATTCCAGCCAAAAGCATGCAAATGCTTGCCAAGAGCCTGTCATATTTGATAGCTCACACTGCTATGAACTTGGCTAAGAGAGGTCAGTCACATAGCAAAAACTAAGCTCTCCTCCGCTGTATCCAGGCTAGCTTAAAAATGCAGATATGTTGCCAGCTGACTAGCAAGCCTTTCTCCTTTCAACCTTGTTTTAAGAGGCCCCTGCTTTCTTGGAAGTGGGGGAGTGCAGCGCTGTGAAGCAACGGGAAGATGTTCCACACGTGGAGCGATGGGCAGGCACAGCTGCTCTAGGATCCTCTGGGCATCTGTTTTCATTAAAACTTCACTTGTGCATTTGACCTATTAGATGGATTCAGCCCATGTCACTGGTAAAGGTACACAGTGTATGTAACACCACTAATTAATCAATCTCACTTTAAAAATCTCCCCTCTGTCAGAAATACCTTCTTCTTCTTTTTAGGGTACCTCCCCCTCAGGCTTTCATTAACTTTGTTAAAGATTAGAAAAGTTTGTGTAACATAATTTCGGACAAACCATGACAACAAATGTCCCGTATTTATTACAGGAGCAGGCACATTAAATCTGATGAATTTCACATTGCTTTCCTTCCTTGACAGCTACCTGAATAATTTAGGATAGAACAATAATTGTAAAGAAATATGAAACATCTAATTAAGGACAATTTCCTTCTAAATTCACTTAGTAAGCATAATTATTTATGATGTTCAAAAGACCTAAGCAGGCACCTCTTTCCTTGTTGAGATTTATACATCAGGTCTCCTCTGTCTGTTTTCTCTGTTGGGCCATAACCACTGTGGTGGAACTCTCTCAGCCTCTCCAGAGAAGTAGTTCCACTTTGCCTAAATAATTAAATATTCCTTGGACCAGAGGACTGGAACCTCTACAAAGGGCTTATTTTTTCCCTTCTTCTTTATTATTTGTTTCCCTCTCACCCGGTGAATATTTAATTACAAAGTGGAAATGTCCAACAGGAGAGATGAAGTCAGGGAAGATCCTCTAGGTCAGGGGAACTGGCTTTCGAACAACGTTGTCCCACTGGAATGAAACAAAATTATCCTTCCACAGCTGAAGATCTGGCTAATTTAATCCAAAGCACTGTCATTTTGTTTTTCAGAATAAAAACTTTCAAGGAGCACTCTTATGGGGAAAATTAAACAAATACTATGGACACAATCACTAAACTTAAAGAATACATGTTACACAGGTTTATTATTATTAAATTTGGCAAGTAAGATATAGAAATGAACACAGTGTAACAAAGTGAGGGTCTTACCTATCATAGGGAATAAATAATGGGATATGGAGGTTCAGGAAATCACTCAAGTGATGTGAAACATCCAGGCCACTGACTGGTCGCAGTCAAAGCATGCTACTATCTGAAGTGGTTACTGAATTAAAAATAAGCTATAAATCTGTCCATCTCCTATGAACATAAATATGTAGCATCTTTGTTATTGTTAGATGGTATTCTCGCCAGAGGGGCAGTCTGGGCAGTGGCAGGGAACGCATTGTCGTCTCTCAGTTGTTTTCAGAATCTGCTGAGCATTCATTGCAACATGCTATGAGACTGTTCCTGCTGCTGTCAATAGCGGATTAAGAGTGGGAGAGACCACTATGAATTTACGGAGAGTGAATGGCAGGGTAGGTGCTAGATGCTGTGTGCATAGAATGGTGAGACTGCAAAAGCAGAAGTGAGAGAAAGCCAACAAATAAGCACTCTAGTATTAAAGCACTGAAGAATCAGATTTGTTAAAAAAAAAAAAAAAGGGTCATTATGTTTATAAACTCTATGGTCATTTCACTCATTTAACAGCTCAAGCTTCTGAAAAGATCTGCTTCACACTGGCCACATTTAGAGATTAAAATCTTGGATGTTTGTGACAATTATGCTAACTTTACACCAGCTACCTAGCATCACCCTCTTGACAACCCTCTTGCCTTGCATACCCACAATCCAGGTGTTAATTTCACAGTGAAAAACTGAATGGTCACGATCACCTTACAGCATTTCTATTTAACAGCATCTGCTTAAATAGAGGGAACATATTTCAAAGAGCAATTATGGTCTGGACACAGACAAAAATCAGTAACAGATTTATTGGCAACTTTATTGCTTAACCGGAGAGAAACACTATGTGGGAAACACTGTTAGGTCAACATTCAAAACTGGATACTCCAATAGAATGATTTTGGCAGCCAGATACTAGAAATGGATATTTAGATGCCAGATGTAGGTGTTTCGGTGAATTGAGTTCCACCTACATAAAGTACAGCACCTCTTTTTTTTAGTTGGTCAAATGTAAAAGGGTGACCCATCATAATGAAGAGAGGCAAAGCTAAGTCTTGGACTAAAATGGTGTGATGGGGTTGGCTGGGCAGAATCAGGTAGAGATACAACATTGATTATTTCGTATTCTCTCATACATTTCATGGCTTGCAATTCTGCCTAATTTAGTCTAGTTCAAGCTTTCAATAATCTGACTCCCTGAGCATTTGCCCATTTCTGTAGTTTCCTGGACTAAGGAAGAGCATGAAAAGCAGTGCAGATCCAGTTCAGGCACATGAGCAGAAGACCGTGATGATGTGGGTGTGGGACGTTTTTGCGTGGTGTTAATGGTAGGAATTCAGTGGGCTAGCATCCTGCTGGCGTTAGCAACACTCACAGTTGCTTTAGGCTACACCAGTAGCTTGTACCACCTTCTCTCAGGCAGCCAGTAAAACAGTAGGCATACTGTAGATGCTTGTCGCCACATCCTGTTTAACTTGGGCAGCCCCCTTTTGGCATTTCTGTCTTGGCTCGGAGTCTTGGTTATAGGCAGAATGATTGCAACTGTTTTAGATGACGAAGGATTTCTCATGTAGGGAGCACATTTCATGACTAACAATGTTTAATGTCAAGAGAAGCTGAAGTTTGTAATAGTACCACTTTTTGGACAAAAAAAAAAAAAGTAGCTTTTTAAACAAAAATGAACGTCTTTGGAAAGTTCAATTGAATGAGGACTTGGTGTAGCTTTTCAATGAAAATTTGGAGACCATAACTTCTCTTCCAATTTCTCCTTTAGTTTTGAATCTACTTACAGAAATATCCTTTGAAAATGGATTTTTTTATCAAGAATAGCATTTAAGAAACCAATTAAAAAAATCCCGTTTCTTCCCATTTTAGGAAATTGACATTAAAGCAGTTTTATATAGAACAGAGACATCGATTATGTAAATAACTATATAGAATACAGAAACTGATACTTAGAATAAATATATATGTTCTGAATAACACCGATTCAAGTATGGTAACTAATAGAAAAGGAATGTCATGTCTAACTCTCCTACTCTGTATATGTTACTAATTTTTTGTATATTCCTCAGTGCTTAGAAAGATATGCAGTAAAATGCTGCAAATTGTCATAGTGCAGTGGAGTTGGAATTAAAGCTTGTTGATTCAAACGCTGGATAAAGTCTCAAGAAAAATCTGAGTCTGTACTGATATCAAGGATGACATCTTTCTACTTTAGTGTCATCAGGGCTGTGTTCAAAGTAAATATTGTAGTACCTTACACATACAGTTCTCTAGAAACAGGTTTATTTTTTTAGTCCTGAACTAGCCAGATTCTAGAAACAATATGAAACTTCAACTAAGTGTGTTTCACTTAGAAAGGACTGTGCATGGGCTTTCATGTTTACTGAGGAGCACAACCAGTTGGTGACTGTCTTGACAGCGTAAGGAGGAGGGCAAAGAGGCTGCTTTGTTATACATACCAGTTATCTGCATACACAAAAGAGTAATGATCAATAAATAGCAAATAAATTCTCCGTTAGGTGGGTGGTAGATAAAAGCTACTGAGGAAGATCCACTCCAGTAGTTATATTGCTTCAGGAGGATAATGTGTCTATTAATTAAGGTCAATTAGAGAAGGGAGACCACGCTATTCTTGACCTTTACTTTAAATTATTCTTCAAATATCAATTCTTCTTTGCTGTAGTCTTTGTATAACAGAGTAAGGGTTCATTAAGGCTTCAAGGCGTGAAGGTAATGTACACTACTTAAAGGAAAAGGAATTCTGGTTTTCTCAGTTTTCTCTAAATGTTGGAAAATAAGACCATTTTATAAATTTCTCTAAAAAAAGGAAGCAACAAAAGGAAAAGTCCTCAGAGAGCTGTACTTTAACAACTTCAGATATTTTACATATAGGTCTCATCTTCAGGACCGCGCCATGCCAGTGAAGCACAGCTGTCACAACAGAAGAGACCTGCAGAAGAAACTCCTGAGCTGTAGTTGCCTGAAGCAGGTACAGGCATGGGGGTGGATATAGCCAGACGCCCGGCAGTGCAGGGATACTGAGTGAGGGTGCTACAAGCCAAGGAAAAACTGTGAAAGCAGTTTGTTTGGTTTGTGTGCACACGTAGTGCTTTAAGAATGCTGGAACCGATGACTTGCTTTTGATTCTTTAACAGGACATCTGTGGAAGGGAGAAGGCATTTGATGGTATACACAAAACTTGTAGTAATAATTTCACTTCCTAGAAGGGTTTTTGCACCTTGCATAACTCCTCAGGGAGTAAGGTTGTGTGTAGCGTGAATACAGAGCAAAACTATCTCCATACTAAGTTGTTGGAGAATTAGCCTGTCTGGTGATTCATACTTCAGCTATTACTCCAACTTGCCGCAAAGGAGCATTTTCTTTTTGTTTGTATAGCCGTGTCCTCAAATCAGAAATATCAGTTTTCATTCTTTTGTCTTATTTCAGTGGTCGCTGTTAACCACCAAGAGTATGTAAATAAAACAGACCATCTTGCATGTGTTGTCTGCTGTAAAATCACAGTTTACACTACATTAAAAGCAATGACGTAGCCTGACAAAGAATTAAACTGACCTTGTGGATCACAGTCTGACCTTTTCTTTTACATTGACAACATCAGTGTTGTGAATTATGGATTAATATTCATTTTTTTATATTCCTTTCTGAGTTCCAAGGCAACAGTTTATAGTAGTATAGAGGGGTTTTCTTTACTATTTCTCACTTCCTAATTTTTGCTTTCCCTCCCTTTCCATTATGTCTTTTGTTTGTCTTTTTTCTCCTGTCACTCATGTTTTTTCTTTACCAATGGCACTTGAAAGATATTGAATTATAATAATGTTAAGCATTTTTATGGTTGATATTTTAATAACGTGCGTTCTTCTTTTTATTTCAGTTCAGAGTCTGACCATTCAAAATCATGAACACAGAGCAGAGTTGCATGAGAAGTTAGCTACCACTGGTTTAATATGCACCTACCAGGAGAACAAAAGTCTTAATCTGAATTTTCAGTCTGGGCTTTTATATTTCTGTGGTCCCTTTCAAATCAAATTGCATCCTTTTCCTTTCTGTGGCCTTCAGATCAGTCTTCGCAACTTCTAAGTGGCGGATAAAGGAAATCCTTATTGCTTCAAACAGCTCTTCCTATTCGTAAGGACCTACACTATGGTTTCCTAAAATACAAGCTGACAAGGCCACTCGCCTATGAAATGCTTCTGGAGGTAGTTTCAGAACTGGAATTACGAAGCCTGGTTCCAACTAGCTGTTGTCTGTGTCTTGCCTCGGGTGCTAAGGGGTGTCAGCAGAGCCCTTCCCCAACACAGAGCCCTGAAGTCCAAAGGAAGAACAATGACCTATGCCATGTGAATTCTACTCAAAAGCCAGAAGGATAAATATATTTTTTAAACAAGATTTTAAGCTAAAATGTTCAAACTGAAAAGGACAAATATGAGAAGGCACTAGCCTTATGTAATGTAAAAGCTGAATCACTTCTTTAACAGCTATAGTACTTAAATGAACACATTCAACTATATTTAATTATATTTTCTTTCCTGTTTGCTTGATGGTATGCCCTGTTACGAACTTCAGCTATATTGCTATTAAATAAGGATATTTTTCACTGTTCAGGTATGAGTGTTTAAATGGTGCTAAATTTCCAGTTATGTAGATGAACTAATTTAATTTTTAAAAGTTTTTATTCTAATGGTAACGCATTCTGAATTAATTCACAGTTCAAGTTCTGAAATGGTTTGTAAAGTTTTGCTTGATTCTTGAGTACTTCCAGGCACTTGAAAAAACATGGCTCAGAAAAGTTCAGTGTTCTGTTTCTGAAACTCACCAGTTAACCTCAGCGTTATTAATTTAGCAATAAACTTTTGTAAGAACTGCAGTTTCATTTGACAGTATAGTTTACAACTTTATAGACAAACCAGACATTAAAATTCAGATAGCTTCTGGTTTTATGGAAAATGGCAGAAAAACAAGGGTTTTTTTGACCCAGTAACTTTTCTTGACTTCAAGTCAAGATTGGTAGGCCTTAGTATTGTTGAAAATCAGAGTTGTCCATTAATATTTAATATCAGTCATAGGTTAAAACTGCTTGTAGGATGATAAACAACCTGGTTTTGCAATGGATATTTTAGTTCACTGGATGCAAAGACAAGTAAAGGAAACCCCAGTATGCTTACTGTTCTGCACACTTGCCGTCCTCTGTGGCCACCCCAAGGCTGCAGTACCCATAGGGGTCAACTGGAAGATTAATCTTTACTGAGCGTCTCTGCCTGATGCCCTGTACTCTACAGCAAGGAGCCAAGTATCAGTTGATCTCACAACTACCTGGAGTACATGAAGGTTTACTTATAATTCAGGACTTCTTATTTCAAGACCAAACACCTTACTTGTGGTTGTGTTTGTTTATTTCCATTTTCTTATCTACTCTTTTTTTAAAAAAAATCTTTTTTGTATTGCTAAATACTGGACAACGTTCAAGTATTGGGTTACATCTTTTCTGTTTGTATGTACTAGAGTTTTTCTTTCATACTCTCTATTTATTTTAAATCTCGTTGCACATTTCATTTAATGCCTAGATTCCTCCTTAGCAATCAGGAGCTCTTTCAAACAACTTTTTTTCTGTTGCTGGATAAGAAGGAAAAACTGACATTTTCTTTTGTAACAGCACTAAGTTGTCGTACATTAAAACTCGAAAAGCACTGCCAAGTCTTCCAGCTGTACTTTCCCCCTTTAGTTTTACTGATCCTCCTTTCTGCTCCTTCACATGTCTCATATAACTAGTGATGTTTCTGAATGCTTCTTTTATCAGCAGGGATAATCTTTGTACGTCAGCTTTGCGGCTTTCCATTTAGTCCAAGACATGTTTGCCTCAAATATAAACAAACACAAATTTTGTAGTACACTTTGTCCGCACCAACTGACATAGCTTTTTGGATAGGTATGATATCACTGGAGACCAGCACTATTAGTACCAGAACTTTTCTTAATCTTTTTTGATTCCACCTCCTGACATTTTCGTTGATGTTCAATATTTGTGCTGCCACTTTGAAGTCCTCATAATACAAGGGCATATCTCAGATTCTTGCACAATTTGTCTAATATGCCTCGTCCACAAAGGAAAAATAACTTTATACTGCTCAAGAGCAGCCTGTGTGAGACTTTTCAGCTACTGGTGACTCATAAGCTCACGATCAGTTCTGCAGCTCTGATGGTGCTGAGACTGTTGGGGAGGTCAGGTATGGAATGAGGGGAGGAAGCCAAATGGTGCTGGTGAGCCTGCCCTGGTTAGGAGTGGGCTGCCTATCTAGCAGGATGGTGGGATGCCTGGGACATCCCTGCTGCCACCTGCTCACTGTGACCCATCCCCAAAGCTCCTGACATGACACAGGCTTCATGGTCTCTGGCCATAGGCAACTCTCCGAAGGGCTCCTCAAGCTGTCCAAGACAACACTATGAAAGCTAAGAGGGAATCTCCATTAAAGAAGTTCAGGTGAATACTCCTGTTGTCTAGGAGCCAGAAGCCAGGCTTTCCAGAAATCTTTGGGTGCTTTTACCTTAGTAAAATCCTGAAGTTGCCAGTTTCAATTTTAAGTGCAAAGCAAATATCCACTCAAAACAGTGAATGTTTCTTTATTAAGACTAAGCTGTTTGCAATTATAAGAAAGCAAATACTGATTTTAGAAAATACGCACTGCTAATTTCCACCTGCATTTGATTCAGCTGTGTGCCAAATACCCGGGTTTCAGCACCTACATGTTTCCAGGATGTTTTTCACAAGGCAAATGAAAATTAATTTTAAATGTGTTATGAAAACAACAGGTGTTTGGGATTTTTTTCATTTATGTCCATGCCACTACTGCATGATAAATAAAAAGAGATTGCTGAGAAAAGTGTATGGACAGCAACCGGGGAAAAAAAGGGCAAAGTTTTTATAAATTTTATTATCACATCAACATTATACTTAATGAGAGTTTTAGTCATGTCTATAAATACTTAATAATATAATAAAGTTTTATAATAACTACATCATATGTGACTTACAGTTTTTTCTTTAGTCAAACTTGGATTGGGAATTTAATAGTAAAGACATGAAATCTATTTGCACTTTACACCACACTTTTTTGTACAATTAGATTATCTGTTGTTACTATTAACATGCCATGTGTGTTTAACACTGTAAATTGGCTTACCCTCCTATTTTGAAAGTCAAATGCCAATTTTTCTTCCACAAGGTGTCAAGTGTGACTATTGTAATGGTGTTTCTCACAGGTGATAAAATTTAGCATTGAAGGTTTTGCTAGAAGACATCCAACCGTCTTCTATCAGATTGGAAATATGATGTGACTGCAGCCCTCCAATGTATTTTGACCTAATAGATGGGAAAAGAATGGAGAGGGTACTACAAAGGGGAGGAGGAGAAACAAAGAGAGGCAATCAGAAGAAAGAGAGAGAAATGGGAAGAAAAAGTACCCGCTTTAAGGCGTGCTTTTGGACTACTGGCTATTTTACAGAGAAAGAGGCCACACAACTCAACCCTCCTCCTTTGGCGCAGAAGTAAAATGAAGGATATGTGGTGGATGTCTGGTGTTCAGATATCTTTGCTCCTGGCTATTCCCTGCATGTGTTTCCTCCTAATGGGAGATCTTCCCCTGTGTGTAATAGAGGTGGTCAGAGGGTGGCTGCAAAGGTATGCGTAGAAAAACTGGTGAGAATTCAGTCAAAAGTTTGAAGAATTGTTCACCACCTCTAATGGCAAATGATACTCTACGTGTGCATAGAATGAAAGAGAAAAGCTTACCAGAAACGTGTGATTTTCATATGACAAGACACATAAGAGTTGTGAAGACACATTGAATATGTTTCTTCCGTACAAATTTTCATATATCTTGAATTTGGAGTTTACTTTATTAAATGACTTGAAGCTTTAGTGTTACCTGGCCTTCTTATCATTTTGCTCTCCAGAACTGGATGAAGAACTCTTGTTTTATAAGCCAAGTATATCTGAAGCTTGATTGTGTCAGAAGTATTCACTCTCCTCAAGGTTTAAATCAAGAACCCCTCTCCCCAATGCAATGATGTAGCATAAAACCCTGGCAGAAACTCTATTTGGCTTTCTTCTCTATCTACACACAGTTTTAGGCTATCAATGTAAGAACAGATGCACAATCAGAGTACTTTAGCCAACGGAAATATAATGGGGAGCTGAGTCTTGTTATCGTTTAGCATATATCCAAATTATAAAGCTAGTTCCTAATTCCTATTGATTAAAAAATAGGCTTCCAGGGTAACAGGATCACCCGTGTCTTGTTTTCATATTGGTACGCTGTCTGACACTGCAGCTGTACTGCCTCCCCTCGTCATGCCTCAGGGAAAGTTTGAGTTCAGAGAACAAGTTGTCCTGTGTTGGTAGGTGACTGAGTTTGATTATACAACAGTTTGTGCATGTAATCAATGGAGAAAGTCACTATAAACCTGACAAGTAACTCATTCCAGCACTGAGCCAAAGATCAAGTCAATGTGTAAATGTGGAAAATGGGGACTGGAGGATGAGCTTGATCTTTAGCTCGTGTCTGTGCAGATATCTGTATAAAGTGTGACAGTATTGTAATGAAGAGGTAAAAGTACCAAATACTCAAAAATCAGAACGTAACATTCCGTTACCAGTTATACAGCAATACAAATTGTTGCACATTATTAAAAATGCAAATGGTTATTCTCTGCTAGGAAATAGCACCTCTATTTTTTTATCAGAATAAAAGGGGGAAACTAAAGATCCAATTGAATCTATTCCAAAGCATTTTAACATTTCAAGAAAGTACTCATTTTGTACAAGACTTTCCAAAGAAACTTGTATCTGATAGTAAGAGGAAATGAAAAACCTTCATTTTAGAGCCAAATTCCCCTCTGTTTTACCATGTTACCTCATAGAAGAATGCATTGCTCTGGGAAACCAAGCTCAGAAAAATCTTCCTTTTGCTTTGGCTTGTTGTTACTGAAGATTGCAGGATATTATAAGCTTTTTGTATGACTTAATTATTGTTTTCAGTGAGAAAAGGGGATTTTTAATAGTAAAAACTAAAGCTGAAACAAGAAGTAACACAACTCTCTAATGAGACTGACACTAAAACTGTAATCAACATCTGAGGGTCAGTTGAGGATGTATTTGTGTGCCTTCTACCTGAAATAAATGTTTCATCTCCTTCTTACAGGTTCACTTTTCATGTAGGCCATCAACAATACTAGTCTGTTTTGGAGTTCAATGTTGCCAGATAATGAGAATAAAGTTTTTTAAAAAAGTTTAAAACTGGTGTAAAAAAAAAGGCAGGTAATGAAAAGAAAGTAATTTGCTGAGCCATACCTTTGTAACCTTGCACAGAATAAATGGTGGGTCACATAAATAAATGAGGGAGGAATCAAAGATTACAGGATAATAAGCAGAAATGCTACAAGTGTAAATAGGTAACTAGTCCACATTGTGGATGAGGTGACAGCAACTGGTTCCAGTTCAGGTGCCATGTGGGCTGCCGTATGCCACTGCGAGGTTACTGTGGTCACTGACAATGAGGGAAATGACACGAGTAAGCTTTTACCTATGTACTGCAGGAAATCGCTTCTGTTTTGCACAGCATGGAGAAGATGCCCTGGTAACCCCAGCTGGTAGACAGATACAGAGCAACTTTAAAGTTGTTCTAACTTGTTGGAGAGAATCACTTTTACACAGCCATAAGAATTTGGAGAAAATAAGAGTAGTAAAAAGCTGTATTTCTCTTTCCCTAATTGGACACATTACCTAAGGAAATGTTTAGCCAGTGCCACCAATCACTGTCTAGGATTTAAATTAGGGAAATTATGTAAGCGAACATTTACTTCGTATTCCTTGTCCCCTCAAATTAAATTTGAACTGAACCTTCCATTTTGATGCAGGTCTTATAAAGACAAATTTGAATTAATTGAATTTATTCTGGTTTTTATACTTGATTTTTCAAAGCGAACTTGCTGCTCAAGACACTGGTATTACAAAAGTGATGAAATTATCATGGCAAGAACATCACATTGATGCAGAGAGGGAATGAGATTCTCTCTCTTGAGCAGATGCTATTTGAAGATAATGCAGTACATGAATACTGATATTCATTGTTGGAAGCCTGGCCAAGGGATTTAGTACCACTTACAACTGTAAGCATTCATATGGAAGCATTATGTCAAAGAAGGAAACAATCCTCACCTCCAGCCTAAACTGGAGGCAACTGGCTACTACTGACTTCACACATAATGTCCTTTACTTGAAATTATTAATCTAAGCAAGTTCCTACATCACTTTACACTTACTTTTTTTCCTTTGCGTTTGCTGACAAAGGGGACTTGCTGTATGTTCTGGAGAGAAAAAACAGTAACAGATATTTGAAAAAAACAGATGTGGCTTCTTTATGTCATTGTTCTAGAGAATAGTTTTCTATGAATTCTTAATTTTTAGTGATGGATAAGTGATTGAAAATGTTGGTGTAAGCCACAAAAAGTAATCCTATTAATAAATGCATTCTCTGTCAGATAAAATACTATCTGTAAAGGAGAGAGAATAGTCATACTTCATTATAAAATTATTTTAATCTTTTCAGGATTATATAAATGCCCTTGTCCTTATATTCTTCATTGTTAATTTGCACATTTTTTTTTAATTAATGGAATTAATATAATTTTGTTAAGAGACATTTCAGTGTACCCTGTAAAGATTTCAACCTGACCTAATATATGTTGCCATCAAAAACTTTTATCACTTGCTCAAGTAGAATGTAGGTCAGGTCAATATTCTGCAGAAATTCTCAAGTTATCTGGAAAATTAAAAACATATAAACCATAGATGTCCTGAAAGTAAAGACTTCTAGCTAGATTTTTTTAAAGGAGAACGTATTTAAAGCCACTTTCCAGACATCAAGAGTAGACAAGTCTCTCAAATGTCTTCATTCCAGTATGTTACTAAAATTCTGTAGGATCTATAAAAGCATGACAAGCATACAGTGTAAAATTTGTTAGTCACATCATATTGTCTGGACAGCTTTTGCCCTGACCTGCAGTAGCGTGTGTCAGAGAGGGAGCTACTAGAAAGGTGTAAGAGCAGGAATGCGTACTCTAAAATGGACCTCAATACACAGAATACTACTGTAGCTACATGTGGACTTTATTCTTAGCGATGTTATTCTAATGTAAAAGCCAATATGGAACGCATCAGGGAGAGAATAGATATTTCTAACTTACACTTCAACTTCCGGCTACATATCAACATGTTGCACTATGGGTAGCTGGAAACAGACAGGATGGTAAATCCTAAGACAAAAAAAAATCTATTTGGCCTCGTTACAAACAGGAAAGAGTGTTGTAGCCTTGCCTTTCCCTTNTTTTTTTTTTAATTTTTTCCCCCCAGGTTTTTGGGAGCTAGGGTTTTTGAGCCTCACTCTTCAAAGAAAGCCCTTCCTGTAAGATCAAGGGCTATTAATACAAATGAGATATTTTAGCACATTCTGGCAATACTGGGTCACTGTGCATCAGTGCTATTTTGCAGCGTTTGATATATATGAGGGCCTCAACTTTTATTATTGTGCAGCCAGTTTACACTGGTGTCCCAGTTTAAAAAAATCCTAGAGACAGATCATTGACCCTTACTGCTCAGTGTTACTGAATCTGATGAAAGAAACAGTTCTTATTGCTGGAGGAACAAAACAGAAATGAGAATAAAGTTCTGACTTTTCACAACATCTTAAAGAAAAATCTGTATTCATGCAACACAAAAAATGTCCAGGGATTGCCAAGAGTTCTCATGCTTCCATTTACCTAACTTTCTCTAGCTGTGACTTTTATATAACTTTTAGCTCTAGTATCTGTATGTTGTTCTGATGGGTAACCTTCACACTAAAAAAAAAAAAAAAACCCAGCAGGTCTTGGTATATAGTTAGAGCCGCCACTAGCGAAAGACACCACTGATGACAGGGAGGAAAAAGGTTAAAATTAAAAAGACTTGCAGGCAGGAACAAAGGTATGAATATTCGCTTTGAACCTGGGAGCCTCACAAGCCGCCCTGCCAGTGTATCCCAGGTGTAGGCCACATGAGCTGGGGAAAGAATGCGGCTGTGAGGAGCGTGATGACAGGTCCAAGTCTGTTCTGCATTCATCCCAGCATGCACCGGTACATCTGTTATGCATTTACAAAAGGTTAACTTTTTCTTGCATTTTCTTTTTCTTGGTAAAGTTATTCAAACAAATTTAAGCAAATATTGAAACCATTATCACAACAGCAGCTCAGAAACTCTTTGAAAGAAGAAGATGTAGTCCTGGCCATAAAGTGGTAGCACCGACACTCCCTTAGAGCTGCTGTAATGGCGCTGCCTTGGTCTCCATGTGAATCTTCTGTTTTCATGCAAAATTAGCAACAGAGTGATGACTTGACAGCTCACGTGTGTGTGCTAAGATTAAGGTAATCCTGAGACAAAATGTTTGAATGGCTGCAGGAATGTACATCTTCTGCTGCACTGATGGAGTTGCAAGGTGCCTGCAAGTCAACTGAGGGCAGGGAGGGTGGTCTCAGAGGATGCCCTGAAGGCTGAGGCCCACCATGGCTTCCTCCCAGCAACACACTGGGGTTTATCTCTGAGGCACACTAGGCCGTGTGGGGTGATGGTGTAGCTCCAAGACTCGTCCTGATAGGTAGTCAAAACAAGGCCAGACCTCCCATCCAAGATCCATACCTTAGCACATCTGCCACACCATTTATACACTAACATTTAGAGCTGTAAGATGAGTTTACAACCTGTATATGTGGGCATGTTTTCCATTCATTTTCAACCAGCAAGTAATCTTGCTAGTTTTATTAAACAAGAATAGCAAGGAACATTATTTATTTCTGATAGCATCCTCAACCTGCTAGATATCAGCCGAATTGTCAGTGAGGCTTGGATCCTGACTCAGAATGTTTCTGTGCTTAAGAGGAAAAGCTAGACATGGGATATAGAAATCATTTGTTCACCCCTGTGTGAAGAGCCCTAAATAGTGAATGCAAGACAATAGGATATAGTGAGAAAGATGGAGGAAGAAATGGAAAAGAAAGAGCTTGTTTGGATTTTGCTCAGTATTTTATTTGAGAGTCCAGTTGTTGTACAGAAATTAAAAGCTATGAATGTAAGTGGTTGATAAAGCCATCTTTTTGAAATCCCAGATAAGTGTTAAAGTTTTTGCAATTTTAAAAGGAAACAAAAAAATAAACTCCCAAACTTAGGGCTCACTCAAAAACCTGCAGAGTCCAAAGGAAGAGCTCTTTGTGCAGCTGGCTGAGGATAACATTATTAGTAGCCTGCCTGTGTCTGTGCTCATTGCTCTGAAATGGATGAAGGGATATCTGTTATCCATGTTGCTACAGGCCACATTGAACCCTGAATTGGAACCTGGAGCAGCATGGGAACCTAGGAATTTTTTTTTTTTTTAAAGCGGTATCGTGCTGGAACGATACCGTCTGCTGTATGTGTTGCAGAAGCACAAGGTTCTGAACTCTCTTTGGCAGGTTTTTGATTCCTTTATGATATTCAGAAATCTGTGCAGCCAAAGTGGAGAGGGGCCAAGTTCAGGTCGATGCAATTGCCAGTGTTGAGTCTTTTCCTTATATACCAGGGCTGAAGGGAATCATCTGCTCCTCAGATGTTTTTATTTATTATTTTGTGCAACAAGATTCCAAGTTAATCTGCAATAATAACAAAGTTTTATTATAAATGTGATTAACTGCTTTTAAAACTCAAAGTGATTGTTGAATGGCTTTGGTTCAATGAACCATTGGAGGTTTCTGGTCTTTGACTCTCAGCACTTATCTCTTGTGAAGGCAGAAGACTCTGAATTTAGGACTACAGCAAAGTAAAAAGGAAACTGAAAAATAAACATATGCATGACTAGATCTCAGGCAGGGTGGTCCGCAACCTTGTTGGTCTAAGTGTTTCTGTTTTGCTGAGGAGAGCAAGCTAGGCAATGTTGGTGATTGCCCTAGAGTGGAAGGGCCCCAGTTGTTGAGTCTGGGGGCCTTCAGGTTGGCCACCAGCCAGGAGAAGGAAAAGAGGAAAAACAATTTATATAATGGGAGAGGAGAGGGGCATGTAGAAAGAAGCAGCACATTGCTGAACCAGCCAGCAATGCAGGTCTTTGTGTTTCTGGTTTTATTGTGGCTTTGAAATGCACAATATTGCTGCATCTTTGAAGAAAGCTGTGATTTGGAAATCACACCTAATACTTGATTCTGATGGTAGAGGCTGAGCCTCCTTTTTCTCTCGATCCACAGGACACAGAAGGTCAGATCCATCGTAGGGACCTCTCTTCTGTCCTGTTTTATTCTGTCTACACCTACACAACCATGGTTGTGTGGCTTCTAGTAGTAAAAAGCCATCTGAAATGGTGACACACACAGTCCTCCTGTGTGAAACCATTATGAGTAATCTGACTGGATCTTTAATTTTTGTCAGATAGCAAAAGCATAGCAACTGGTGAAGGCAAGGCCATTTGCCCCTAAAATTGGTAAGGGGAACTCCGGGTGAAAATATTTGGGATGGGGTTTTCATGAAATACTCTCCTATTTGTTGAGAAGTGAAGATCAAACAGAGCCCTCCTTGCCCTACAATTATAAAAACAAACAAACAAACAAACAAACAAAAAAAACCCAACACCAAACCTAAACCTCACAGAACAAAACCTCAGACTGTACTGAACCAGAAATTTCTATCTGTCTTCTCTCCTCCATCCCTTCTTTCAACAACCTGGAATTATTCAAAGTCCCATTCTATGTTGGACTATTTTTTCCTTTTTCATGTGCTTAAAAAAACCACCAAACCTTAAACAGAGGCTTTTTACTTAAGAAAGGGAGAATAATTCCCCTCCTATAAGTATCATTATGGAATTTTTCTTTCACAAAACGTCTATCTCATCTCCTCCATTAGGATGATTAAAATCATTTTAATGTAGTGCCAACCGGGGGATTGTTGCTGTCCCTCAAAGAACTATTGTAAACACTTAATCTCCTTGTTTATATTATTCACATGTAGAAGGCTGCTTTCTGTCTCTGGACCTGCTAAACCTTTAGAGATATATCAGCTCTTTCATCTTTTTCCAGTGCTTGTTTCAGAAAGGGATTAGATCTGACTGTGAGTAGGGTAGGACTCGCTGCACAAGTGATAAGGTTATCAGACTCCAAGCCCTTCTCCATGCCATCACTTACTTTGACCTTGTTAAGTCAAGTTGCTTTTAGTGTTTTTTTCTGTTTTCTTTTCCTCCTCTATGACAGTAGTCGAAACAAGGTTTCTTGAAATCTTTACAAATTATCTGTAGTATAAAAGCACCCCCCAGGCTTTTGACAGCCTACCTTTAGCATATGACAGAATGGGTGGATTTAACAGCATCACTTCAGTGCTTCCCTCCTGTGCCTTCCCCAGCTGCCTCATTCTCTGGCTGTCATAACTTAGACATGATCTACCCCATGGTCAAAGACATGAAGCAAATAGGAACTTAAAAAAAGTTGGTACCAGAAAAACACCACACCACGTCCTGTGAGGCTAATACCAAATTCCTGACAGTGCTGGGCCTTCCAGGGGAAATCACAGTCTGCAAGGTGCTCAGCATCTTCTAAAGGCAATGATTCCACTCACATCTCTTCGTTCACGCAGCAGCCAGGACTGGATTTAAATACGTTTCAGCATTATAATAATAATATATGTATTCTGTGTAATTTTATCCAGGATTAACCAGGATTTCTTGTCTCATCCCAAAGTGTCAATCTTTATCTGTAGTGGGTTTATACCTTATTTATTTAAAATATTAACTTTACCATCATCAAAAAGTAACATTGTTCATTTCTTCCATTTGTTTTTTACAGCAACATGGTTTTGAGTTGACAGAGCAGCACATTGACTGAGTCTGCAAGTGGGAGGGAATTCATCCTGCAAATAGTCAGACTGATGGGAAGACTGATCTAGGACTAGTGGCACACTTATGCCGTATGTCCACTAAAGCAAAATAATGTATCGTATTCGGTACCCCATAAGGACTCTGCTGCTACTTGCTATGTCCTCCTGTGAAATTCTCTGGGAGAGGTTTATAAGTGCCACAAGTAACTTCCTTAAGATATTATCTCTTTGACTTTTAAATATTTTATATAGAGTGTGCTATATTACCAGTCTCATTAAAACTACTTTGTGCAGCACAGAATACCTAGTCAATTGACATTTTTCCTGCTACGTTCACCACATTCTTTCCATTGAAGCCGGTTCTAATTGGATTGAATCTTAGTGACAAAAGCCAAATTTAAAGTTGTTTATATGTAGCCAGAGAAAATGTGCTTTAGTCAGTAAATCTTCTGGTTGCACACAGATGACATTATTGAAATAGATAATCCTCTACAGATGCATTAATTTCATAATCTAAGAATGCCTCCTGAAGTATTTTACAGCAACAAATAAAGACCAGCTTGATGACGCAGCCTACAAGAACAATGGTAAATAAAACATTAGAGCAAGTCTGCAATTGCAAAGCCCTTAGAAAACTAGCCTTTTCCACTTGATCAAAATTTTATACACATCTTTTCCTATAGAATTTCTCTCTATCCATATTTATAAACTCAGTTATTTTACAGAATTATGGCTTGCCTCTAGGTGCTCCCCTGTCTGATCAAAGCTAAGAAGACCTGTAGCAAATTTTGTTGTTTGCTTGACACTTGGAGTAGCTGGCATTCACCCTGGTGTTCTAAGGTTGTACTGCCAAGGGAAAAAATATGACATGCATCCTTGTAAAATTTGTGCTGCTTTCTTTGGCATTCCCTTCTTTCAGGGCCTGAGTCCATGTGGTAGTTCTGCTTTGTTTTTTCTAATTACTAGCAGCTGAGAGAGTTTGTGTCCAGGGGAAAGAACTTTAACCAGATCTAACAGGTGCCCCAAGGCCAAAGCTTTTATGCAATAATGTGTAAAAAGAGATGTTTGCTGCACCTGACCCACTAGTGAGCAAATGAAACTAACACTGGACAAGAAACTACAAGACTGTTTTTTCTAAATACCTACATTTTCCAAGGCACTGTGCTGAAAGAGGTGCAAAGGAGTACTTACCTTTCTTTAATAACTCCATTCTGTGTTTTTTCCAAAGTCTCTGGACAAATGAGTTAGAATCTATTATCTGTCATGGGCATTTCCAAGATACTTTAAACGTTTCAGTACTCTGGAGAACAAGTGTATCTTTCCTGAAATGCATCCTTTAATTGACTCTTCAGATATTCCTGGGATCATGGAAGTGGGCAGCTTTACCTAATGTTCCTGAAAACCACTTATGAACCTTTTTCCTTTGGAAAATTTTACATTAACATCACTCGTTATGCAATGAAAAATGTTTGGAAACAATTGAAATGTTTATAACAGACAACAAGAAGTAGAGAATACTTTCTGCACTTCTATTACAGTCAATAATACCTGCGTGAATTTGAGATTATTTCTTTTATAGTTTGCTATGAGCAACGTCTTGACTGTACACTCAGGCATTATTTTCACTTTACTTATTGTAAGTTATCCATAAAGTTGAACATGTAAGGTATAGTACCTCAGCTAAGTCCACTCTGCAGGGCCTTAGTGTATCCATGTTGTGTTTCTGGCCATGTGTGCGCAGTATTTTCACGGCTGGGCATATGAATCTAACTTTTGATGGTTTGGATGGAGTGACCTTGATATGGCTCTTTCCCCAAGAATCCCCACAAGCCTTGACTTTTTATGTTTTCTTTACCTGTACCCTACAGCTTACCCTGCTGCCTCCAGCGATTGCTGGTGTGGTGCCTGCTCTGCGCCCTGGGTCTGTAGCATCCCCTCTCCCTGGGGCTGTCCTGGAGATGCCAGCGCCACTGGAGGTGGGGTCTGAAGTAGGTTGCAGCGGGCTGGGGTCGGTTTGTCCCTTTGCAATAAATCAGTGCTGTATTTGGGGAAAAAAAAGCGGGCAGGATGGTGGAGAGCAAATCAGTGCAGAAGTAGGCAACAGAGACTTTGAGTGATGGGAAAGGGATGGCTTTTCCATGCTTATATGCTTATATGTTTGTGCATAATTGTCATGTTCATACATGCTGATGCCTGTTCATAGCTGTGTGGTTTAGAGGCATTGTGACTTGCTGAGACTGGAAAAGGAGATGTAGTGTAAGTTAGACTAAATTACAGCAATAAACAGTAAATTCACTGAAAAGAATGACTTTCTTTTTAACATCCTGATACTTTTCACATTAGCTATTAACCTACTTATCTAGCAGAGGAGGTTCAGGAGACTTGATTCTAACCTTTTATCCAGCTTTTAAAATCTGAATTCAGTTTTGATGCTAGAGAACAAACAGTTGCCTCTGACCATGCTCACTGCTCAGGCAGAAAATGCGAGAAGAAAAAGATAGTGGGGCTGGTGGGATGCAGATCAGGCAGAACGAGGAAGAAAAAAAGTGATTTTTATTTTCTTAGAAGGGACAAGGAGAGGGGTGGAAATGATGAGGATGAGGTAAAGTATAAAATAGGTTTAGCAAATAGCTACAAATCTAATATATCAAGAAGTGCCAGAGAGCCTCGTTATCCATATCAAATTGAGGAGATGTGGCAACTGTTTGGTTCAGGATTTGCTAACAGTGCAGTGGGGCTGTGCACCACTTCAGTCTTTGGGAACCTCTGCAACAGCCAGAAAGAAGTTTTTTTTCCAGTGAGATCCTCTCTGTCCCCTAAATGATGGGACCTGCTCAGTTCTACCAGCCCCCCTGACTCAAGCTGCAGGTGCTTAGTATTTGGCAATTTATAGGGGATTTTGACGATTTTGTATGGAAGCTCTCTGTCATATGGCTGACTAGGGGACTGTTCTTGTGTCTGTCAGGGTGATGCACAGTTCTTGACTGAGTATGGTTTATTGCCGACATAAATATTAGCCTTGCTAATTGTTGCAATTGCTATTAAATAAAAGTATTATTAATACTAAATCAAAATATCTACGTAGAAACCACTGTCAGGTTTCTCTCAGCAAAAGTACTGACTTTGTTCACATGATAAATATATTTCATAGCGAAAATAGTGACTCTGCAGACCAAGGCAAGACGCCACTGGCAACCCTGCTGGAGGTAGAGTCAACCTGAAGTAGTCATAGGTAGTCACACCATAAGCACCACTGAGGTACTCTGTGGTCACAGGTTTTGCTGGTCCCCATGGGTGTCACTAAGTCTTTGAGAGCAATTTGCACTGGAAAGTGAGCACCTATATGGATGTTCTAAATACAGCTTCTGTGCCCTTGGCATATAGAGGAACTGTGTGTAAGCACAGGACTAACTCATTTAGGTGGTATATCCTTCATTTTGCGAGGTACCGTCTTAATGGTGCATCCATGCTCCATCTGCTCTCCATATCTAACCCAAAGGCAAAAGATTACCTAGCTTGGGTGAAGTTTGTGGAGGACAGAGTCAGAGAAGTGCAAGGGTGAAAAGAAGTAAGAGAAGCAGGGGAAAAGGGAAGAAGAGTGGGAAAACTGCACTATGAAGTTTAATCTGTGTGGCCCGAGTGGTGCAGTTTGATTCTACTTTGAAAGTGATGTGTGTTAACCTTTGGGAAAGCATGGCCATGTACCACAGCTGACAGATCAGAGCAGAGTGTAAGGATGGATCAGTTTTGTTCCCCTGCTTACACCCTTTGTCACTCCATTGCACCATAAAGATCAAGAATTAGTCATTCACTCTGGTTCATTCAGTAGCAAGAATTTGAGTAGACCTGCTTTAAAAAGAAATCAAAACTATTCATGCACAAGTAATTCATGATAGGCTGTGTCACATAAATAATGGTTGAGATTAAAATGTCATGAGGAAACAAAGTAAATAAAAAAAAATCCCCAAATACCCATAAAACCTGACTGACAGAAAACAAACACTTTTACATCCTATCTTGCCCTAACAGTTACTAGTCTTCAGCTGCAGAAAGCAAACAAGGTAAAGAACTTGCAAAGGGAGGGTATTGTACTGAAAGACTACACAGGGAGGATACTGGAAGCAGGATATTACACAAACTTGTAACTTCAACTGTGACTGCACCGCAACAGGAAAGCATGTCATTGCTTGCTCCCGTTTACTCTTATTGGTGTACATCATTGCTTATTCCTGTTTGCCATTACTTGGGATTGGTAGCTATTAGACACAAGAGTGTAGCTTATGAAAGAGGATCCTGCAAAGAAAAGGTATCCTGAAGCACTGGTTAACAGACAGCAACATAGGGGACTGTGAACTGTTAGAAGGGCTATATCTGTGTTGGCAAGTAATTCAGAGCAGATCAGTAGATCAGAGCAAGTGGGGCCGATGTCTGTCCCCGACATCTGCCCTGTATGAGGCTCAGGTTATAATTTGGGTTGGATTGAGCCCATTCCCTTTGACTGAATGCCCCCACTGTGCATATCGTTTGAGCTGCCTAAAGGATCAATTACTGTCTTGATTCTTTATGTCTTAGTTTGCAGCGTGCTTAGTGCAAACGTAGGTCAAATCTTCTAGATCACGCCATGCCTACATTAACAATTATTGCAGTCCTATAGGAGCAAATAGAGCAAACAGCTGGATTGAGCCTATACTAGATCTGGCAGTGTATGGCAGTTACTTTGTCTTAGCTCTGGTCTGGTCCCATGAACTAAATGCTGGTTGGTAGGTAAGTGTATGGGATGTGTTCCCAGAGCTCATCTTCTTTTCATCTGAAAGGAATACAACTCATGTGCTCCACGGACCCTCTGCAAAGTGAACCAAAGCATGGTAACTGGCAATATTTAGGAAACTGGCTTCAAAATCATGCTTCTGATCCAGATGAAATGCTAATGAAGATGTACCCCTTCTCTAGAAGGAATGACATGCACCAAAATTGCTCTGTGAGCCAAAACGGCATGTGGTAAATGGAGGCAATCAGGGGGTTTCTTACAGAATTGCACAGCAGCTCTGAAATTAATGCTAATATAGAGAAAGACGATGAGAGAAGCCTCAAAGCAAAAAAGGAGAGACCCAAAAGAACAAAAAATATTGGCTTGTAGGCAGAATTGCTAGTGTTCTGGCAAAGATGAATACATAAATGACTCTACTGGGAAAAAAACAGGGAACATTTGGAAGAGAAAGTACAATAACTGGGGAAAATTGGCAACAAAGAGCAATCTTAAATTAACTGTAACCTTGTGTTAAGTCTTTTTTGTTGCTTCTCACTTCAGATTTATGTGATCACCTGAGAAATTTCTTATTTTCTAAATAAAGCATAATCTTACATTAAAATAATTTAAAACAGAAAAAAATATTATTTTATTGTTATGAAGGCTATATCTATATAGAGGCACCTGAACTGTGTTTGTGTGTTGTGTTTTCAGAGTGTAATGACAAATATGCTTCATAACTGTTAACTACAGAAAACTGCCTGTTAAGCAGGATACCATGTGCTCTGCTTTATAGTGTACAAACAAAACAAGGGACTACAAATTTGCGAATAGATTTAAGAAAGAGTCAAGTAGCTAATAAGGAGTAAAGGAATGTTTTAGAATATTTGTATTGTAAATTTATATTGCAAATAAAAGGAATACAAAAGGCAGAGAGTACTGGGGTCAAGGCCTATGGCATTCTTTTCACTTTTAAACAAAATGCTTAGTGAGCAGTAGAAAGTACTGTTTCCATGTAGGGTTTCCTCCCACATTTTAGTCTAATAAAAATGAATTAGTTAGCACTTGCCTCAGAGGTGGCATTAGTAGACTTTCTCTTTTTCCTAGTCCACTGTCCTTATTTTCCTAATCTTGTAGGAACTCAGTATTTTTTCGGACCTCTATTTGAGACCCTTCACACTTGATTGAAATTAGAAAACTGTGACTGAGGGGAAAGTTCCTATATACATGAACGCACACTGACCTTAATTGCATAAATTTCTTACAGAATCAGGTTAAAGTATTGTTCTAAATTACTTGCATTTACAGAAACTTGGAAAGGCTTGCGTACCTCACTGGCATCCTGTTTTACTGTGCCAGGCATTCTGCTTTTCTCTTAAAATTTGCCATCTGTGTCAGAATACCAAATTCTTTTGAGTGTAAAAGTCTCCGAATTCCCTGCTAAAGTTTATCTTTGCGGTGTACTGGCACTCTAACAGGTGGTGGAAGAAGGCTAATGATAATGGCTCACTGGATTACATTCTCTGCCACAGACATTGTTCTGAGTGGTTTGCTATTTTGGAAATTTGGTTTATCAGAATTACTTAGTGATAATGTCATCCATGAAAAGTCTGTGATAATCTGCTAGTTATGGTCAAATAATCAGTGTAAAGAAGAGGTAGTAGAGGATTATAAAGGGACAGAATAGATTTTTGGTTTTTAGGAGATGTTTCTCCTGCTTAAAGCTGTAGGAGCTACTGCAGAAACTTGGTACAATGCGGAGGGGATCTGCCTTCCTGCCTGCCCTGACCCTTCTGCAGGTGGAGCCCTGCTTCCCCCATGCAATCAGGGGGTGAACCTGAAAACCTGGGGACGTGGGAGTCAGGGTGTCTGTTTTGACCATTCTTGAGTACCTACCTTGACTATAATAGAAACCATATATCAGCTAAAGTGCCCTCAGTAAAAGCTCTAGCCCACATGTCTGGATCCATGCAAAAGCTCATGCTTACTTCTACCCTGTTTAAGCCCTATCTCATGCAGTGTTACTCTACAGAGAGATTGTGCTTATCCCATTTCTTCATCTCAGTCAAGTAACAAAATAATGTAATATAGGTCTCTACCAGATACTTTCCAAGTCCTGTAGAATTTGTGTTTGGTTCCAGGTCATCCCTGATGCTTCAGTTGCCATGAAGCATCTATTGGAGTTGTGCTATTAAAATCCGACAGTACCATCAAGCCTCTAACCATTACTATTGATCTCTCAGCAGATAAAGGAGTATTCCTCTAAGCCCATATCTGACTTCTCCTTGGTGTGTTGAAAGAGAAAATACGTGTGAAAAAACAAGTGGATCTTTTTTTTTCCTTCTTTAAAGAAACAGACCTATTGGCAAGCACGTTAAATTATTCCTTTCACATAAGTTATGTTTTCTGTGGAGGCCTGCCATGTTTGTTTCATATGAAGAGAATCACACTACTTTTTTTTTTTTGTTCAATCAAATGCAGGAAATGTCTGATCATACCTCCTAAGCTTTCCTCCCACAGCAGTGATTAATCACTCCCTTTGAAGTGCTTACATTTTTGCAATTAGAAGGAAAGTATTGATAACTGATTAAGTTCCAGTTCTTCAAACACTGCATACATGACAGCAATGACACGCATAAGTAATTGCTTTGGTTTTAGTGGGACTTGCTTGTAATTTGTGTTAAAGTATCTGAATACGTGGTTACTTTATCAGTTTGGAGATATTCCAATCAGTATTATAGAAGAACTGTATATTCTGAGTGGAGGTGAGTAAATTGTTCTTTAAAATTTGAATCATCAAGCATACGACTTCATTGACACAGGGATTTTAAAGGTATTGCAGGCAAGGGCATCACTGTTCAGATCCACTTTTCAGTTTTTATTTGTCTATATGTGTTGCAAGGAATTTTTTGCTTGTCCATAGAACTCTTGGTATGATTGAGTATGATGCTGTATTTGGTTCACAAATATAAGTTATCGTTAAATATTTAGGAAAAAAAACAAATTAAACTATGTTGGCTGAGCACTATCACTCTTGAAAGGGTAAATTAATCTCCTACAGGTCAAGAGATTTCCAGTTTAAAAGGCACAGATTAATAGACAGATATGTGTCTTACAAGTACTTTGTTCAAAGCAACCAGATCACAGAACCTCAGAGTCACTCAGGTGGGAAGGGCCCTCAGGAGGTCTCTGGTGCAACAACCTGCCCTGAGCAGGGCCAGCTCTGGGATAAGACCAGGCTGCTCAGGGCTTTTTCCAAGCAAGTCTCCAGGCTCTTCTCAGCAGAGCCATTCTTCTTCAGCCATTCAACCTGCAGCCTGCACTGATACAAATCAACAATCCATCCGAGGTGCAGGACTTCACATTTGCCATTGCTGAATTTCATGACGCTCCTGGTGACCCATTCCTGGAGCTTGCCTAGATGCTTCTGAGTAGCAGCCCTTTCATTAAGCACATCAGTTGCATTCTGTGGTTTGGTGCTGTCCTCAGACTTGGTGAGGGTGCACTCTGTCTCCTCCTTCATGTCACTGATAGAGATATTGGACAGGATAGATCCCAGGATAAGATTCTGGAGGAACTCCACTGGTCACTGGCCTCCAGCCATTACCTTTTGCGCCTGATGAATCAACCAGTTTTTCACCCATCTAGCAGTCACACGTCCAGTATATAACACGCTAACTTGGATATATTCATGCTGTAAGAAACCACTTCAAATACAACTGTGGATATGAACTCAAATTCACTAGTGCCATCATGTGAAAAGAGAGTGATACTCTGATTCCTCTTTTGTTAAATGAAAACCAGCTGTAGACTGAATTTCTTAGGGCATTCTGAAAAGTTATTTACAGTTCAGTACAGTATATGGTCTTTTTTCCTTACAAAACTTTTGACTGGAGCTGTGTGCATACTGGAAATCAACTGTTATCTGGAGGCCCAGTAGAAGAACTTCATATCATCTATTTCCCTCTTTTCATTAGGTAGTATACATCCTACACTCTGGCTTTTTGCCAAATATCATTATTTATAATAATAAATAACAAGCACATTTCATGAAGAAATACTCCCAACTTTTCCCAAATGCTGAAATGTGTAACCTACGTTAAAACTTAGTGGATTTTCCAAGATTTAAATGTTAGTACAACTCATAGCAGAATTTGCTCAGTGACTTCCTGAACACTTATTGCTTGTAACTTGTCTTTTATCATATGACTGATTTTTTGCTCTGTTACTCTTCTTAATTAGAAGAAAGTGCTGAGACTCTCTATCCTGTAGACTATGAGCTACAGGTGTCTCAATAATAATAAAGGGTAACACAGGAAGGATCCTGTCTCAAGTGCTCCTTGTGGAAGGGTATGTCTCACCTTCCAGCTTCCTCCATCAGCACTTCGGAATTTCAAGTTGCTGAATTAAAACAGTGTCAGGAATTCACCGCTTCTTTCTGAAATTTCAGGTGTGGCAGTTAAAGTATCTAGTACTCACTTAAGACCCTACACTGAAATAATAAAAGCCCTCAGAAACAAATTACAGATCCCACTGACTATTACTAGTCTTCTGTCTTTAGCATCAAGTGACCCAGAAATTTTTTGTGGCATTTCATCTGCTGGATAGTTGAAGAGTGTACACCACATGACATTCCTCCATGCAATTTACAAATGTTGATGTATATTGCTTGAAATGTTATGTAAATAAAAATTAAGTCCACAGCACTACCATGATTTACAAAACCTATACTGGGATTTAGAAGCCTGTTTTGCAGTTTTGTGTAACTGCACAGTTTGCAGTGCAACACAAAATGGGAGCAGAATTGAGTTTGATTTGTGCTAGCACTGATCAGCTACAGGCTAACTGCTGTGCAAGAAAATAAAGCAGCTCTCGTGCTCAGAGTAATAAAACAGCTCGGAGTCAAAACCCTGCTGATCTTCATGCTTCCCTTTTCAGCCCCACCACTCTACATCAGGAGGCAGTGTAGCACAAGATAGATATTACTATTTTAACTTCTTGTTATCTTAGACCAAGCTACCAGAGAGAGATACTGGTAAAAGTGAGAGGGAGCTAAGCTATCAAGTCAAAAACATTGCTTCCCACAACACTCCCGCTTTTTTCTTGGTGGTCTCCTGTTCCAGCTCAAACCAGGCTGCAGATGAATCTTTTTGTCGGTTTGTTTATGCCCTGTTACTGCTCACACAGATAGTATAAGCACTTCTAGTACGCATTACTTTTAATGAGTTTTAAAGAAATATGATTATAAAGATTGGTTTGTAGAGAAGGGAATAAGTGACTCAGAAAGGATGAATGTAAGACGGTATAAACAGATGTTTACAGGAGAACGATTCATTGAGTGCATGGAGCTTTGTATGGCAGTGGGGCATGTTCGCATCCAGGCACCCTCAAACTCTTGGCATAGCCTAAATGTGAAAAGCAGCGCTGAGACTTACTAACATTGTCCCACCACTCAGCTGTATGCAGTGTAAGGCAAACATTAAACATGTTCTTTGGCACCCTGATGTTACTGTCCTGTATCCCCAGGATGAGACAAATTTACAGACTTCATCTTGTTGGCAATGAAAACAGATGGGCTACACAGGAACCTATGAATTATCCTTGTTTATTTTTCCTTAAGACTGATTGGACTAAAAACTGTGCTGCAAGTCTTTATGGTGTGACCTCATGCATAGTCAGGTTTTGGTCATTTCTTGTTTTGTTGAATTTCACTCTGGGAAGCTCATACTGTGATTTGATGCTCTGACCATTTGAATACTGATTTTTTCCCCCCTTTTTCTCAAATCACGTGGAGTAGTTCTTGAATTTTGCAATGGTTGTAACCAAATAAATGTATTCAAAGGGCCAGATATGTTAGGAACTGGCAGACCTCCATTGACTTGCTAAGGTTATGCCGTCCCAGCATTCATAAAGGTCAGATGGTTGCAGACTAGTGAGAGCAACATGACATTTAGGGCTTTGGCCATATTCCAAATTCATGTGGTCAGTTTTGCTTTTTTGCAGAATTTGGGGTTTATTGGCTTATATCTAGTTGCCCTTTGTAAATATTCAAAATAATCTTTTTAAATGTGGCCTACTTAGATAGCAAACCAGAACACTTGGCTTGCCAAAATGTGTCTGTGCTTTAGTCTTATAACACAACGACTTTGTATGGACTCCTTCCTCAATAATTTTGTACACATAGCTTTTATAGTGTGCTGCACATGCTAATATTAATGGAAAAATAGTGGAAGGTCTGCCACTGAAATCAGTAGTTGTCATGCAAGTGAATAACAGTGGCTTGCTTGTGAACCTTCGCCCAGGTTAACTAATAGACGATACAAAAGAAATGAAGAAAAACATTCAGAAGAAGATTTTTACAGCTTTTCAGATTCTTGGTGACAGTTCTGTGACTACAGATGAAGATTTTCTCCAACTTCATCTGAAATTACAGACAAGGAGAGAGTTAGGATGTTTTGACATTCTACAGGAGAGCAGCACCTCTCTTACAGACCTCATTTTCTGGAAGATGAGAACAAAATTATTTAGATTAAATTTGCACGGTCACAAGTGTCAGAGTGGCTCACTCTTCCACAATTTCATTCATCTTTCTGGGTAAACCAGCTTTTGGATTCAGCAGCAGATAGGAAACAAAACTAATGATGATTATTTGTATAATGTAAAAGCACTTTCTCCTCCTTTCATTTGGGAACACTTGCACTCTCTCTCTCTCTCTGTGTCCCTGAGTTCAGCTGAATAGCAGCCAAACTGCATCACTCAGTTATCTCATTAGTCTTTTATAAAGGGCAAGACAAACAAGTGAGCAACACTGAAGTATGAAGGGTTTCATTTCGGGGGAAGAAAAGGGTTTCTCTGTGCTCTGAAATAGAGTTGGAAAACTGAACTTTAAATTAATCTAAGAAACATAAGAAAAATTATTTAATATTTTTGACTATAACACGAACAGTAACAGAAGAAGAAATTTAGTTTAGATGCTTTGTTAATGAAAGTCTTTATGCTTGCCTGTTGCACATTGAGAATAAGCTCGCTTACGAGTTTTGAAGAAAACGTATTTTATTATAAAAGGAGAAAAACAACAGTTGCTAATCTTTGCATGATGATGTATGCCTGCTTCAAAAGGGGATAGGCAAGTGACGAATTATAGCAGTCTCAAACATGTGAGAGCGGAGCCGGATACTTGTTTTGATTTTTTTTAGTTCAGTAAACCAGTTACTAATGAGAGGCAGGCTGTATGGTACATTGCGTCATTATAGAAAACTATAACAGGGGTCCTGAGTCCTAAAATACATCAAATGTCAAAGTAAAAGCATAAATAGTAAATCAAATTCCATTAAAATTTCAAAAATCGTGTGCTATGCTATCAGTTCACTGTGTAGCCTTTTACTCATCTGTATACTGTAATTTGGCAAGAGAGGCAGGAAGAGACATCTCAACAGAGTTTTTCCATATGAATTAGTGTTTGATGTCATTAGAAGTAGTGTTATTTCCATTTCTGATGCAATAGTTATTTTTTGGAACCTACAGGATTCCCCATTTGGAGTTCAAGCCAAAACTGATTTATGTGATCTTTATTCTGGAAAGATACAGAAAGGGTAAGTTTATGTAACATAATGCATTAGTAATAGAGCAAAGTGGTTGCTCTATTTGCATTATAACTTTGTCTTGTTGCTGCTTTAATATATTGCATGCACTATACAAATAACATTTTTATAGTACTGTGTCTGAGGACAAAGTACTGGAAGTTCAAAGTGGTTTTACTGGTCTACAAGTTAATTAAAAAAAAAAAAAAAAGACAACTCGCCATCAGTTAGTTCAGCTACTGCTGTAGCTGTGTGCTGGTTCCCAGTGTTCTGGTACCTTGACTGAGTAATTGCCAGCTGCACATCTGCAGCAGATGTGGTTGCTCTCTGCTGCCTCCTGCTGCTCCCTCCCCCCGCCACACACACACGCACCCTGGGGCGATGTGACAGGGTATTGGTTTGGTGCCAGGCTTGTCAGTAACAGAGGCAAAACCAAATGCGGTTACCCAAAGACAAAAAGCCAGGCTCGGGCTTCTGTAATAGGAAGCAGAGGAGAAGGAGATGAACTAAGCATGGAATAGGAGGCAGAAAATGACACCTGGAGGATCAGGCTTGCAGGTCCTGCTGCCGGTGCGTAAGTGTAAGGGCTGGGACAGCCATCAGTGCTTCTAAATGGAGTTGACTTTGCTCCCTAAAAATAACTTGTCCTTGACCGCCCTGAGCAGCAGGGAGAGCAGCCAACCCGCCTCCCAGGGCTCAGCATAGGCAGCACAGATGAGAAGTAGCATGGCCTTCCCCCCACCCCACCAAGGTGCACATTCCCCATCTAGCTGCCTGCTTTCTCTGCCTCCTCCCAGTAACAGTGGGCAACGTTTAGTGTTGATAGTGGACCTGAAACCTTGAGGAACCACATCAGGGGTGGGAGCACACAAGACACAGACAGCCACAGTCCCTTGCAAAGTGTTCCAAGTGATTAAGAACCTGTTTTTGTAATTTCCCACTGAAGTTAAGCAAATAGGGTTGAACTGTGGTGTGGACCAGCGCTCTGCTTTTACCATAAAGATCGACAATTTCTTGGGGTTTTCTGGTTGATTTTTTAAAAATTACTTATCTATACTGTTCCTCAATAACATGCTGTGTATCTGCACCCATCGTTCATTAGGTCTTCATTAGGTGGACAGTCCTGCCTGCCTGCGGCTTTCTTTACGGAGGAAAGCAAATGCCGCCCGTGCCTGGCCATCGTGGAGGGAGGAGGGTGCAGAGGGACCTTTTAAGCTGCTTGTTTATCAGAGGCTTGGAAATGAGCTGGGGGGTCAGAATAACTCAGATTTGTCTGTGTGTTAACGTCCAGCTCTGTTTAGTATCAAAGACAGCTGTAATGCTTGCACAAGGCAGAATGTTAGCTGCTCAGCTATCTTACTTTGCCATACAGGAAAAGGCCAGAGAGGGAATTTTTTTTTTTTTTTTAAATGGAAGCGTGGTTCTGCAATATGTAAACAAAAGTTAGTCCGAAATTTTGAACAATAATCAGACTGTAAGTTGTTTCTTTGTTTTGTTTTTGTTTCAGGGTTTGGGGTTTTTTTAATCCGTTTTAGTGGAAGGGTGGTTAATGCCTGGTGCTGTGGGCCAAGAAAAAAGGAACAAGCCTGAAAAAAACACATCCTCTCCTAGGACTAGATTCTGTGTGTGTGTGACTCCCATTGATTTCACTAACTATTGTGCAAGTGGAGCTAAGCACAGAACTTGACCTGCTGATTTAGCGGGCCTAAGTTTAAGTTTCATATGTGTTCTTATCCAGTTAAGTAAACAACTATTTGTCCTGCGAGATAAATGCTCTCCATTGAGATGTCTTGAGCCTGTACTTGGCTGCTGTAGGTTTTCTTCTGTTTCCCACAAAACACTCTCTGTCTGACCACTGGGTGTCAGTGAAAGACTGCGAAGTAATTTTCTGTAATTAAATATGCCTAAGTTTCTCTCAGGCTCTGTGGGTGTTCTTTAGTTAAGGTGGCCTGGGCAATTTTAAGAGAGCTGACTGACATATACAGCAGGAGTGTATAATAATCAGGAAAACCAACTGAGATCACTAAGTTGTTCCTGAATCAGTTCATTATTCAATATAAAATAATTCATACTACCATGGGCAGTTATGAAAGGAAAGAAAAAAAAAATCTTTCTTCTTTTTCAAGTAAAAACACTATTCCCAACATAGTACAATCTAATGGTACAAAGCTGTCATATTTTACTGTACTCATATTTCTTGTTCATTAGCCACCAGTGTGTAACTGGAGGTCCCAATCCAGAAAGGTGCTTTGCTCCTGCAAGAGTTCAGTAGGAAAATGCCTATACAGATATGTGAGAATTGAGGATGCTCCACATCTTAAAGTCAAACTTATTTTTGAGGCTTTGCCCACTTTAATCAAGGGGAAAAAAATCTGCTGTGGCTTATCTGGCAGACTGACCTCAAAAGATGTCAACGTCTGATATAAGACAAGACACAAGCTGAAAAGTCAGTGACTTTTTTTTTTTTTAAACTGAGGGGAAAAAGACTAATTGAATGGAATGGGTAAATACATGTATCCACATAATAGTACCTGTGTTTGCATATCACATTTATTTTATGTTGAAATTGATTCCCATTTTCAGTATGTCGAAGGTGTAACAGCATTGAACAGGCTGTTGGAAGGAGCTTTAACAGTTTTGGAAACTTGGCAGGAAACAAGTGGCCTTTGGGAGCTGGGCAGGTGTCACAAGCATTTTCGGGTTATGTAATAGGCACATTAATTGCATACTGCTGCGAAAATGATCTGCTGTCAAATAACTGAGAGTTTCAGTGTCAGTCTGGTCCTCCCTCTTTAGGCTTCAGAGTCCTCTGACCACTGAAATAAGTTAAATAGGCAAATTCCTGTGATCTGCTGCTCCGTACTGCTGACATGTTCGGGAGGGTACTGCTGCCTTTGCCCAAACTCTATTCATATTTTAAGGACAGTTTGCAAAATTAAAGCGTGTAAAGGTTTTTTTTTTTTAAAATAATCTATTTTGATGGTCGTTCCTTAGAAAAAAAACCTGCAGCAAGTTCTTTGGACATACAAATGTCAAATATATTGGACTTCAGTTTAGAGTATAACTATAAAAGAACAAAACAAGATTTGTGCCAAAAGTGTTCTTTTGCACACTACAAAATGGAATTTCCCTGAATTGCCCTTCTAGGTATTTTTACTGTTTACAGAGTGGATATTAAAAGGCACAGATATTTGAGATCTCACTTGATGCATAACTGTGGTATGGGAGAACTGCCCTTGGACCAAGGATTTATCTAAACTGAATCTAGTGTAAAAACCATCCTAATTTTCTGAGCTGTAGGTATACACAACCCGTGTGTATAAATGAGGGAAAAGTAATAGCAGAGCACCGCTGAATTTCTCTATTTTTCCCCATGGTCTGCAGAGCGACTTGCCGGCAGCCCCGGACCGCAGTGTTTGCCGCTAGAGGCCCTTCGGTGCTAACGGGATGCGGCGCAGACATTGCACAGCTGCTACATCTACGTTTGTGGGCTGTAGTTGTGCTCATGGAAAAGACTTGCAAAGTTTCCATTATTGTCATCGATGTAACAGCGGGTCTGTAGGTCAAAGACAAAGTTTCTAGGCAACCAGAATCAAGAATCAGTGTTATTTTACACATATTCACAATAACATAGTTCTACTGAAACCAAAAAGAGTATTTTTGCTTTACTCTGAAGCTGAAGTGCTCAACCTGTAACTCCTTAGGTGCCCTAGTGCAGAGAACTACATGCTTCAATTATAAGAATTTCAGTGATATCTAAACGTGTTTAAGTGATGCTGGCAAAGTCATGCTGTTCTGACTAGAGTGCTAACAATTTTTTTTTTTTTGAGAAAGTTTTATTTTGGCAATGAAATAGAAATATTCTTTTCTGTTCTATTGTCATTTATGGCAGATAGAACACTAAATACTTTTCTGCTTTAATAGGATCTAGTATTGAGAGTGCCCTGTGTGTAACATGCTCTCAAATATTTCAGATCAAAGTCTATAAACTAAATGTCTTTCAACATTACGGATTACAGATAAGCTGGAGCCACTGTGTATTTACAAAAGTGATTTCATTAGACCTAAACAGAGCACATCACAAATTAGTTTTGTATAGTGGCAGAGTACCAGCACTCTGGCAAACATGTCTATATTAAATTTGCAGACCAGAAAGCTAATATAATTTTTTTTAAAATAGAAATCATATAAGGCTAATATTTCTTCATGTATTTAAAATATGATTAATTTAAAATTAAGTTGCTCAATACCAGTATCATAATTTATTATTGTTGTGCATTACCTCAACATATTGCCGATACAAACACTTCAGAGATGAGCTTCCGCCTAAGTGAAATAAATGACGGTCCAAGCGTATCAGAATTATATTCACTGGGAAATTTGAATAGACTTCTTGCCTATGAAATGGTACAGTAGACACTTACCATTCTGTCCTAATTTATCAATTTTTTAATCAAAGACAAAAATACAAAGCAGGAGGCCTGTGGACTCTCGAGCTAAAACTCGCTGATGAGAAAATCAGTTTGAAGGAGCGGTCACATCAGTCGCTGGGACCTGGGGAGCAGCTCAGGCTGCCTCTGGGAGCACCTCTCCCGGCTCCACCGCCTGGCCCACTCTCCCCAGCAGGCAGGGGCGTGGGCAGGGTGACTGCAGGGCAGCTGCAGGAGCAGCTCTTCTGGATGGTGCATCGCTGCCCGCATTTTTTGTTGCTGGCATCGCAGCCACGTGTCTCCGTGGGAGCGCGGGGCCGTGCTGGCCCAGCTGCCCCAGCTGCAGCACTGGGCAAACGTGGCTTTGCTGCCACTGTCTTCTGACATCCCACATCTCCTCATTTGCGGGGAATGTGGGAGCCTGCTTTTTGCTACCTGTTGCTCTAGTGTCCAGTAACACGAGCCCTTGTCCTCTCCCAGGCCTGCAGGCACCATGCTCACATACATACATGGAAAAATATTGCAAAAGAGGGAAGCGTTAAGACGATTGGGAGAAGGGCATTTGCTGGACTTGGTCATGGTTCGTGCCTCGGTGGGAAGGAGGACTACACAGATCAGGGGAGTAGTACTACCTGCAGCGTCTGTGCATGCCTGCAGGCACATCTGGGGTTGCATCTGCACCTGTGAGACAGAAAGTAAAGCTGTTGACCACATGGAAAACAGCATTTCAAAACTAGAAACAAAAGTTTTCTCTCTCTGAATTTGTAGGGCTTTACTTTCAGGAAGAACCTGTTGTTTCCGGAGAAGGAATCACCTCATGCTATTTTATGCTTCATCTGTGACTGAAGACTTCTATTCTACATTTTATGCTGAGGTCAACCATAGAAAAAAATTAGTCTAGAAGTGAGTCATGGGTCTTCACAAGGAAGGCAATTAATCACTGGACCACCCTGACAGGGGTTGCGGTGGCTTTTTCGTCACTAGAATTTTCTATCAAAGTATAATGTTTTTATAAAAGACACGCACTTATTCCAGCAAGAATTAATTTGGGAATGCCCTATAACCTGTGCTGTACAGGAGATCAGTCTCAGCTACTACTCTGGTCTCTTCTGGCCTTATGATTTATGAATGTATATGTATGCATGTATTTGCTTCAGTAGTTATTTAAAAAGTTTAATGTTTGCATTTTCAGTGTTTTCTTTCTAAAATTAAACCTTTTGTAGTGGTGGCACAAGTCATGTTTCCCTAAAAGCAAACAGCACAGAAACAGTTATTGTCTCTGGTTACATTGAGGCTAAATAAATAAATCTTTTAATTAAATCTAAAGGATTAATGAATGTAAAAAGGAATAAGAACAAACATACAAGTAATTTTAAAAGATCAGAAATACAGCCAGCTAACTTCAAAACCTATATTTACAAAAGCCAAAAAAGTGGCTTAAGTTTTAAAAGCACAAGTTAAACAAAACAACAAAATAGCCCCCTACAACTTTCCAAAGTCAAATTAATTAAATATATTTAATTATGCCATGGAACTTGGTGAATACTAAAATCCAACACAGGCTGTAGTCTGCTTCAAATAATACTTTGTTGTTTAATATAGGTAGTGGTGATTTAAATGCAATTTAATATAAATATATATGTATATACACATGAAGAATAACCTTAGAAAAAAAGTGTAAGTCTATCTCCTAGAAAGTAATCTGATAATTTCCAAGGCAAACTTAATGTTTATTTAAAAAAACCAAACAAAACAAGCAACCATGTGTCTATAAATGTAAAATTTATAAAGCTGACAACCTGTGCAGACCGCCTGTGGCTGTTGTGAACGCTTTCCTCCAGGTGAAGAGTAGGCATGGGAAACAAAAGTTGGGACCGGTCGGTAATTGTCATTTGGGTCAGACGCGCTGTCCCCTGAGGCAGGAGGAGGCAACACCTCTCTGGGATGCAACGTATCTATCATTTCTCTCTCCTCAACTAACATGGTGATTGTAAACCAGATAGCAGGGAAGCTGGTCTGCCATTGCCCACGTTGGTAAATTAAACCTGCCCTGGGAAGTGCCACGTGTGTTCAAAGCCTGTGTTGCGGCATCCTGAACTCTGGATCCCACACGTACATTTACAGAAGCACTTCATGGTGAGATACGGAGTGGCGGTGGCTCTCTCCTTTCACTTGGGCCGTGGCAGAGCCCCGCTGCCCCTGGGAGCAGCCTGCAACTGCCGCTTGTCAAGAGCAGTGACCTACAGGGAGGGTTTCAGCCACAAGCTGCCTGGCAGACTTGGAAGCAGGTGCTCAGCTGTTATAAGACGGGAAATGACACCGACAAGTGACATTGCCTCCTGGCTGCCTGAGGTTCTGCCTACCACTCAGGAGCACTCAAGGGCTTTCTGAGACATTTATCAACCTCCCTTACCCTTTAAGTGAAGAAAGATTTTAGCAGTAGGCTGTGGGTCAAGCTTTCAAACTGCTCTTCAAGGGTTCAGTATTCTGTCTTAATGGAAAAGATTAGGTACACAGTACTTAATACCGCTATATTTACTGATGAGGTGTGGATTGATAGGGACTGTGTAGGGACATAAGGAAGCTGTGTTTTCCAGTTTTCATTGCTCATTTGTTATCTCTCCATCATTTACTTTCAATTAAAAGATTAGTGGTAGTTTAGTTCAACCACTATGGTATGAAGTTCCTCCTTCTCCAATTGCAGTTGAGGAGGGAGGAGGGATAAAGAAATAATCTTGTAGGTTTGGAGAAGGAACAGCTATCTTCTAGAAAGCGATCTTTACCCTGAACTCTGCCATAGCCACTAAAGGTTACTATTAAATGTGCCAAGAAGGAAATGAAAATTAATGTTTGTATCTCAGCATAACCTGCTGGAATAATACCTATGCATTTTAAGGGTTTAATTGAAGCTCATTTGTTGCCAATGTATATACTTATTTTTTTTCAGCAGAAATAACATTCTCTTAAAGTGAATATTTGGCTAGTAATACAGGCCTCCTCTGAGAGCAAATCCTCTGAAGGAGCTGCAGATCACAACACCTAGGCAAGCAGCTGCACACAGAGGGGTTATATTCTTGGGCTTTCTTTTACCTTTTTAATCCTCTTATTCTCTTCTTTGCAGAATAGTGGGGTTTTTTTACAGCTACAGAATGGTCCTTTCTTTATAGGATATATGATTGTTTCTTGAAAAGGGATGTTATGCCTGCAAGTTGTCCAGGTCAGTTTATAAGTAATATGAGTAATGTGTATTTAAAGCCTCACATCTGATTTGGTAAATTTAGTCTTACCAGGCCACCTGAAATTGGGCTAGTTAATTGATGGAACTGTTTCCATAGCCTTATTATGTACAATGGGGCTGCCGTGCCTCTCTACTGAGGTAGTTTACACAGATTTGAAGGAATATAGTGGTCAGTTGTAGCTTTTGTAAGACGTACAGGTGTAGATACAGCGGGAAATGCTTTCACTGCCTTTCTCAAACTGCTGGATAGGAAGCCTAGTCACATTAGTTAAATTTAACGTATCAGTAATAGCTCTAATTTGCTCAATGGCAGGCGATTGAAGCATTTTTTTTCAGTGTTTGACATTAAGATTCTAAAAACATTTCCTTGATTTATCTTACTCATTAAACTGTGGCCATTCTTTAAGGCTGCTCATGTTGGTTTCATGGTCATAATCTTAGAAATTAAATTTTCTATGACAACATCGGAGACATTCAGATACCTGAACACCCAAGTGACTTTAGGTGTTCATTAGTGACACTAGACCCCTTCATTCTGAGTAATTCAGTCACTCATTAGTGACACTAGACCCCTTCATTCTGAGTAATTCAGTCACTTCCCAGGATAAAATATTAGAATATGTTATTTTCATAGAAACGTTCATTTCAAGGGGAAAAAGAAACAAACAAACAAAATCCAAAGCGATATCATTGTTCCAGTCTCAGCTCAATCTACCTGGAAATTAGCAGCACGTTGCAGAACAGAGGTTCTCAGAATTATGCGAAAACTACACAGAAGCTATCAGGAAAGCTTAAATTAATGATGTCCTGTTGAAAAGTGTCTTTTCTTAGAGTGCAGTTACAGAACAACTCATCAGTCTGGAAAATAATATAACAAGAAGGCAAGATGATAGCCAAAGCTGTTCAGCTGTGGGATGATTCACAGAATGGCTTAAATTCACACTTTATCTGACACTTCTCATTTTTGATCCCTGTCTTTGTACATTAACCCCTTTGGGCAGTCATTCATGCACATTTGCAGAGTAAATCAGACAATGTCTACGTGTTTCCAGATTTAAAGGCAATCCATAACACCTCATTCAAACTGCCATTTTCACCGGAGATTAGTGATTAGCTTGCTTCATTTTAAAAGAAATTTATATTTTTTGAATAGTGTTTGAATCTACAGCAGTGATATCATGAAACTAATTATGGCCTGAATAGCTCATTGTGTGTGTTCTTTCTTCTTTCAAGAACATAGGACCCTATATTATTTGAAGTATCCCCTAGCCATCGTGGGACTTTCTGCTGAGAGTCCACTGGACACTCTCCCTTTAAGTCAGTAAACCCAAGTCCTCTTTCTTCCTTTAAATTAAAATGAGATTGATCCATTTGAACTCAGGATTTCTTTATGCCAGTCTGTCAAAAAAAAGCTGCCATTAACTTCACAAACAAAGTTGCTTCTATATCAAGTTTTCTTCACCTTTCCCACAGTACAGTTGGAGCTGGGAGAAGCAGACTATTTCTAGGATTCTCCATCAGAATATGGAAACTATGAATTGCTGAACAGGACAAAAAGAGCATCCCTAAGGCAGGCTCATTTTCTACTTCATTGTGGGTAATACTCATCCAAACCAGTGTTAGGAAAAAACTAAATAGGGTTTAAAGTGGATAATCAGATCCCTAAAAAAGTCAGCAGTTGTCTCGCAGAACTGCGGCTGAAATCCTGTACTACACCGTAGGTGAGGTTCCCAATGCAGACTCATAGGGCCATCCCCTCCAATACAGTTTATTTGTTCATAACAAAATACAGATCTGGATATTTAAACCAGAATTGTAATAATAATAAAAATATTCCTCTACAAACCCCATAAATGTACATCACACTTGTAAAATGTGTCCCTAAGTGATGGCTTTCCGTTTGAAAGCAGACATGGTGTGGATACTGGTACTGGGAGTGGTGGTTCTCAGCCTGGGTTCAGTCAATGAGCTACTCTGAAATGGCCTGTGTCCTACTAGTGACAACCATGCAACAGTTGTTCTCTTCTTCTTTTCCATTAAGATTGTACAAATATTTACTAAGATCTTTTGGGCAGAGTCCATAAAGACCGTGCAGTGTGAGAAGAGGAGAAGGAAGCCCCTTTACACAGTGACAAGACATTTGCCATGCCACCTAGAAATTATACTGACTGAAAAGAGTTAATTCCTTTTTTAGCCTGGCAATAAATTTACATACCTCAAACAAAACTAAGACATGCAGGGGGTGACTCATTTATCATTTATGGAAAACTTAAGGGGTTCTTTGGTCAAAAGGAAAAACATTTCCATGCTGGGAGGCAGCTTGCACACGTTTTGCTTCTTCCTCATGGCCTGGAGCCTAGTGAAGAGCAGTTGTTTCTGTCAGGGCTGAAATGCACTGACAAAGCTCTTTCCTCCTGCTTCTGTCTCACATGTCATGCACTAACATCTTCCCTGGCATCTGCACGGCAACACTCAAGTTCAAAAAGCTGGGCTTTCTTATGTGCCGGGCTCCATCTGCAATCACGGCGGCAGCACAGGGCGATGCTGCAGGGGAACGAGCATAGAGACCCTTAACATTTTGCCAGCGTGGGCCAGGTTATCCATACAGCGCAGTCTTGTGCTGCGCAGAGCTGCTTACATGGGCCTGAGGTCAAAAGGGTCAAATTGGAGTTTCAGTGAGGGAATGTAAGTCTTCCCCCCTCACTTGACCTGGGTGGACTGCTGCCCCAATGCAGCCATCCCACTGCAGCTTTCAGAGCTGATGCAGTCAGTGTCAACTTGCGCATGTTTCTTTCACCCTTCACTAATATTTCAGCATTTTTTGATCACCACTCACTTTCTTATGAAAAACGTAGATTGCTAAAGAGTTTCCATTTACTTTGCGCTCAGTAATCACTATGGGGTTCTTTCTTTATTAGTAAAATGGGGTGATACCATTTAGTCATGCTCTCATACTGCTTTAGAGTCTGGAAATACGAAACATTAAACATGCATGGAGAAGCATTAACCTTGTAAGCTCATCTGGGCAAGAATTGCATCCAGCTCTGTTTATCATAAAAAAAACATTTTTCTTAAAAGGGATTAAAGTTCCTTGAGTGCCATCCTCTGCTGCCAAAGCAAACCCATAAAAGTAAAGAGGTGCCAAGCAACAGGACATTTCTCACTGATATCCTCTCACGGCATATTTTCCTTGACAATGACAGATTACATCTTTTCAAGGAATTTTTGTCTTCCACAGATAAAGAAACAGAGCACCCTGAACATGTTAATCACTTTTGCTGGCTATTACAAACCCTGCCTTAAAACCTCAAAAACACCAGTGAAACACACACTGAGTCCTGACAGATGGTTGCAGGCTGTGTGCAGTGTGTTTATCTGAGGAAGAAGTATGAAGTCATATGTATGTGTGCATGTCTGTGATGTATCTTCACTGGGTGCTTCTTGCTCACCCTTTAAATATCAGCTTATTGAGTGATAAACGAAGTAGAATATGGAATTTGCCTGGCTGTTTTCATTAAAAATAGTGCCCCATTCGCAATTATTGCGTCCATTTTTTCTCTTTGTGGGTTGCTGTGTTCTGAACTCAGGGTGAAATGTGTGAGCACAGGGATATTTTTTAATGCAAAAAGGAGGCTCCGGGCAAGGTTTAGGTCTTCAGAGTACAAGCAAAACTGTTAGAAATTTGTGCAGCCACTAAAACAGTTAAGTCTTGCTTCTGTTCATGTCTGCTAAAGGTCTGTATGCTTGTTCTGCTAGAAGGTGAAATACCGAGGAAATCCACAACTGCTTTTTAAATATATTTTGTTAATATATACACTGTGAACTATCATATCAGGGCATAAACAGAGCACCAAATGGAACTGCCAGAAAAAGAGCTGCTTTTTATTAACTGCTAAGAGGATGATTGCCAAAAACAGAAGTCATAATCATATGAGAGAACTTCAGCTCTCCTTCTGTAAATTGATAGTGATATTCTTTTTCTTTTTAGGTTTTTGGTTCTGTGAGTTTGTAGCACAAATTACTGCACTTCTGTGGTGCTGTATGCTGTACAATGAATCTTCTTGAAAGAGAAATGAGAAAAAAACTCCACTTTTTACCAAGAGAGGACTTGGAATACTCCAGCCTGTCCACATCCCTTGCCTTGCAAATGATTGATATCACTGTGGTTTCATGCAGTGAAATAATCACTTATGGAGGAAAATGGGCTCTGTCTAAAGAAACATGGTCTGAAATGACTGGGGTGTAAATAATACCATGTTTGTCATCAAGTGTGACCGGGAAAAAGTCACGTTATGCCAAGATTTACTGTAAATTGTTAGGGAACAGGATGGGTTTGGATTTACAGTTGGCAAGGTCAACAAGGCTTGGAAAACTAAGGGTGGGAAGCCACCCTTAGAGCGCACAGGTGCGGGATGGCACATAATAGTGATAAAGATTTTCTCCTGATCAGAAAAGTTTCTGTAAAAACAAGATTTTGTTCTCTTGAGGAAAAAAGTGTATTATGTTCTCATTTTAATCAACACTTAAGTTACTGTTATGAGGTAGACTTAAACTGGACAGCAATGTAGTTACTGGAATACTTCCCTGTGGAAGGAGAAAATGTCTTGTAGTGGTGTTAACCTTCTTCAAACACTGTACTAACCTCATTTTGTCCTGTGCTCCTAATTGTATATTCTCCAAATGGTGACACCTAATTTTGCAGATCTGTTGTCATCCTGAAGAGCAAGGCGTTACTGATAAAATTAAACCCCTGCTCATTAATGTAGAAACTTTTCACCTGCATTCTGAAAATACAACCCATTGCAGGATGTGAAAGCACCGTTACAGGACACTACTGCATGTTGCCATCGCCGGCTCACTTTTCTAAATATGCAGATGAGTACCATTACACTCAAAAGTCAAGTCTCAAACTGTATTTAAACACTTACTATGTTTAAAAAAAATAAAATTACAAACTGCTGTATGAGGGCATAAGAGAATTGCTGATAAGATTGGTGAAAAAAGACTGGTGTATTTGGGGACTCTTTTTGACCAGTAACAGGATAATTGCCAGATAACTGCCTTGAGGTACCTGGTAGATTTTATGGGGACTTGTAATATCATGCATCAGCAACTCAGGTGACCTGTGGTTTTACTGTGCAAAAGGCAGTGTACTGTGCAAAGGGACTAGACCTATGCTCAGAATAAATGTAAAGACTTGCCTGTATTGAATGGTATTGATTTAGTCACTCTTCAAACTGTCTTCTCACCTAAGTACCCCTGAAGTTATCAAATACTGTGTAACTATGGTGAGCAGAAGAGTGTTTTAATTCTGTCTTGTAAAGACCCACTGCGAACTGTGGAAATTACCTTCACCTATATTTAGAAATTTGCCCCTTAAAAGAGTCTTGTAGTAAATTGAGAATATGGCTGATTGGAAATACAATGCTAAAACTGGAGACTATCCAGTTCATTAAAGGTACTCAGCTCTTATAAGATCACAGTGCTCTGACTTGTAGTTCAGAAGTTACTGCCAAATTCGGATTAAAATATAAAGAATATCTTAGACAGACTATCTCACAACATTAATGCTCCCAACAGTTTTAGAAAGATCTATGAAATACTGTCTTTAGGTTGTTTACCCTTCATAGAAGTGGGGATTAAAGCTAGAAAAAAATGAGTCTGTGAAGCACATTTGATCCAAAATCCACTAGAGTCAATTAAGATTTACATTGTCTTCAGTAGGCGTGGTATCTGCCATTAAGACAGCATGAGATTCAACTGTTTAATTAGTATAATACAAGAAAAAACTTAGTTGTTGCACAAGTTTAAGACCAAAGTTATAAATTACAGAAGTATACAGTCACTATTCAATGATCCCACCATTTCAGCTTTGTTGGTGTTTGCTACATATGATCATATAAAGCCTTCTTTTACGGAACACTTATTTTGAGAATATTTGATCTCTATTTATGATTATTAATCTTTATAAGGCCTGTACAAAGCTCAAAAATCACCATGTTAACAATGAATTTTCACTTTACAGATATAATGTGCAGATGCTTATCTCCTTATGAGACTTACAGAATAAACAAGCAGCAGTGTTACCTGTGAAAACATAAAAATGGTGGGTGCCTGAGTTTTGTGTAAGCACCACACAGTCAACCTGTGTTTTCCTCAGGTATGAGTTCAGTGAAAATGTGATAAAAAATGCAGCAGAAAGCTGATTGCCCTGCTGGTCCTGAGCAAGCTGTCACAGCACAGGACATGTTCACATCACAGGTAGTCACGCTGAGCACCCTTTATTGTCAGTAGAGCGAAGCAGGCCCTTTTAGAGAATTCACCTGACCTATTTTAAACAGTTACTCAAGTGAGATGAATCGTGTTCCTTTCTATAGAAACCCTTGATAGGGTCTCCACTGACTAGCTGAGATGAAGGTTATTGTAAAATTCCATTTTTTTTATTATAGTAGAGTACCTATGCATTTGAAGCCTTAGGGTACAGATGGCTAAACTGTGGCTGTTGAGCTTTTCTTTCTTCACCTTCAAGCCTGGCTCACCTTCATGGTCAGCATGATTCAGCTAGAAAGGGACTGCTGTAACCAGTCTAACGCAAGGGCTTCTGGATTATCTCAGTTCTGTACTCTAAAAGGAAATTCACTAATGTCTCCACCTGTACTATGAGCTGTACACATCTCACAGGGTGTCCCATAGTCCTGGGTCCCTCATTGTCCCCATTAGACAACACATATGGCTCCTCATATACCTATGTTCCCACTCTGAAAAGGAGAGGAAGAAAGAGGGAGAATGAAAGAAGCAAAGAAAGAAAGAAGCAAGGAAGGAAAGAAGGAAAAAGAGGCTTCATGGCATGGTGGTGCATGCTCAGGTCTCATCTTCATGGGCCTTACAGTGTAAACACAATTTCTGGAAATAGCTGAATGGTGAACCTGAGCTTGCTACGGGGCTGGAAAGCTGTAGATAAATTATGGACCACTCCAAGCGAGAAACCTTCTCTTGCTCTTTGAGGTTAGGTGGTGCATGTCTGGTGACTGTTGGCTGTATGAAGACTTTTGAATGCAGCTTAGAGGGCCAGAGAATCCAGCCACTCCTCTTCTTCTAATGCATTGAAATCAATGGAAGTTTTGCTTGGAAGCTAAAAGTAGAGTTTGAGCCAATCTAAGATTGTGAATGAAAATGTCTTCTGAAGTATTTTAGCCATTCTACTCACTGAAAATGCAAATTTATTTAGTAAATACAATCCTTGTATGCATACTGCTATTTTCTAAATATTGAAGTAATAAGAATTTCTCATGATTCNTTTTTTTTTTTTTTTTTTTTTTTAAGTTACCCTTTTCAGGAATTGTTTTCTAAGGATTCAGCTTGAATGGAAACATCTTCTGCTGGGGAATACCAACCCCGAGGCCAACAGGGCATGAGGAACCCAGTCTAGACTGTCTGAGAGGCGTCTTAATGGTATTTCCTAAGTAACAAATCTTTGCTCTTGATCTGATGTGTTCAGGTTTTACTGTGAAACATCACTTTTCCTTAGAGAAGTCAGGCTCTTTTTCTCAATAAATTTTTCCCCAGGGTTAGTTGTTCTCAGGAAAATTTTGGTCAGTCAAGACTTTGGTGGAAAAGACTTTCTGCTGGAAAAGACGGTCTATTTAAAAAACTCAGACAATTTTTTTTCATCACAGTAAGGTTCACTAAAATATTTTGTTTTAATAATGACATGAATTTTCTATATTTTATATTCATCTGTAGCACTTAGACAAAATTGTATATATTTCCATGCTTTCAGTTTTCATGAAATCACTTATTTGGCCCAGCATAACTTTAAAACTTTCCAGCTTCCATGGATGGAGAGATCATTACAAATTCTTTTCCATTGATTTGGAAAACGTTTTATTAATCTTTAAAAAAAAAAAAAGTCTTCATCTTACAATAGTAAAGTTTTGGGGGTTTTTGCAACTGTGAAATCTTTCTCTCTCTCCTCTGTTTTATTCCCCTCCCTTTTGTAAATTTTCCCCAATTTGCATGGACAGTTTACCACCCAAACCACCTATCCAACTGTATAGTGATTTACTGTTCTGTTCCATTCATTCATAAAGATATCTCATTTCCCCCAGTTAAACCCCAGAATCCACATGATTCCTCTTTCATATCTTCTCCAGCTTGCAGAATCTAGTCCACTTTTGCTCAATAACAACATGAGATTTATTTTTTTTTTCAGCAGAAGTATGAGTTTCACACTCATAATGGCAGCGTATATAAATGCAGATTGGTGTCTCCTTTTTATTAGATTGTATTCCCTTTCCCTCTCAGAAGGTGATTTCATCATACTTAATCCAGTGATAAAGCCCTCTCTAGCCAAGGGGCGTAGGCAGACTTGAAGACTCCAACTTCCTTTTCAGTAAGTGTGGAGTTTTTGCCCATTTCTTATTACAGAATATCCTATGCTACAGCCCAATCAAAAGACACTTATTAAATTGAATGGGATTTTTTTCCATAGACTTTTCTAGGTTTTGGATCAGTATCCACAGAAAACCATCTAATAAATTACAGAATAATTGATAGTCGATGACAAGAGTTTCAAATGCAGGCTTGCCACATCGCTGCCAGCACTGCCTTGAAGAGATAGGAGCTATATAAATCTAGGAATAATGAAATCATCCATTTTTTCCAGAGGCAAATGCAATCCAGAACTGAAGCCGTGAAACCACATCTGATGCTAGACAAAGGGAATATTAACATACGTATGTTTCCAACTATAAGGGTATTTCTTGAATTGTGTGTTCTTATTCTTGCCTTTCAGCCAGCTTTTTTCAAACCCAGCTTTTCCAAGTGAAGCACTGCCTTCACAGGTGAGAAAAAGCTGATCTAAATAAGTTAATGGTCGTTTGTGCAGCTGTACACCAAGGCTTTGCTGATTTCATGTGTGTCTTTCAAATCCAGTGACCTCAGAGGCAAAATATAGATATTCTGTTGCTAATACTACTATGTTCATCAACTTTTGTCACTTTGAGTCATCATTTTTGCGATACCTGCTTTTCTGGAGTTCGTTACTTTTTGTTGGATTGTTACTTTTATCTTCTGAAAATGTTCATTAAAAAAAATATTTACTCTGAAAGTTCAAATATTTGTGGGTTCGTATAGCAACATACTTGTACAATGAGACAAAAGAAGTCTGACAGCATCACAGAGCCGCATAAACTGTTTATAGTGATAAATCTTGTGTGTGGAATCAGGATCCCCACTTTTATACAAAGGAATTCAGGCAAAGGTTATAATACGGATGTATAAAAAATTAAAAAATTTAAAAATGAAAGAAGCTACACTTTTGTATTATATTGGGTGGAGCAGATCTGTTTTTCGTACCTAGTTACTTTGATCTTGAAAGAGTTGCTCATATTGCTAAAATACGTTCACAGAATCAGGACTTCTCCCCTCCAAAAAAAAAGTAAAAATATCCTTGGAATAGTCAAAAGGCAATTACTACATAACAGTTTTAACTTGTAAGGGTGGACAACCACACACGGCTAGAATCATATTATAGACATAAAGTGGAATTTGTGGATTTTATTATCATTTATGTCCTCATTTCTTAAGAAACATTGTTCTGCAGCAAGTCAAAGGAGGTGGGTTACATGGTGTTGCCATTACACATAGATGTGTATATCATCATCCAGGAGGTGAAAAAAAGAACACAGGAAGAAACAGTACACAGGATTAATATGAATGTTGTAGAACCTTTTAATTTTCATTATGATTTTCTGCAGATATTTTTGTTTCTTGAGAATAGAAAGTTTACTGAAAATGAAATAAAGATGTTCTTCAACAAGCAAAAGACAAGGCTTGATTTATAACTTGTCCTGCTTTTCTTCTTTTTTTTTCCTCTTCCCTAAATAGTTGTTTACCCATTTTGATGAAATGATCCAAAATTTTATGTAGAGCAAAAAAATTGTCGAATCTTCCCCTGCTAAGTACAACGACCTCACAGAGTTGTGGTCCTTAGGTCCCACACAAAGAAAAGGACAATAGGCTTTGAAGCAACCATGAAGAACGGGGAGAGGGGGGAGGAAAGCGCATAACCGAAGACCACATACAGACACTGGATAGTGCACCAATAAAAGAAAAGTAAAAATTGCCATTTTATCATCATACAGGTGTAAGCCAAGTACTATGGTATAAACCAATTTGTGATACTTTTGGGGCACCTGACCTCCTTCAGTTTCCAGGGACTGCTATTTTAACAAAGACTTAAAGCAGCAAACATTCATTTTCAGAAGTCCCTGTAATGAGATACGCATTAAGCAATGACAGCTTGAATTAAACTCATGTGACTGAAAACACGGGGTATCTAAATTACATCCTATTCACTTGCCTAACTTGTTTGTATGACCTGTAAAATTTATTTTTATGTAAAATACCATATAAATGCCCTGAAGCCCTTCAAAAGGAGATTAACTCCGTGCTTAACTGTAAATGCTTTTGTGGATTTTAGTCAGACCCTATAATATATGTGATTGTAAGTTATTTTATGTACTATATGATTATTATAGATTGCTAAAAGAGACCCATCTTTAAGAAAATTAAAAATAAATGAAAAGGTTATTTTCTTAGTTGGTGGCAGACATTCAAACTCTGCTTGTAAATGAGTGTATTTTTAAAACCAAATACAAAGGATCCCTTTAAGTATATGTTTTCTTACCTTGAAGCTTAGACTGAAGTTTTTGTGTATGATTTGTTGATACAAAGGTTAGATCTGGCTTCAAAAATGGCAAAGTATCTTTACGTAAAGTCCAAATACGTCAGTGTTCGTACACTACCCCTTTCTAAGACCTTGCAGAACCCAAATCAAAATGTTTATTTAAACCTGTTCCCTCACTTCAGAAAGCCAAAAAAAGAAATACAAAAAAATTCAAACTGCAACACCTCAGTTGGATCTTTTTCCATGATGGTCAGGCAAAAAAAAACGTTTCCAACATTTTTACAAGAAACCAGAACTCTTAGCTTATCTTGGTACATGGTATATTTCCATGAAAAACTGAAGCCTCTGTAAATTTTGTTTTATATATGTGCTCTCTGTTTGTGTATGTATATGTAAAACCTCACACAAACTGTGTGAAAAGATACTGCAGGTACGTTGTATGGGAGGCATGTGTGAATGCTTGAATTATGACCAAATGATCACCATGCTGTAGTTAAGGTTGCTTTCTGTTTATAAGAAAAATTGTCTATCTGATCAAAATATTCAGAATATAATATTAAAGTTTTTAAAACCACAGAAAAAAAAATCTAAGCAATTAAAAATTGTTCCTCAAAATTTATGAGTTTGAATGTATACTTTCTGAGTCTCATAGTGCTGTAAGAAATGGTTGAAAGAAAAAATTTTCTAGGTTATGACTTATGTCTTCAGTACAAGCTGTGAATGTAGGATCTGTGACACCGCAACACTTATTTTCACAAAGGGCGTTTTTCAGGAAAAGAATTATATTTATGCAATCCCCCTAAAAGAAACGGAAAATTAGATAACAAAAATGTGCAGTTATGCATCAGTTAAAGTTATTCTACCTAACAGATTTAATCCAAGACCTAAGAAACAATAAAATTAAACCTCATCCTATATTCACCTACCCAAGAAAAGCATCTCACCAATAGCAACCTTCATATCCCATCTCAGAGCTGTGCTGGGAGGGATACCCATTCTTCAGCAGTTTGCTGCAATCTAGAGCTGTGCACATCTTGTGACGCAGCCGAACACCAGGGGTGATGTACAGGACATCTGCTATTTATAATGCAGTTAGGTAGGGGTAAACTATATTTTTCCATTACTTTTAAAGGTAGCAACATCCTGGGTTTGTCCATCTTCATGAAACAGACTTCTTTTTTTTTTAGGAGTGGTGGTAGTTGTTGGTTTTTTCTGAAGGATTGTAGCGATGGAGTTTTTATGTTGATTTTGAACACTGACTCTGGTTTCTTCCAAAGAGAAAAAAACAGCCCGTAGTCTATATCTAGATCTCACATTTAGATCTCAAAGTGCTGAACATAGGTATATTCTGCTTTTGTTTTGGACCTGGCTTTGTCTGTTACTTTCAGGGAGTGCAAAGTGTTTTTGCTTTTAGGTATTTGCTAATTCCTTCCAGAGTTGATTTATGTAAATAACTTATATCCTCCCTTCACTGGTTTTCCTGGCTGACTCTATTCTGTTGCTGTTTTAATTCAGTGTAAACTCTTTAGTGCAGGGCCTGTTGGCTTGCTGGGTGTTGGTAGAGTGCCTAATCAACAGAATCATGCTCAAACCCGGCCTCTTGGCACACCTGTAATTCAGTGATAAATGGGAATAAAGTACAAATCTGGGATCTCAGAATCTTTAAATTGCTGATATACAGCTCCCAGATACAACAACATGAAAGTAGCCAGTCTTATCATCTTATCTGTGTTTGTTTTATCTATGTCCCTAAACTCTGAGCTTATGAGGATGGGTTCTCTTGGTTCCTTGCAGTAAGGGGACTGAACATCATCCTGCAAGAAGTCACTCTCTCTTTGAACAGGCCAGCTGAACTGCTGAAGTGGGCACTGTCTAACCCTTCTCAGTCAAAATCAGCCTTTTTGATCTTATACAGATGAGATATTTGGTCTTTCCAATCTCAGCTGTTGACTGAAAGCTGTTCAATAACTGCTACCATAAGCTGCTACTGCAGTGAGCTCTGGGAATGCTGGAGGTGCTCACGTCTTCTGGTGGGACAGCAAAGGCCAAAAGAGACAGTGAGTCCATGTCCTGAGTTGTATTCAAGCCAAAAGCCTTATGATACCCTATGGCTAACTTCTCTGCTGATACAATAGGATAAATGTCTGTGCAAATCAATACACTTTTGCCCATTTAAACACTGTGAAATTTGGCTTGCAGTTTTCCAAAAACTGCTGATCTACCAGACCGGTTTGTGAAGTACTTCACATTGGATTTTTACTGGTACATCTTTGAGCCTGTGTGCCTTAAGTTTTAAAGTATGTGAAGTTTATTTTACTGAAAGGAATGCTTATGGTGTATAGTGAAAGCATTTGGCTTCTGACTTCTGGCTTTCATTCCACCAGTTCAATCATGAAGTGGTTAAGTGTTATTTATAGCTCTTAGACATTCTTTAAGGATGAACATATCTACTGAAAAAACAAACAGTCTTGGTGCTCGTGGGTAATTTATAGCAATTTTAAAGTTAGGAGAAAACTGTGAGCTCATACTACAGGCTAAAAACCTGTCCATTCATTACTGCATGGCAATGGAATTTGGTTGAGAGGTTGACAAAATCTAAGGAAGTTGAGATTCACAGCATCCAGGTACAACTGAGCAGGGAAAGATTCAGTAACGTGTCCTAAGGAATTACCTAACTTATATTTCTCCCACTTTTTTTTAATACTAGACACAAACAGAGGAGCAAAAAGACCTTTTCTTTTTTTTTCAGTGTACCCTATAATTTCTTTAATTTAATTAAAAAAATTAATTCCACCAGTGTTGATATATGTCAGTTTACAGAAAGCAGAAACTCGGGGTTTCTTTTCAGTAAGATGTTTTTATATTTTAAATCACGGACTGCAGAATCAGGAGATGTTTTTTTATGCAAAAATTCACTAACTGTAATTTAAGCACACCTTTACATCACTTTAACTGCACAATGAAATCCAGTCTTGGTCTGATGCCATTAAAAGACAGAGATCCTGTCACCTCTACTGTGAAGTTATCTCACTGCTGAGATGTTTCCTTGCCTCAGTTTCAGTGTTTGGCTTCAGTGCACAGCTACTGCTTTTAATTAGACCTTTCCTCACTGGATTAAAGAGCTTTCCAGTACACTTAGTAGTTTTTTCAGATACTCGTACATTGCAAGTCATCTTCCTGTTTATAAAATAGTGAGTGAGCTTCTCACTTTCTCATTGTAAGGCATCTTCTCCAACCCTCAATTTCCTTTTGTGGGTTTGGGCTTTTTTTTAGTTTTTTTTTCCTTTTTTTTTTTTTTTTTTTTTTTTTTTTTTTTTTTTCTTTTTTTTTTTTTTTTTAGCTAATACTGTTATTCAACATATTTTTTACATATGGGCACAAGACAGCAGAATTTGTCTAACCATTGCCGTACGCTGAGGTGAATTAATCCTTACTTTCTATTTCTTCTCCTCACGCTGCCAAAGATTGTCTTCACACACTGTGCCTCTTTCCCTTGTAGTGGCAGGAAACCACAGCTCTTCCACACAGATGGGCAAGCAAGGAGTTTATCGTTCCCATCCTGCTTTGCCCTTAAAACACATTTCCTTGAAGGCACAGCTCAGTCAATGGACAAGATTAGCAGATTCCCCCATTGGCAGTTCCCTCATTTTTTAGGCAGGAGAGACCCATTCACTGCTAATGCCCCTTTGATTGCTTTTTCCATGCTTTCTGGGCCATTTCCTACACTCCGGGCTTCTATGACCAAATGGAGAGTCTAATTCACATTGCCTTTTACAAGCTTAGTGTCCATAAAATGAAGTGGAATTATTAACTGGACACATGTGCATTCCTGAAACTGTTACCACCCTCAGTTTTGATTTGTCTGTCCCTGTCCCCGCCTCCATTTATGTCCTTCCCGAAGAAATTCCAAAGTCTCCTCACTTTGTTCTGTCTTATTTCTTCTCTTTAGCATTTGGTGAATTTATCGAACAAGGCTGACAGAGTTTGTGTAGAGATAGACAGCTTGATTTCAAACAAACAAACGAGCAAACAAACAAACAATATAAGTAGTTATCTAAATAAAGATATACATAGATACAATTTATTTTGAAAGAAGAAATTCTGAAGGAAAAGCTCCTGATTTAGGGCAGAGATCCAGAAAAACACCTAGGCACGCATATAATATTTTTTTTAAAAAGTAATTTTGTTGGCTTCAGTAGATTGCGTATACTTCAACCTAAGCACAGGCTTCCATGTTTTCTCTGAAATCTTATGTTGATTAACTCTGCATTCTAACCTGGATTGCAGTACAGTTGTTCGATAATATCTATTGAATAATAATTACTATTGGTGAATAGTTATTCAATAATTATTATTCAATAACTATTACAGGATTTTAAAAATTGCTTTCAGCTTATGGCAATTGTATGAATACCATATACAGCCACAGACCAATATGTTTCTTCATTGACTTTCTTTTCTATATTTAATGATTTCCAAATTAAAACAATACTCGAAGACTTTTATTTATTAAATAAACTAGGGGGGGGTTGATTTTTTTAGATCTCAGGTGGTGCACTGTGAACTGGCAGTACCCTGCTTATAAAGAAAATCTTTTAAAGAAGAAGTAATGAATATTTTCATTCTGTAGTGAGCTCTGTTTGCATGTCTGGGGCTATAAACTTTATGCTGTTTAACTTAGGGTCACTTTCCGATTTTGTATGTAGACTTTTTAGCATAACTAGGCCTTGTTCTAGTTAGAGCCCCTAAGTACTATTTTAATGCAAATAATAATAAAATGTAGGCTTAGATAATTAAATCATTGTTTCATGAATCAAAACGGTGTATTTATGTGCTCCTAGAAGTCTCCTTATACAATCTTATCATACTCTTTATTATTGCTTAGTTGATGATAAAATGAAAACTGAATAAGAAACATCAAAAGAATAAGAAAACCCCACAGAGAGTAAAAGTGTGATGATGTGAATACCTGCTATGGCTGAGATCATAAGTCATTGAGGAATAAGACGTGATCACACATAAAAAACATGTAGAATTTTTATGTCATACTTCCAATGTCATGGCTTTAGAACCTCATCCTGTAAGTTACAGTCTCATCCTGTAAGTCGTAGAACATAATCAGTTTAGGTTGGAATCAATAGGAAATTATGTTGCTTAGCACTTCCTATGAATGACATATATTGATAGCATTAATATTTCTGGTTTCAGCTGGAGACTGCCTTTGAAATTACATGAGGTTCCCAATTCTCTGAGGCTTTGATTCTTTGCATTTTCCAATCTTAAACTTATCTACTGACATATAAACAACATAATTACACTGATTACTATGAATGGAATAATACCTATGTCTTCATATTGCTATTGCATCTCCTATGATATGGACATAAGCATTGATATTTTGACATTCTGGTTAAATTTTAAATTAAGATTTGACCTTTTAGATATGTTGCTGACAATGGTGCTTACTGTAAATTCTGTTTAAAGCTCATTCTGATTTGAAATGAGCAAATACTGGGAAGTATTCAGGGTTTTTCAGAAAGAATAAAGTGTTCAGTTTCAAATTATGCCACTTGGAAAGGATCCTCAAAGGGTTTATTTAGTGATGGTGCACTAAATTGCATTTTGTTTTAATTATCAATTTTTTTATTGGAATACAAATAAATCTGTGAAGGGAGAAGTGATCTCCTGTTCTGAGAAATATTATAGAACTTTTCTTTTAAATCTTCCTCTGAATTACTTTCATTAAAGCTATCTGTTTTTTTTATCTTGGAACATTGAGATCTACCTGAGGTAAATAAAATAACCTGTTTTACTACTATTCTCTTTTCTTTTCATTTAAAGTGTCTGAGGAAATTTTAATTACCATTTGCATCAATGTGCAGAGACTCTATTTACAAGAAAAGGTACAAACCTCTATTTATATTACACAGGCATGCATGTACATTATGTAGCTATTATGCTCTCAAAGGAGGGCATCAGGATTCACTTTAGTGTGTCAGAATCCTTTCATAATCTCTCTGGGCTGTGCAGCAGGTTTGGTGCTACTAAACAGGTTACATGAGCTGTCGGTGCTTACCGGTAGCCTGCACTAAGTTGCACCTTCTCATTTGACAGATTGATTCCGGATCTGATTATCAGTTTGGAAAAGGTGTCATCAACTACTTTCTGAAAAAGACTCTCCCTTCCATGTGATCTGCTGAAACTAAAATTCTGTTCATTTGTTAATTACTTTACTGAGAAATCTTTTGAACAGCATAGCCAATACCGAGAGGTAGCTGAAAACGCGTGCACTCGGGAAGCTCATGAGGCTTTGACAGGCTTATGTGGTCAATGAGAGAGCTCACTAAACTAAAAATAAAGTCACTAAGTTCCTGTGCCCCTCTATGGCTATGAGACTTCCATGTTGTGCAAAAAACACAGCAGCCAGTTGGAGAAGTTCCCTTGCACACGTGTGCAGAGCCTGAGGAGAGATGTTCTGACCAGTGTTGAAGTTTTTTGGTGTGGTGATTGCATGTCCGGTAAGACAATGACAGGGATGGCCTAGCTGCAGTAGATGCATGGTCAGTATAGCTGACAAATGAATTCCTGAGCAGATCATGTCTCCAAATGCAGAGAGAAAAGAGATGTCTTTGTCAAGAGAGTGCTCCAGGAACAGCCAAAAGGTATGTTTAACCACGTACAATTTAGCCAGACACTTCCTCTCCTCTCGTAGCTGAAAAGAGGGAGTGATGAAACAGCTGCACAAAGGAAGCTGTGAGTTTCTTTGGATATCTGTTTGATTTTTATTTCTGTATATATAACTGGTATCTGCATCCAAAGGATCCCAACATCAGTTCCCAGTCACTGAGACCCAGGCACCTGCCCTGGCTGAAGTGTGACTCTACATGGAGACAACAGGTAGACAAAACAAGAATGTCCTCGGTCAGGGACGGGCTAAGCGAACAGTGACTTCAGTAGGGCAGCACCCCAGTCACAAGTGACGGTACGAATTACCTGATAAAAGCAGCTTGTAGTACATTGTCCTGTAAAAGCACCGGTCAGGCTTGACTAGGCTGGGGTTCCCTCAGCTAGAATAAACTTAGCAGGGTAACAATCAGTTATTCAGAAAATAGCTAATCACAGTTTGAGAACAATATGCTAAGTGATGTGAAAGGTGCTGAGGAACTGACTTATGAAAAATCACGTGAGGAGAACATCCGTTAGAAATTATGCATAACTTAGTGATGGTTTTCTTGACTGATAACTGTAAATAAGTACATAGTGTAAGAATGCACATGCCAGAACAACTCAATGATCCGTGTAAACTGGTATATTGCCTCTGGTAGTGTTGCATACCTAAATTGTTACAGAAAGATGATATGGAGATGTAATTATAATAACTACCCATATAAGACTGAATTCTGCCATTGTAGGTTAAAGTGAATAGCACCGTACCTCTGTAAGTAGTCTGTCTGGTTCTAAATATGTAGTGCTGTGCAATGCAAGAGAAAAAGTTTTGCAGGGGAGGGAAAGGAAATACCTTTATGACCTCATATTATCCATTTATACTCTGAGTCATTAAAATGATTGCTTCTTATAAAAGTTATCTTTGCTAGTAGAGGAATATGTGGGCAAATAGTCCCTCTGACAATCAGTGTGCTTTGGATCAGACTCAAAACATACATATTATTCAAACGTAACTTTCCTTGACTCCTACTGAATTATTTGCCCCCAAAAGAAAACATCTGACTCTCCATAAAACTGCAGTCAATGGTGAAATTCCTGTCAAGTGCTGCAGGTCCAGCGTGCTCCTCAAGTTAATTGCAAATTACACCGTAACGTGTTATGCAAAAATAAGATTCTTCACAAGTAATTTTCAACCAGTTGCCGCACCAGTGAATAAATAACAAGAGTCTGTTGTCAGTAGATCAAATTTATTGCAGTGTCCCTTTTTTCAGTGGAAAAGTCTGGGGGATCCACGGATCAAAAAAAGATTCAACAACACTCTACAGTGTCTAAACATGTAGCATCTAAACAAGTTGCTTTTCTGCTTGTCCGTTTTAATCACATACTATCTTTATTGTTGACCATGTAAGTTATTTTCTCCAACTGTTAAGGGACTCAGTAAGAGAAAATGGAGTGGAAGAGAAGTATGAAGAACAGATGAATTTCATAAAGCTGCGGTTCACTTCATGCCCACATGTCTAGGTTTTCTCTCTATGGAAATGAAGTAGGGGGATGATTCATAACAGGGTCTTGCTCTGATGTGGCAGTAGGGATGTGGCAGGACTGTATTCCCTGATCAGGGAAGTAGGAATTGCTCCCAGGTCCTGCAATTTAGATTTAGAAGAAAATATATCTTGCTATAACAGTTAAGAGAGTAAACTCCATCAGTTCATCTAGTTTAATCCACTTTTGCTCAAATACTTTGGTGGCTAATCTGATTCAGACAGTGTGTCATTCTATTTCTCAATAATTTTATTTCAGTTAACCACATTTTGCTAGTCGGTATTTGTTTTTGCAACCATAGTGATGAAATATGTTTATTGGCTAGAGATACAAGAATTCTAAGCAGGTGTCTAGCTTTTCAAGTTTCAGTAATTCAGAACATCTCCCATCCACACTACTAATAACTGAAATTTAAACAATATAACCCTTTGTTTCTATGATATCAAATCATAAATCTCTCCATTTGGAATTGGACAAGAAGGTATGAGAAAATTTATCTGCAGTTCAGTATCTCTTCCAGTATTTTGTTATTAATTTTGCCTGATCTTTTAGTAGATGGTTATCAGTAAGTAACTGCAGTTTTCCTCTGCTGGTCAGATGTCCATTGGCTTTGGTGTCTTTTGGTTAAAGACAATACCAGTTTATTCTGTAATGAATTGTTATGACAGTGACACTGACAGTTGATACTTATGATATGTTCGTTGGCTAATTATTTAAGCTGGTATTGTCCTTCAATGTTGTTGAAAATATCCTTATAACCAAGTATTCTCAGGTTCAGAGAAGGTTACTTTCATTACGAAAACCTCTGTCTTCTAAATGTCCTCTATCTTGTGTTATAGCAGATGTCAAAAAGCAACACGTATTTGGCTTGTTTTTTTGGTTTTGAAAATGTGTTTTTTGTCATTCGATTATCTCTTTTTTTATTTCCCTTTACTTTTTCCAAGTAATCATATACTTTTTAGTTTGTTAATTTTTACATTTGTCTTAGCCATTTTAGTGTTGTAATATGTTGTATAAAATACACTTTTGAGAACTCTGATAAAGAACCGCAATACCTTTAAACTGTGTTGCAGAGGAGAGAACATTTTGCTCCACCCCTGCACATATACATAATCCAACCACCCACAAAGTATTTAGACACAGAGAGTATTCATAAACCCACAGTAAAGATCTTTCTGGATCGTTTCTTATTCCTATTATGTACACTGGAGATATTTGGATCAAAAGGAATTAATTTAAGGAAAAAAAAAATAAAGATCAGTACCACATTGCGTAATTTCCTTTATTACTTTTTTCCACAGGCAGATTAATATCTTGCTTCTCCTTCTGATTCTTACAGAGAATGAGCTGGCTGTTTTACTGAGGTACCTGCTGGTGCTTTAGATTATTTTCTTCCTGAAACAATAAAGGTGTTTTATTAATATTTAAGAATTTTAAACTTTTCACATATATTTACAAGGCTCATGGCTCACCATATTACCTAATCGCCCAAAATGTTGTGTTTGTTGGTATTTCTTAGATTTGTGCTTATGCCAGCCTGTGTGATACGGCTAGTAAGCATTGTCATGATGGCGATCACGGCTTTTAAATGTGTGTTAACACATTCAATGATGTTTGTGCCTGTATTGGAGCTTGGAACACCTCCATTCTAAACTCTTTCCATTTTGAAAACTGGCTATTTATTTGTACTCTGTTTTTGATATGGCTTAATCAGTTTTTAATCTGTAACAGCATTCCACCCCGTGGCTACAAATGTTTTGAACTGTCTCAAGTGGAAATGTCCATACAATCAAAATTCTAGATATTTAATACCACTCTTGCCTTCAGCAGCCTTTCTCAATAGCATTCCTGCTGACAGAAATTTGGCCTAAGACCAGAAATAGATACTGGATTCTCAGAAGGAAGTCTGTATTAAAAAGGGGGAAGCTGTGAGACAGAGATCACCTTACTAATATGTTTATATCTTATAATGCTTCTCTATTTCCCTTTGACTCTCCTACTTTGTTGTAAAATGTTCAGAATAGAGACTATAAAATCTCTTTGCAATTCTGAGTAAAACTCCGCAAAACTACTAAGATGTGTCTATTACAAAATTAACTCATAGCTAGTAGAAAGCAATATATGAATACACAGGGGTCTGGCTATAGATATCTCTTTTTGAAAGCAAACGAGCAGTAAGTATTAAAGAGACACACAGCTATACTTGTTAGTCCATATTATCAAGGAATTGTTTTATTTAACAAACTCATCAATTCCAGTCATTTAGCCCATGTCCCTTTCCTGGACAAGTTGAGATACAAATTATAAATTTTCTTGATGTTTAATATTCTCACAGTACAGTTTTTATTGAGTAAATATTAGTTACATGATTGAACTGTTCATCCTTATGGGACATGGAATATTGGATTAATACAGGAATTTTTTTTTATCCCCTGAATCATATTTACAAAATTTTCCTGCCTTACGGGATTTTGATTTGTTTGTAGCAAATTAGAAAATTATTAGCAAAACAAGGCAGGAGATGCTGGAATCTTGCTGCTCAGAGGCAAAAAGGTCTCCAAATTACAACATACTGAGAGCACATTTGAAAACAGAGGCATCTGTGTTTGAACTTGAGGATTTCGGTGTGAATGTATAAACATTGACTAAATAGTCTTCAGCAGATTATATATATATATACACACAGATAAAATAAGGTAATCTAGTTTCCTTTATCTTAGCTCTATTGTGCATAATGGAAATCAGCAAATAAAAAGTTATTGGGAGTAGAAATATCGTCATGATTTATTATTTGGTATGACTGAGTACCTACCTATGTAAATGATACAGTGGAAATTTAAATGGAAATGGGTTGCAGAACTGCCAGGTAAGGCAGTGACAAAAGTAAGATCGTCTAACCGATGTGTAATTAGAATGAACTCCTAAAATGTTTTAAAAATAATGTATTGGTAAAGTTTCTGAATTTCTAACTGTTACATTATCATCAGTGTACATGTAACTGTTTTACCACAACATCAAATCAGCATTTCAGGAAGCTCTGACTACCTTCAAACCAGGTGGGGAGAAGTGAGAAGTAGTCTCTAGTTTATGTCTAAATATTTTTACAGTGGGTATCCACAGTTGGCACTTTTGCTTCTGGTCCTTCATCTTAGCTACTTCAGCTCTGTTTTCAGCTGTTTTATTTACCTTTTCCTAAGGAGATATTGAAATGGAGCTAGACTTGGAACAGTGGCTGATTATAATTTCAGCTTGGTTTCAATTTTTGGCAGCTAAGTCTGAAGACTTTTGGAAACCTGGAAAAAATATATACAAGGGAGGCTACTAAAAACATTAGTCAATCAGGAAACATCGCCTTTTCCCAACCACATAGAATGGAATAATGAATAACATGGACACAACTATCAGTGATGTAAATTGTTGTCACTGCATCGAAGCTGATGATGAGACAATAACTGAAATTTATGATCTGAACTGTTGTTCCTCTCAGTTTCCCGTAAGTAGATATATTAAAAATCTTGTTAGAGGACATATTGAAACTAAAATGGGAATGACATGTGCCCACGGAATTGACTGCAACATATTGAAGGAACTACATTTATTATTAAAATTTCATTGGAAAGATAAGATGCCAGTAAAATAACTGGAAGAATGTATTTTTCTTTCTCCCCAGAAATATTATGAAATACTTACAGTGTAACAGTCCACTTGGTAGATCCCTAAAGGATAATTTCCTTTCTCTGTCTCGCTATAGTTCCTTCCATTCCAAGTACGGCATGCTTCTTTTATTTATTTTCCTTTTATACCATAAAACTTGACTGCCATTAGTTATATTTTGTTAGGATACAAAATAGCCCATTCAGCAATTGTTTTGCATTCACACCTTGCATTTCAAAAGAGGAAAATATTTACAGAAGAAAGTGCAGCTGAGGACAGGCAACATAATCCGTCTTACATGTATTGTATTTGACTCTATGGAAACTAACTGGCACTATTAATGAAGTAAGCTGCACTTCATTCTAAGTAAAGATGGCAGAATTTGAGTACTTTTAGGAGAGAGATGAAACTGGATAGATTTTACTTATGAGCACAGCATATTGAAGGTAGAGGCTAAAGTAGATTTTCATCTAGTTTTGAAAAATATTTAGCCTAGAAATTACAATAGACACACACAAATCTTTCTGTCTCAGGGAGTGCTAGCCTTAAGGTATGCTGAAGACTCTCTCCAGTGCTTATCTCCCTGAATCATAAAGAAAATTGCCATCACACATAGGAAGGTATCATCTTAGACATCAAAACTGAAGAGATCAGTATAGTCCCTGTGTCCTTTATATCTAAAATGCATATTTTCCTTTATCTAAAGGAAAGTCTTATACATCTTTTTCATTTTCTACTGAGCAGTTACCAGTAAATTCTTTATTTACTGCACTGATTTAAAGGACTAATAGCGAGATTTTTATAGACAGATTCCTATTGACTGTTGCTTGTTTGCAGAAACTGACCTTTACAAGTGAAAATACAAAGTATAAAAATGATGCAAGTTGAGGGGCAGCGGATATAGGACACTCTGACTCTGGTCACTTGTAATTGCGTAACTCCCAGGACCCCCAGACGGTTTCTGGAGACAGCCTAATTTTGTGCTAAGGTGACAGACCCATGTCGTCGGGGCATTCAGGGCAGAGGCCCAGAAATATGGACATCTCATGTAACAATCCTGTTTCTGCTAGTGACTAATGAAATGAACACAGGCCAGTAATTTGATCTTTTAAACTTAGTTTGTATTGACACCAAAAAAAAGGCAAATGTATGTGTGTGTGGATAAAGATACAGGTATATGGATGCAGTTGAAAGGTTTTGGTTCTCGGGGTTTTTTTGCTTTTTTTATGGGAGAGAGGGGAGAATAAACTCCTTAAAGTCTTTTGGGATCAGGCTTACATTTATCAGTGAAATGAATATCCATTTCTATGCTGTTCCAGCCTCCAAAGATTGATTTCCCAATAATGTGTCAATAGTCTCTACATCGGGTACAAATGTTAACGCAAAACTCTGTTACCCTTTCCTTTGAAGTAAAACTGCTGTTGCTTTTATTGGTCACAATAAGATCCCACCAATACCCATTGTGTTTTTTTTTTTCTTTTTCACAGAAACATCGTGAATGGAAGTTGGAAGAAAGATTTAACTGCTAAGCTAACATCCTTGCATTACCAAATGTATACTAATATAAGTTACTAGTTGGACCAGTCTGGGGCAACAACATTGATCCAAGGGTTCCTACCATATTTTGAAATACTAGATTCAAATTGTAGTGCTAACAGTGGTAGTGCAAATCAGAGGAATTCCTGAAGACTTACCACAGTATAACCAAGAGCTATATCTGGTCCTTATGATCCTTATTTTATCTTTTTCAGATAGAGACAATGTAAGAGCAGCAATCTAAGTATCTGCTTTTATTCAGCTAAACAATAGAGCTAGTTCTTGTAGGGGTTTATCAAGTGAGAAGTTATGGAATTCACAATTTTTTGTGTTATTGGACATTACACCACCTCCCATCAGGGTAATATTTAGGGTAACTACACATCTCGTAGGATGAAATGGCCCTGAAGTGGAAGCCTCATACACGTCCCCAAATACATAGGCACCAGCAAGGGGCAGTTGGTCTCTCTGTATGGCAGACACTTGGCAGAGGCTGAGTGGTAGTGCTGGGAACAAGCCCTTATACCAACACCTCCAATGGGGCCACGGCATGCGCGTGGTGTGGGCAGTCTGTGGGGTGCAAATGAGTGGAGCTGCCTGTGATGCTGAGATGTAAGGCATCACGGTATGGACCTTGTGTTGTGTCATACTCTTGCTGATGTTCATTGCCAGCCCACTGCCTGGGCTAGTGCACTCTTCTGGAGCAACTGTCCACAGCAGATAATAAGAGATCAAAAGTGCACTTGTTCCTATTCTGAAACGAGCTCCTAAAAACATTAGTTCCTGCCATCAGCACAGATGTCATCTATCGCATGAGAGTCACTTAATCTACCTAGTTCTGCCTGTCTGTACTTCTTTACACCACCATCATTGTGTGGAGGACATAGAATCTATTAAGTAATAGGGCTTAAATTCTGGTCTACATGTGTATAAGTAGAATCTATACGTCTGCAATTTTTTCGATGTTACATATGCATAAGGAGCCTTAGAGTTAGCATTCATAATTTGTTCTGAGATTCTGAAAGATGCTTCACAAAATAAACTTCTAGCATGCCATGATCTGTTCTCTGTCAGCATCTAATTCTCCCTCTTTGTTTCATCTTTGAGCAAAGAATGCTGTTAAGCTCCATTCTTTATAGCAAATTTCTATGTTTTGAGAACCTGCCATCCATCTTACTCTGAATTGCAGCTATGTCTTGGCATTGTTTAATATGATAGCAATCTATTTTTTTTTAACTTTGGTAGGAACAGCTGTTCTTTATTGTGCAGAGAGGAGCAGCAATTCAAATGGTTATTCTACCACTGATTTGTAGCTTTGTTTTAGAGGCGCTTCATTCACCTTGTCAGTTCACTTGCTCCTAATTAATTCAAATGTTAGAATCATCAACAAAGGATTTCCCTTATTAATATATCTCATATGTGTGATTTATGGCCAGTATTAGTGCTATCACAGTCACAGAGGTAAAGGATTATATTTGTCTTCTATGAACATTTAGTTTGCCTCATTCATTTTACCAGCAGCTTTTATCTTATTCTCAGCTGGACTGCAAGCATGATAGCATGATGTAATAGATGACTCCACACACGGTGCTAGTAGTCTGTGCTTCTAGTCCTTTCTCATTTGGCTAATTTGGCGTCTTCTAGTTGAGCAAAACTTAAAGAGCTCCAGCTTGCTTTGTTTAAGCAAATTCTGTAAAGTTGAATTGATAAAAAATGCAATTTGAAAATGTATTCTCATAAGAATTTCGGATTTAGTTATGTTCTGTGCTAGACAATTGCAACAGCAGTAGCATAGTCAGACCCTCAGGAGTGGATAAATCCTGTAGGTAAGTTTGCTGAGAAAAGATGAATTTGTCCTCTTTATGCATAAGTATTATGTAGTGTTTTAATTACCAATAACGTATGAATTTTGTACTTTGGGTTTTTTTTAATTCTTGTTCACTGGGAGGGAAGAATGAAAACATTTAGTCTTCTACTTCCACATTGAGCCCCTTACTAGTTGTAAAATTGAGATCCTTACAGCTACAATTGCAGATATAGAAACTTATATTTATGCCACCCGTAAGATATCTCTCTATAGAAATGAATTATGACATGCTCTTATACGTGATTAATCTAAAAAACAAAGAAAACTTGTAGGGGTATATCATAGATTATTATAAATGATCTGTTAAAGAGATTCTTCGATTGTATGCCAAGAGGTTAAAAAACACTTATCACCAATGAGTAGATGGAGGAAATGTACTGCTTCTGTATGTGTGCACCAGAGCAAAGCTGTTTTAAACAGGTTGGGTTTTCTCAACTCCCTTCAGTGTATTGTTATCAGAACGTGGAGTGACTGTGTCCAATTATGGAAAAGAAGGCAGCATCCATGCAATATGTGACTGGTCAAGAAGATAACAAGTTCTCAAGGATCATTACAAGTAATGCAAACAGCAATACCCATTTTCACACTATTTTTGTTTCTCGTATTTTATATAATTATGTCAGCGAAATATACAACAAAACTCATATTGCAATGAAACAACAGAATTAGTTTTAACCAATACAGTCTCCAAAATTCAACACTAAATACTCCATTAAAATACATAATAAAGTGAATCTGGGGAGACAGAGAAGCTCAAATTAGAGGCTAAATTTAAGAGCTGATGTATTCTTATGTCAGCCTCAACAGATCCGTGGTGTGTGGAAGGCCCTGCGTTTTAAATGCCAATTTTGTTTTATCCATTGTGACTGAAGTCTTACTTATGTTAGAGTGGAAAAATAGTATATGCAAATTTTGAAAACTGTAAGTAAAATAGCAGCTTCCATTGCAGATTAAAATTCATAAAGTCCTACCCTTGTGTTTGGTCTGTTTCCCACTGACATCACTTGGCCTGTGTGGAGGTAAATGAGGTGGTGCAAGATTGGAGCTTAACTGGGAAACTAGACCTAACTCAGCCATACTTTAAGAACGTTCATATTTTAAAAAATGAAGTGGAATTTTTTCAATGTTGAACAATTGTTTACAGCAGAATAATCGTTGGGGTTTCTCTGGCAAAGAGTAATATTTTCTTTTTCAACAACATATTAAAAGCCATTACAAGTGAGAAAGGTAGTTTGGTTAATGAATGATGATAGAATTGTAGTTTCCTCTCTTCTGCAGCAGGAAATATTAGGTGAATGGTAACTACTGAACTGAGAGAGTTCGTTAATGTGAATAAAATCACAGCTCTTACCAAGGTTTAGAAATTTGTGCAGAAACTATGCCAATGTTCGTTATACCCACATATAAATACCATCATTTGGGAGGTGATTACTTTACTGAAAAATACGTTAGAAGCATCTGCAATACATTGCCATAGCACCTTTACAACTTAAAATAATTTTTTGGTCACAAAGAGCAAAAGCAGCAGGAGAAACTTAAGTCATACCTTTTCTGCCATTTCCAGACTTATCAGGCAGCTGAACCACTTGTGTATGCAGTGATCATTTGGGAGTCTCATCTGTGCTCATCATTCAAACTTAAGAGAGAAGAGGAAAGCATTTAGTGGTTTTAAATCTTATTCTTTACAATAGCTGATGTGCATACATAATGCCATGGTAATGACCTGCTACTGGGTTTTAATGGATTCAAAGGTCGGAAACATAAGGTCTGTCAAATCAGAGCCTGTGTAATTCAGTGTTTGCAGAAACACCTTTATCGGCAGAGAAAAACGTAAATTTTTTTCTTGTGAAAAAATACAGTGTAAAAAGCCATATAGAGGTTGCTATATATAAAAATATATATATATGTATATAAAGACCAGACACTTTTGAATTCCACAGCAATATATGTGTTCAGACCTGGTGTGTATTATGCTACTCAAATAAAACATGGGGGGAAAAAAGGTTATGTATTATATTTGCTGCTATATAGCTCTCCTGTCAATTTCATCAACATTAAAACTGGTCTGAATTACAAATAAAATAATACAATCACCCCTCCCCCCCTTCCCACCCTAAAATCTTGAGTGATGAGAGAAAAAACTTACAGTCTAACAAAATGTTCAAGAAACAGGGTGGGGAATAGACTATAACATGCAGGCATGTGTTCAAAGTAGGTGTTTTGACCAAACATGGAATCCCTTAGGGCAGAAAGATCGGTCACAAAGTCTTTGTCGGGGACATAGTTTGCTCTGCAAGGCAAGATTTACGGTTTTGTTGCTGGCTCCTCTAACAAGATAATTCCTGTCACCATATCGAGTTTGTGGAAGAAGCAAGATCACAGCTCAAATATCTTCCATACTCTGCTCTTGTGCCAGATGAGAGCTGATCCTAGAGATGTAGCTTCTCTGCAAGAGGTATGCACATACGTGCTGCTTCAGCCAAACCAGTATCAGATCAAGCCATGGCCATGGTGCCCATGGCAGTGTCCTTTATTTTATATAAACATATACGCAAGCATTTGATAACATTAAGCTCATAATGTAAAACTCCTTGTAAAAACAGAGCTCCTCCTGATTTAATTTCAGGGAGCCTACTGCTGGGACCAAGGAGGTGCCCTGAGCACCCTGATCTCCAGTAACTGCGTAATACACTCTGCTTGAAATGTTTTTCCAGGTAATTCTCGCTGTGCCTATTTAAATCATTTCTGGGCCCTACACTCCTTTGCTGAAGATTGATTCCCCCCACTGCAGAGGTTGCAATCAAAAATGCAAAATAGATCATCTACACCACAGATGAGGAAGGATTTGTGCTAAAATATCCGACTGTGAACTGCAATAGTCAAAATGAAGAAACTTGATCTCTTCTGCTGCTTCTTACACTGAGGTTGTTGCCGCTGGTCAGGTAGATGGTAAAATGTAGATGGGATGTTGGACGTGTGCTTGATTTGAACAGGCTGGATTAGAGCTGATGTCCAGGTGAGAGCACAAACTGAGAGAAAGTCTGTTCCTGCCTGGCTGGACGCACAGGGGCAGGACGGCGTCCTGTGCCAGGACCACCAGGGCTGGACTGGCAGACCTCATCACACCCCTGTCTGGATCTTTACAGGTCTGACAAGTCTCCAGGAGGCAGCGATACAACATTTTAAAGATGAAAGCCAATGAATTCCAGACCTTTATAAATATACATATATGTGTGCATGTGTTTATGTACGCAAGTATTCATTTTCTCAAGCCTTTTTGCATGCCATCCATACTGTGACTAGCAAGGGGCAGTGGAAGTTAATTCTGTTCAGAATTAACTTAATCTTCTGTCTTTACACGTGAATTAAAATTCTTAGACGATGTGAGACCTTGGTCAACTTTGGCAGGGTGAGCAAGGGTGAGAACAGACTATTCCAGCGATTCAAATTTTTGGATAAGATGCTGTCTTGTTACAGCTTTAACAGTCACAGAAGAGCACAACACGCCTGGCGGTACTGGTCAGTATAACGTTAAAACTTACTTACATATTCAACAGTTCTTGTTTTGCTCTACGTTTACATGCTTTTCAAATTCTGGAAAAGAAACAGTGTTAAATTACAGTGACTCAAACATGTTCAGACAGATACTTTAAGCTCACGTGCCTGCCTTCTTTCTCCTCTCCTTCACGCTCCCCTCCATTCCCATACCCTTTTCTTTGATATATTACTCAAAATCTAATAATCACCTCTCGTCATGAGTTTCAGATAAGATTACTACAGAGTTTAAAAAGAAGAAAATATTCCAATTAATTTTCATTTTCACTTTACCTATTGTATTGTGTTCCAGAAAATTAATTAAAACCTTCTTTCGAAGGCAAAGTGGCATTTTCTTTTTCTATTTATATCTTCTAATTATTCAGATTGTTTTAATGCAGTCCAAAGCCTTCTTTACGTGGCACATGATGCTAATTAAATACCTGAAGTGATGTTTGATCGCATTAATTTCACCACTGATTATATAAAAATAAACTGACTTTGCAGTAAACTTGCCAATAAGTCTAAGTAGATCAAGAAATAAAAAGAACATACACTGCCCTGAATATTTTTATTTATTTAATCCATATTTATTTATGCCTTTTATCTTCAGTGTGACCTCTTAATATCTAATTGTCACTCCACACTTAAGATAACAATTATCCGCCTACTATTGCGTTCATATCAATCCGTCATCAGCTTTTGCCAATCAGTTCAGCAGAATTATTTTTGCATGGGGGTTTCAACAAGAGAATAAAAGCTAGATGCAGAGAGAGACTTAGCAGTGTTTGGCATTGCAGGAATGAAACTTTAACTGCTTAACTCTGGTACCGCATTCAGAAAACATGTGTTGGTTTCCCGGGCTCTTTACCCCTGCAGAGGGGTATTAGGTGCCTCAGAGGGGAATTAAATTACTCACAAATGGAAAAAAAAATATGTGCAGAATTTACCTCTGGAAAGTGCTGAGTCCAGCAGAGACAGCCCACCTCTCTCCAGAAGTTAGGTACTGTACCTTGTGCCACACGGAGTGCAGAACTGTACCTGTAGGGTAGAGTTTTAGAATCCCTCTTCTTAAAATGAGGCTATTTTTTGCTTTTAAGACATCATTGGAGAAAGAGATATCTCTGCTTATTGCCATTGCTGGTCCTTTTTAGACAGCAGCCAAAAAATTGGAGAACGTCAGGTGGCAAGACAAACTAAGGCTTATATGTTACCCTGCTTTACCTGAAAACAAACTTCTTATTGTGTTCTGGGAAGAACCTAATTTCAAGGTGTTACAGTACATATGAGCATGCTTAATAAGCATAGGAAAGGGAAAGACAGGGAAAATGAGATTAAACCAAGGTAAGAATTTATATAAAACAATGGGGAAGACTCAAAACAAATTTCCAGTGAAATCCTTTGTTTCCCTAGGAGACTGAGCAATTCTGCAAAATGTGTTTTTCTTCCAATAATATGGACATTCTAATATATGTAGTGAATTTTAAATGCAATTTGTTATTTTAGAACAATACTATAATTGTACAGCTTTTTTGTAGACAGTTGCATAAAATGCATATAAATGTCCTTCCTGGATGAGCTAACCTTTGAGCTGGTTCTTTCTCACAAGACTGGATAAGTTTAATCTTATGCTAAGCCCTCAGCCCAAACGTCTGTCAGTCAGAACGGGAAAGAGCAAATAATTTAGGGGAAAAGGTTTTATGAGAGAGTAGATGGCCTAATTTACAGGGAAAAGGTGTGAGGAAGACACAGGGGTGGAAAAAAGTTTGCAGGACCGGAGGTCAGAGAGGAGAGCGTGTTTGGGTCCTTTCTGGGCTGTTGTCTTGTGAAGCTGAGGTACTGAAGCTAATGACATTTGAGACTAAAAGAAGCTAGAATTGAATCTGCTAACAGAGTGTTAGTATGGGAGTGAGATTGTGGGGGAAAAAAAAGGACATATCGGGGACAGAAGGCAATATCCAGTTTAGACTTCTGCTTTGTGTTTGGTTGCTGGTGGCCTGTGAGAGAACTACCTGCAAACTACTCACAAAATTATCCTCAGGTGAAATGTATTAGCTGAGAATTGGCTGTAGATCTCTTCCCTAGTCCTCTTTATAGCTTCATGTTTTGTAGTAAGGAAGAGATACTGTTTTCCTTAGTTCCCTTATTGTAAAAGTATTTTTTTTATTTCAGTAGCTGTCAGTATGGGCCAAAACCAGGGAAATTGAGGTAGGAAGTGATGCTTAGTCCAGGAACGTGGGTTGCTGTTGTTAGTTGCAAATCAGTTTCTCAAAACAGTCTTCTGATGTATACGGCTGATCATTCAACTTTTTCTTTTTGTAGAGTGGTAAATCAGGCTACCCTTTGTATGGGTAATGAGGGTCATCTTAATGAACCTGTGACAGAGGTTAGAATGGGACCAAGGGAATCTGGTTTCTATTTTCCTCTTCTTCCATAAACATTTAATTAGCAGTGTGTTTATTGAAGTCATAACTTTAATGTCTTTAATCCATCCCTTAGAAAAAGGAAAGATTAATTTAGTAAGGTAAACTGTCAGTGTTTTTTAGGAAGTGATATAAAAAGCTGAAGCTAACCATGTCTTAAGCAGAAGGAAAAGCTGACTGAACAACAGCATGTCTTCCAAAATAGTATAAACCCCGTACTTTAAGACTTAGGCTGTTTTGTTATAAGCAACAAGACCCAGAAACCATAAACTACAACTGAAAGTAATAGAGCAGAAGTCGCAAGCAGGTTTGGTGGCTTGTTTTTTTTAAAAAAGATGTTTGGAGTATGTTGGTGTAGAAACGTCAAATTGAACTTTAACAGCAGTCACAGGTAAAAGAATGGGTGTAACAGGTATTTTCCACTCCTGAGTAATATCCCCAGACTAACTTCTGTGAGGATGTTCTAGGGTTCATGATCTGTAACATCGTCTTTAAAATGGTTCTGTTAAAGCTGGTCTTGCAAAATTAATCCTGTAAAAAGTGTAGAGAACAGATTTTTGAACTGTCAATCTAATGCCTTTACATTAGTTCACTTGCATCTTACTGTTCTTACTGTAAGCTGTAACTTGGGCCTTCTGGGAATCTTAGTCAATCAGGAGACATGCAGTGAATCCACTGACTTTAAAAGACTGCTGGAGAATTATTCATGTCCTTATTCCTAGTAAAAATTTCCTTGGAATTTTGCTTATCTGCTGCCTGTTAAAGGAATTCTTATGAATAGCAAGATTTTGAATAGCAGTGCTCCAGTACTGATCAATAGGAGAAAAACCGTTTGGCCGGTTTGAACAGGCGTGGTGTACTTTAAAGGAAAATACTGAGGGCTTCAGAACTGACTATGTTCTTGTGCATTAGCTGCACAGAGCAAATAGAAACAATTGGAAGCAAAGCATCCTGATTGTACAGGATAGCTTCAACGGATGTCTTGGCCATTTTCCTCTTCCCAGTGCAGTGACATCAAGGAAATAGCATTGCATTTGGAGAGTGTGTTCTCTGAAGAGTTTGTGGCCTGGAACAGAATAGTGGACTCAAGTGATAACTAATAGCAGTGAGTGATGAAAACATTTTACATAACTCAAAACCAAATGGAATTGCAAAAGGATATGAACTAATGATGCAGAGGAGAAGAGGGTGGAGAAAAGGAAATTGTGTAGACAAAAACTGAAACTTACATAAGAACTCAATACTGGGTCAGACTAAAGGTCTATCTAGTACAATGTCATATCTTCAGTCCTGGCTAGTACTAAATTCTTAAGAAAAAACATATAAAAACCAGGCACATTGAGAGTATTTAATGCATGGTTTTGTTTTCTCTACTTTAAACAGCTAAAAGACCTTTATGAATGAGAAGTTGTATTTGGACCAAAATACTCAGTAGCTATTGATGGACTCATCCTCTACCAGTCTAAACCTTTGAATCTTTTTATACTCTTTGTTACAGTATGTTGTGAAGGCCAAGAATTACCCGAACTAATTATATGGTTGTGCGAAAGATGATTCACTCAAAGCTTTTAATAAAAGACCACACTGGAAACTCCTTGACAATGCAGGTCTGCCATCAACCGTTTAAGCCTGTGCTACTTGGCTGCTTCAAAAACTGTAACAGAATTTTTGAGACACAAATCCAGCATTACTGCTAGAGCGAATTTTTTTTACTCAGTTTACATAGACCCCAGTTATTCATAATGCACTAGTAAAGTTACCTTTTGGTACTACATCTACTAATTTGCCTAGGGATGTCAAGGTTTTAAGTTTAAGACTGCTGTTACATTTTCCCCCTTTAATCATTTTGGTAACAGCACAAGCTCTGTGTGTGTGTTTTTCGAGGTGCTAGACTAAATTTTTCTGTCTCACACTTTCTGGCTTTTCTGGTATTTTATTCGGGAGAATCTGTAACCTTCCATAAGTGCTTTTGTTTTTAAATTTCAAAATGCATATTCATCATTTAAGTAAGTTGTAATGCAGTCAGTTATTTGAAAATGTTTTTATTGGTCTTGACATTGAACCCCACTGATGAAGGTACAACTGCTGATATCTTACCATGTAAAGTACTTCCATTCACAGGTTGAGATTTTTCTTGTTAACCTCACCAAGCTGGGCTTTGTCCAGTATTAGGAAAATATACTGGTGTAACATAGGGGTTCCTTGAACAGCTCATCAGAGGTTTACCTGTTCAGGATTCATCTGAATATTTTCCCATGAGACCTACAGGCAGCACAACGGACTATGTGATACTGACCGCAGGCTGCTCTGCACTGCTCTTCAAGCAGATAAATGACTCTTTGCATGGGACCATGATGGGTGACATTTTGTAGAACAAAAGTTGTTTGCTAGCTTACAGAAACACCTTTTAGCAAAATGCGTTTAACAATCATCTTATATGTATCTTACACAGTGAGACGCTTAGGAGTCATGTTCAACCAAAAGACCTGAGCGGAGTCTTTTTCTAGTAGTTCCGTTGATACAGTAAAAAATTCTGAATTATCCTATTTCAGGACAAAGAGTTGCAGCCCTAAAAATAGTAACACTGAATGCTATGACATAGATCAGACACATGACATAGCACATTCTTTAATTTGAAAGTATTTATTTGCTATAAAGAATTATAAGTACTTAAGTAAATGAGAAAAAAATTGCAATAGTCTTATGAAAGTTTAATGAACATTTTATTCCATTAAATTACTTTGAATAGCTACATACCAAGTATCAGATTGTCTTCTGGGCTGCTTCCCCTATAGGCTGTCCAGCAGTCGATGCACATGAACCATGACTGACTATTGTTGAACATGGGGGAAGAGTAGAGTTAGGTGAAAAGAGTAAAAACTATTTCAAAAAGCCATTTAAAAGGACATCTCAGCCACAAAATGTGTGCACTTTAGAGCATTAGTAGTGGTTCATTTAAGGTTTCGCACTAGATAACAGTTATAAAAAGACATTTAATGCAACAGTTAATCCCTACATTTTTAACTATCTTCTGGATTCAAAATGCCTTCGAAAACTTTCTGCTAGCGTTTTGTAGGTAAAGCTCCCTGTTTCCATTCTTCTTGCATTTCGATTGGGAGGGGAGAAGAGTGGTGTTAACGGGACTGTGTTCATCCAGCAGTCTGTTCTCAGATGCTTGTGATGAAAGGATTAAAATACACTGTTGAATTCAAGCACTGCTTTCATACAATAAAAGCTTTATCTCAGTTACGTGAAGACATGAATTACCTTTCCCTGCTGGCAGACTGCAGGATGGCGGTGGTGACAGTCGCACACACAGTAGTCTAACTTCTGTGAAGATGATCTCTAACTATATAGATGTATGTAGTAATTGTAAAAAGAAAACAACCACCTTACCTTCACCCGGTTTGAGACAGAAACAGCGTGAAGCGAAATATAATGCGTGTGACTCTCTAAGGTACCACTGCAGCTACTGCTGCATTTACTGAACACTTCAATGGTGGCTTAAGTCTTCAGTGGAGCTACTCCTGCTTACACCAGACGGCCCACTGTAATGCAGTAAATTTAATATTTGATGATGTCTGAAGAATAAAACTTAGAAATACCAGCACAGTTGATGTAAAACTGGAAAGCAACACAAACTGAATAGTGCGGTGTACGTATAAAGGCTGGAGGATTTTTGAACAGTAAGGGTAAGGCTTGGAAGAGCTTTCTGACGGAAAACATAGAGGCAGTCCCCTCTCTTAGGGACATAATTTTGTACGGGGTGTGGGTTCCCAGGCCGGGCTGTCGGGGGGGGCTGCCCCGAGCCGGACACAGCCGGTTCCAGCCGGCTCCAACCGACCCACCGCAGGGCACGGCTGAGCCCCTCAGCCACCATGGCGGCGCCGCGGGGAAAGCCTCTGTCAGAAAGGGCAAAACGCTGCCCGGCAGCCGGGGCTGAGGGGAACAGTGTGAGAAACAGCCCTGCCAGCCCCCGGGGGAGGGGCGGAGGAGGGGAAGGAGGTGCTCCAGGCCCCCCAGCAGGGATCCCCTGCAGCCCCTGGAGACACCACGCTGGAGCAGATATCCACACTTCAGGCATGGAGGACCCCACGCTGGAGCAGAATATGCCCTGAAGGAAGCTGCAGCCCATGGGAAGAACCCGTCATGGAGCAAGTTTGTCCTGCAGGACTGCAGCCTATGGCAAAACCTCATACTTGAGCAGGGGAAGAGTGTGAGGAGGAAGGAGCGGCAGAGAGGAGCTGTCATGGACTGACCACAGACCCCCATTCTCTATCCTCTTGTGCTGCTCGGGGTGGGGGAATTGGGAGACAGAGGAATTGGGAATGAAGGAATGAAGTTGAGAGTCTGGGAGAAAGGGGTTGGGTGGGCAGGAGGTGGTATTCCAGTTTGTCTTGGTTTCTCACTATCCAAACCTATTTTATTTGGCAATAAATTAAATTAATTTTCCCCAATTGAGTCTGTTTTGCCTGTGATGGTAACTGGTAAGTTATCTCCCTGTCCTTATCTTGAACCAAGAGCTTTTTCATCTTCTTTTTCCCCCTGTCATGAGGGAGGAAGGGGGGAGAGAGAGAGCGGCTGGGTGGGCATCTGGCAGCCAGCCAACGTCAACCCACCACAAACTTTACCAGCTCATTATGTGACATAGTGGTCAGAGGAAGGCATGCTGTCTGGAAGGACTGGTCCCTTCTGAGTTCTCAGACCTTCTTTTGATGTAGAAAAAACATGGCTTTCTTCATCATCTTATTTTTTGAAAGTTTGGTTTTTAGATGTGCTCTAACATGTTAGTCCTTGGCGGGACAAATGAAAGAAGGCAGACTGGCTGGAGGATTTTTTGTTGTTGGTTGATTACTTCAGGGCTGTTTGATCAAAGAATTAATTTTCAGTCCTTTCTTTCTGCCAGCTGAAGTACAGACCCTGTTGTGGCAACTGAAGGTGACTACTGTTAGTAGTGATGCCACTGCAAACTGCATAGGAAAGAAAAATGTTCCAAAGTCTCAACAAACTCTTGGTGCGAAGTCTTTTGCTGCCTTCTCATTTTCACCTTCCACATGCTCCAAGGAAGTATCTGCATCAAGGTGAGAAATTTTGAGAGGGCTCATTGCAGGTCCTGCAAGATGTTATCCAGATTGTAATATTATACTCTTTCACAGCTGACTTGGAAGTTTAGAAACTACCTCTCACTGAACGCCAGTAGGGTATGACTTGGAAATTATTTTGATGCCTGTCTTGCATGATTTCAATGAAAAGTAAGCTCCTATACACCCAAAATGTATTAAAATGTGAACTATGCTTCTGAAAATTGTTTCTTTTCATTCTTCCACATTAATCTTTATATATTTAGTTTAAGAAGTTAATGCTTCTGATAGAAATCCTCAGCTTCTCCCTAGTTGCCTTAAGAAGCATTAACTCGGAAGCAGCCCACCTGAGAAAGCAAGTCATCTCCACACCAAAAATTATTTTGGCACTGACACGGCTGACTGACTCCTCTCTTGGAACATTTCCCTTCTAAATGCCAGTTGCAGACCATCATGGGGCTTGTGGCAGTTCTGTATCAAGGGAACTTCTGTGATGCTTTTGTTGTAAGCAGTGCTCTCACTCAGGTTTTCTTCTGCATTGTTATCACCCTGGGTCTTCAGAGAGATGACTGAAGCACAGTTGTCCTCTTGCCAAAGATATGGATGAACCTGGCTGAATTATCCACTGAATTCTGAGCCTTTTCTGTCACATTTGCTGCTGCTTTGAAACAGGCCTCAAGTTTAGAGATGTTAGAGAGAATATCAGTGTTCATAAAGCCCCACCAAAGGACCAAACTTTGTCTTGATGTGTAGGTTTGTTCTCCATCCCTATGAGTCACTGTTGTTAGGAGGTGAACACCATTAAGTACAAGCGTAATAATAAGATGAAGACAAATAGCAGGAAAAACTGCCGGAAAACTGAATACGTCAGGCCACACAATGGTGTGCAAACAAAAGGAACAGAGAAGTCCTGTATATCATGTTTTCATCCTTCTTTGAGAACCTAGTTCTTTATCTTTTGTGTCCTTGTTTTCTTTCCCAAGTTACAAGGTCTTTGTACCTTCCTAATTGTGGATTAACGTCTTCCCCCCACAGCAAAGAAAGGAGTTCTTCTTAACCCAGTGAGGTTGTGATTACGTACAGGTCTGCCTGACACAGTCCTCTCCTTTAGTGCCGCTTATATCTGGTGTGTACAATTCTGTGTTACATGGCATAATTGTGAGTCAGCAGCTGTGTCGCCCTTGGGTCACATCACTTCTGTGTTTGCCCCTTCTGTGAAGACTGGTGTCCCCTCTTTGTCTGTGACTGAGTCAAAAAAACCTTGGAAAGTGAGATACTATGATTGATTCATCAAGAGCACCGTCACAAGCAACAACAAAAAATAGTTGAATGTAATGAATGATCAGGTAAAGAATGATTGCATGTAACATCAAAACCTTGATGTTTCCCAACTTTATACAGTTTCTAAGCTAAAATACAAATAGTATTTGGAGAAAGGAGAGGGCAGGACAGTTTGCAAGACATCCAGAAATGAAGTTTAAACAATTCTTGGACAAAACAAACAATATACAAGAGGTGGAGAAAAATGACACTGATGGTTGAATAAGATTAGTAATTGTTAAAAAGATGGAAATGGCACAGCATAGAACAAGATTAAGGTATTAAATAATGACAAAAGCCCTTTGAACTGACTGCATACAATTAAGTTAAATTTTTTCACACCTATTTAAAAAAAGAAAATGTCTTCTAACTCTGGCAGATTTGGAGGTGACTAGAAGTGTTGGAATACTTCAAAAATATGCTGCATGTATGAAAACAGTAGTTCCAGTCCTGTCCTAAACAGTAGGATTGAAAACCATATCAGAAAGTCTGTTTTCTTACTATCTCCAGACTTTCATTGCAGACCAACAATATGTTTATATGCTTTAGTTAGGATAAGATTCAGATAAGAACCCGTTTTGAGATATTTCTTCCAACAGAAGTGACATGTTTAGCAATTTGCTTGTTGCTCAAATGTTTTGTATGAAGATCAAAAAAGAAATCTTTTTTGTGTATGAATGTAATGTTTCCATGTGAATGTTTGAGGCTTTTTTCTTACATAAAATAATATTTTTTAATGGAATTTCTAGAACTCTCTTCTGAATGAACCAAAAAATATTATATTTTTTTAATGTTTCTAAAATGAAAGGCAAGCCAGGCTGTTATGCCGGCTCTACGTTTGCACTCTGTTTATAAACAGTGTTGAAGATAATCCATCATCTGTCCTGAACTTCAAAATGACAACATCTGGACTACATCCTCACAATGCTGTAGCACTGACACTTCAAACAAATGAAGAAAATGGTTAAAAAAAAGAGCACTACTTACAACCATCCCACGAGCATAATCATCTGTGTGCAAACAAAAGACTAAAAGACTCATTTTTGCTGGAAACATTTGAAGTTTCTTTCTTTTTTTTTTTTTTTTCCTTTTCCCTTTTCCTGGCTTTAACTTATTGAACTTTTTAGTTAAGGCAGCCTGAAGGCACTAAATTACAGATGGTGCTCACTCATACTAAAATTGAAACCTTCCTCTTTCAAAAGGTAATTGTTTCCAGTTGATACATGCAACATGAAGCGGGTAAGTCAATCATTTCTAGAATGAAAATAGCTCTTATATTCCTGAGAAGGGAAACTCCCTGAAAAGATCTATCTATCCTAAGAAAAGAGATTGCATGCTCTTTTCTTCACATATGATCTAACTTTAAGCATCAAACCCGCCCACAGTAACTTTGGCAGAAACAAAAAAGGTAGCAAGGCTTCCTTATTATTTATAGTATATGAATACAAAAAACAAAAATGGAAACAAACATATTATATATTGGAAAACATAAATGTTACCTCTTAATATTTTAAAACTTTCTAAGAAAAACTGGTCCTAGAGTCCTAGAGCCTGTAGCCTTTTGGAAACTGGGAGTATTTTGAACAGCAGATCATGCAGTAACTACAAGAATATGTAAACAGTATATACCACTTGACAATGCTCTTGGTTATATACCTAACCCATGTTGAAAAAAATCCTGAATAATAATATCTATTTAAATGAACACTACTACTGTCAGAAGAAATATAAGAAAGTTAGGTTCATTCTATAACTTTTGACAAGCTTCAGGAAGGCATGCACACTAGTAGGGGTTTTCTAATTATTTAGCAGCTCTGGGTCTAGAGTAGGAAACTCTGCTTTTTGTCTTTGCTGTTCAACAGAGATATGAGCACAGACCTTAAAGGGAAACGAATCATGTCTTTTCTCACTGAGTTTCATAAATATATGCTGATAGTAAAGGCATGCTGAGTTTCAGGAGTCCTGCATCTTATTTCAGCTCTGAAGAAAATGTGCTTTAGGGTTACAAATTATTCTGTCTCTGAACGACCCCTCGTTCAGTCCCCTGCTCTCATTGGCTTCTTGTCCCAGCCTCTTCTCTCTGTCCCCTACCCTCGTCTTCTAATTTCTTGTCCCTGTTTGCCCTCTTTTAAACAAGAATAGGATTAACCACTTATATTCGTGTTGTTAAAATCATGTCTTTGAGCCATTTCAGAGCTATCTTCTTACAAGTGAAAAAGCTGCCACGAATGCATACTTGCAAGTAATGTAAGTAGTGTTGCACACAGACTCTCAGAATAGTTTCTGCCTGTGTTTCTGTAACTGAGATACGAACATCAAGGCCTGAATGCCTGGTGCTTAATTTGAATCATCCGAGTGAGCTGGGCTCAATCAATAGCCATGTTTGCTTTATTCAGGAACAAACACACTCCAGCTTATTCCTGCTCCAATGAAAACAAAGCTATTTCCTACTGTCCATTTGCACTTTTATTTACTTTAGCTGAATCAGATAAGAGTTACAGTTTAAGACATGTGAAGTTAGCAACAGCTCCCTAAAATTTTTGTTCCACGTGTATGGCTTGCCTCTCTCTGGGAAGTCATGTTGGCCTGATGCTCGTATGTCCCACTGAAGACTCATTTTTTCAAGAGGGGCAAAGAAGAATGAATTTTTTTGTGCACACAGACTGGCTCCACATACAGCTTTGTAAAATTATTATAAAATGTTCAAGGTAAGGCATAAGATCTATCTTTCCAGTGGGAGGGGGAAAAAAACCCTTGTCATCGTAAAAAAAAAAAAAAAAAAAAAATTAAGAAGAAAGGAACTTTGAATATGTGCAGTGAGGCAGGCATTCTTTAAGAAAGCTTAGCCCCTGGGCAGCACAAGGCCTCGATGCTCCCTGATGTTTTCCTACTGACCTTCCTGGCAGCTCGCTGATCACTGCCGAATCTGCTGCCAGAATGCAGGAGGACTGCAGTTGCGTGCTGCTGCTGCACGCATAAAAACCCCCAAACGCATAGAACATCCTTGGGATCATGAGGTATCACATGATCTTTCAGACCATCTAAAGGCTTGACTTAATGAAACTCAACTGAACAGTTCCTTTTACTTTGCAAGACTCCTGCTCTTTTCAGAATTGAAGAAGGTCTTGCATGCTGAAAAGCTTATTTTTTTTATTTTTTCTCCAAGCTGTGCCAGCTGGTCTAGAAATAGCTATTACCTCCTGCAAACCTTGCTCCTCAGAAAGACTAGTGCACGTATGTTTTTTGGTGGTGGTTTTTTTCACTTTCGGGACAGATTCACACAAGTAAAAACCTGGTTTCTGTTTTAACTGAACTCTAAGGGGTATAAAAACATTTGTAAATCTCCCCCCTTTCTGAAAAATAAATGGACTGACTGAAATTTAAGGTAGAAGGGGCCACTTTAACAAAAGAAAGAAAAAAGAAAAAGCACAGCATGTGCCTAAGCATTTTGCTGAGTACGATGAAATTAAGCATAAGCTTAAATGAACAAGGGCAATAACATCCCCTTTTGCCCTGCTGGAAGGTCCCTGTTCTTGAGGAGGTGGGGGTGCCAAGGGAAGGTTTTTAAACAAAGCCATGTTTAGTGCGGGATACGAGTTACCAGGCACAATCTGTTTATCAGGCAGGGAGCCTGGCCCATGTTAGTCGTACTGCTGATGAACTGTTCTGAATTCTTTCATACTTCCATCTCCAACTTTATGAAGAATATCAATTAAAACCATAAGTGTTAAGAAATCACATGTAGCTGTCATTGTATATCTTCCTAAGATAATTAAAAATATTCTTATCTCTTAATTAAGGCTTCTTGCTGCTGAAACTAAAAGCATAGCGCTTAAACTGATTTAAATCAAAAAGTTGAAGACAACATTAAAAGTGAAGAGTGCTTAACTAAGCATTTTGACCTGGGTGGTGATGGTCAATATGCCTGGGCTTACGGTGTGCTATAATCATGGATGCATCATATGGTGTTTAATACACTCTCTGTCTATTGGCGATTTGAAAGGCTATCCTTTAAAAAAATGATCACTGAATTTTTGCTTTCTCTGCTCTGTCTATAGTTAAAGACAGAATAAGCATTAACTGCATTAACTGCGAATCTATTGTTTGTTCTCTGTGGAAACTGGTGGTTTCAAATGAATGCAGGGAGTAGCTGGGTAGAGTAATTAGGCAGTATATAGAAAATTTGCCCATGATTTACAAAATATTTGTAAAGAGATTGAAAATCAGTTTAAAACAAATTTTAAAATACGTGGTAATGAAGATACCTTGGCACTTAACACCCGTGGAAGGTAGATCTTTCTCATAACATCTTTTGCTCCCACATTTGCTTTATGAAAAAAATGCTTGGAGAAAAACAAAAAAGCAATTACACCTCCCTTCTGCAATTTTTTTTCGGATTTCCAAGGTGCATCCAAAAAAACCTAATTATCTGGCAAGACACAAAAAAATAAAAGATTTTTAAAAATGTAGCTCTATTTAGTTATTAGTTCTTATGCTGAGGAAGAATCCTGAGAAAATTTCTTACAAAAATGGCAACAGAAATCAGTCTGGTAGCTTAAAAAAGCAGCCAAATTCAAGGCATGGGGGGTGGTGAAGGGGAAGAAGAGAAGGTGATCTCACTAATAAAACAAAGCACAGAGTGTCTATAAAGAAGGATGTATTATGCTGGGAATCAAGTGAAGGATGCACTTGAAAGGAGAAGGTACAGCTTGAATATTTGACGGTCGTTCTTTGAGAGAAAGCTTGATTAAAAAATTGAGAGAACAGTCAATCCTCCATAAATGCATAATTGTATACTGCTGCTTCCCATACAATGGTTCCTTTATGGGCTGCCTCCTGCTCTCTGCTCCGTACTAAGCTCCAGCTCTGACGGTACAGGTATGACTTGGAGTCTTGAAGATTTTGAATGTTGGTGGGGTTTTTTTAAGCAGACCTCAGATCTTCTGAGCAACACAAAGGCTTAGCTTGTTCTGAACCTAGGTTTTTAAAATTCCCCTCAAATATAAAGAGAAAAAATTAGTACTTTACTGCCTGAAATGCAAATAAACCATCCTTTGACTACAATAATTGAACTCTAGAAAAATATTATTTTAAGCTGGGTAAACTGATGCTAGTTCTGTGCTAAACAGCACTCAAGTCCTACAATAGTAATGTGGAAACTCACTGGCTGAAGGAGTGGGGGTGGGGTGAGAGGGAATTACTACTCTTGATAAAAGGAAAGGAATGCAGCCAAGCAGCAAGTAAGGAAAGCATGAAATTAATGGATTTCCCTTGTTGTTTTAATGAAGCCTGTTTATTGTGTAAGAAGAAAGGACTTCATCTTAGGAAATCTCATTTCTGGATTAGGAAAAGGCCTCCATCACATCCACCAACTTTTCCCAGGATATATAGTTATACGTAAAGGAAAAACTATAATTTTCCTTTTGATTGAATGCTTCTCTTCTACTATGAAAGAACTGTTGTCTTAATTGAAAAAATATTAAAAGATTTCAATGGAAGGAAGAAAAAGTTTGCTTAGAGAAGTTTTACCGTTACTGTGAATTAGTAGATTTGGTGTCTGCCAGACACTTGAGCAAGCTAGCTGGTGGTGTCTTAACACCTGATGCCTGCATGTGTGTCTCTCCTCGTCTCTCCCTGCAGAGATCCGGTAGAGGTTCCCCATCAGCTGAAGTTACCAGCTTTCCAAGCTAATGCAAGAGGGACCATCATTGCTTATGGAGTGGGAGCTACGCTTGCTGTGCATCTAATGAAAATTGCTCTTCCTGAGCATTTTGTAGCAGCAGTAGAGTCAGCTCTAAGTATAAAGTGCTTGTTAGTTTTCTCGTCCAATATTAGATCTCACTCAATGAATAATGAATCACGGGTGTGTTGTGTTTCCATCCTTTTTCACCTTTACCACTTACTAATTTTGGAACTTGAAATTTATAATGACAGCAGTGAGCCAGGGCTCTTGGCTTAGGAAATGAGAATGTTTTAAGGGGAAGCTTAATAGCTGCATCTTGGTTGAATACACCGTTAAGAGTTTAGTCTGACCTACGTTAAAAACTCAGAAATCTTTTCATTCTGCAGATGAATAAGGGGCCCTAACACTGAGAAAAAGCACATGTTAATGTCTCTCTAAAACACTAGGATACACAGAAATAAAAATGGAAGAGTTATTGTGGGACTTACCACTACTTGTTTCAGCACGTTATGGGGCAGTGCAGTTTGTCAGAGTGTTTGCTTCAGTGCCTAGTACAGTCATCTTCTGTAGATTGGACTAAGCAGACAATTTGATTTGTCCTGGCATGTCTCCTGAATGCCATTGAATTAAAGACCGCTTCTAGATTATAAGTTAAATTAGTTGCTAAGTACTATAGGTGAAAGAACAGCTGATTAAACTATTGGTGAAGTTTGTTGATGCTGCAAGCAGGTATGGGACTCCCTGTTGCAGTCTGTATAAACAGTACAGATGATACATATTTAGACTGCTGATGCATACAAAAAATGCACATATATGATTTTTTAATTAGTGTTATTAACTACAGCTTTGTTCTCTCAAATAGTTGAGTAAAAATTAGAAAGGAAATTGTCATCCAAGACACCTGTTATGATATAATGTGCAAATGTCTTCCCTTTTTGCATGCTTCAAGAAGGAGAAGGTCGAGAATGCAGAGAATAGAAATTTATCTGTCATGTATAATTTACCTATTACATAAAACTTAAACCTAAAGAGTGACTGGGTTTATTGATATAATGATTTTTTTTCACACAGAGACACACATGCTTCTTCTCTGCCGTAAAGCATATAGGGGAATAGCCTCAATTCAGCAAATGACTAGTTTGTATTTTATAATCCAATTTTTATAAGTCCCATAAAGTGTACGTGCTTATTCAAATTACATTGCTACTGCACTGATAGCAGTCAGCCAAGCTTCAGGTTGCTGTCCTGCTGCCACACGCGGTGTCTCAAAACTTACTTGTGTGAAAGCTGGGTCTCAAAGGGAGAAGCTGGAGTGCTTAGGGGCTGCAAAATTGTTAGCTGGCAAGGTGCAGGGCTAATGGTCATCTCAAAAAGGCTGAGGCCACGCTGCTGAAGCCAATAAAAAGCAGTGTGAATCTCACAGGCTATTTGCAATATCTGACAGTCTTATTAGCTTCCTGACCATATTCGGCTTTAAGTACTGAAGAGAAAAGACATCCATTTTGATCTAGGAATATGCTTTTTCTTCAAGCAGGTTTTAAGCCTTCATTTTCTTTCATTGGCTTGCAAATGTTTCTGCTGTGGCCATTAGTGCAACAGGTGGCAATACTAGTGGCAAGAACTAGGAAAGGTCAGTCAAAGCATTGCTCAGATTTAAGAAAAAAAAAAAAAGAAAGACTTGATTTTAATTTTCAACTAACTAAAACCTCATGTGTTGATAATTGGCATTCTGTAACAACAACCGAGAAGGAATTATTCACGCAGATAAGGGGGGTTTGGTTTTACTTGTTTGTTTTGATGGGGGCTCTGAAGCTGGGCTGAGAATCCAGCACTCTAGCGAAAATAAACAAATTGACAAACAGAGGAATTCTCTGACATGGTCACCTTTCCTGGCATTAATATTAAAGGGTGACACCAGGTTTTACAGTCACAATATCCGGATTTGGAGAAATACATTCATGAGCAAGAGAAAGGATGACGTTGTTGCCAGGAAATGTATAAGATTTCCCAGTTTCTAAATATAGATTTTAAACACACAAGTCCAGCTTCCAAATGCACAGTGATGAATTTTCAGGCAGTTTAAACTTACTGCAAGCACAAATTTACTTGTATTTTGTAGAGCCATTCCTCAAGCCTACGTCAGGACAGCAGCTTCTTCCTCCACATGAGAAAGCCCAAGAAGTATCACTGCTCAGTGCTTTTTCTGTCTCATTAATTTCTAGTATCTTGTGTGATCAAATTCCTGTCTACTAGTGTTGTTTCCTTTATACAGGAGAGTCTTCTCCTCCTCCTGGTATCTGCCAGTGTGTTTGTTTTTCTGGTTATGTTACAAATGATCAGCTCAAAATTCAGTAGCCTTTTTTCAGTAGGTCAAAATCTGAGAGATGAAGGTCTGAGTTTCCAAGTCCAAACACTGAAACTGTGTGCTGAGCTCTCCTCCTCTCGTTGGCAGGTTGCCCTGACTGCAAACTAGAATTAAAGATGAGGAATAGAGGCACTGTAAAAGCACTGGGGTTTTGAAGGTTGGATCAAAGTTAAGTTGTTTAAAGCCAGGAAAGTGCACTCTGATACAAACAAAAAACTCTTCCCCCTCCCTTCCTCTCTATCCCTTTTGAGATAAATTTCCTTTTTTTATGGCAACCCTGTTTGGAAGTGTGCAGCACTGTGTGAACAATTTTTTTTTTTTACACAGAAGTTCTCCGATAACATTTCCAACCCAGGTCAATTAAGTCAGAAATAAGGTAAGCTCAGTTCCTTAAAACAATGTAAGTCTTTGTGCCTAAATAAAAAGGGCTACATCTAAATCCCTATGTTTTATGTTTGATCCACTTTTAGATCTTTGGTGTGATATGTTCAGTTTACTGCACATACCTTCAATACTGCATCGTTTAAAGAAGAAATGTTGTTTTTCATATCTGTCAGTGGAAAACTCTACATGATACAATTATAGTAAGCTGCTATGCAAGATGGCTTTTTAATATCCAGTGTGTGCACATGTGCCAGACTTGGGAGATGCAACTTGGAATAGGTACAGGTCTTCTTGCCCCTGATCTTGGACCTAGAATTTAATCCTTAAGCCACCAACATTTTTGTTTTACAGTTGCCCTGCAGGCCTGACTGGGAAAATGAATTATTAAAGACCCCCAGTCTACAATTAGATCTGAGCAGACATAGCTTTATGCTTCACAGAGTTTTAGCCAGGCTTGGGGGGGAAAGGGGTGTCTGTGTCGATATAAAAACAGCACTCAGGCCACAGCTATCCTCTGTAAAGAAGACTTTTGGCAAACTGAACACCCTACCAACTCAGAGTCTGATGTCATCTGACAGCCTGCAGTTTTAGTGAAAGGACTGCTGGTGTATTTGGCTTACGTTTAGGATTATGAAGCAGACTTGATTCTGTGTTTTCCCATGAATTATTCAAAGATGAACAAGACTAAATTAATCATATTTAGACTAGATGCCATTTTGCAGCCATACAACTGATATGCTTAGTGGGATTTATTAAGAACTGCCCATTAATTTTCTCAAGATTAAGGATCTGTTTGGAAAACTTTCTTTCAAGCTTTGAGATGCTTGCTCACACAATGTGTTTAGTCTGAGATAGTGTAGCACATATAAATAAAAACTCTTAGAGGAGTGTTCACTTTGGACACAGAAGCATAATAAAAAAATAGCACGCCACAAAACATTTACATATGCTAAATGTCACTTTGAAACATGGAGTGTGTAGGGGAAGGATTTGTGAGATCGGCGAGAAAATAATGACCTTATCACCATAGTAAATTCCATTATCTTCAGAAATTATTACATTTTTGCAGTGTTTTAGTGGATGCAGCCCAAGTAAAAAGAAACATCAGAGCAACTCCAGCAGGCAATATAAAAAAAAAAACCCAACACATATTTGTTGCCATGTTTAAGTGCATTCCATAACACACCCAGGCTATTTTTCTTAAAACTACATCTTCATCCTAAGGGCACTTGTAGAAGGGAATGACCAAAATAAAAAAACAAATCTATGAACTTTCTGTACTGATGTTTAGATTTGTAGCTGGTGTTTGTGCCATATTACAAGGGAAGTAAGGAGTGGCAGTACTGGTATAAAACCAAAAATTGTTTTAAAATCAGGTTGACGTTTGTTGGAACTCATCCGAGAAGCAGTGGGCTGCAACCAGCTGATGACAAAAGTGTTTGGGTACATGCAGCCAAATTCCACATGGTACAAAATGTGAGATGGGAGGACAAAAATGACTGAATGCTACCTTCAGCATCCTGGCATACTCTACCCCAGCATACTTTGGTATAGGCTCAGGCCTGCTTCAATTTACATCCAGCTGCAAGAGCTCTCCTTTAGGCCATTTTAATAACTGAATCTCTACAACAGCACTCGGGGTACAATTTTTTCACTTAGTTGTACCTTAAAAACAGCATGCGAACTGCAAATACAGGGGTAAAGCTGGAGAGATGCTTGTTTGTCCAGGGTTACCAGTGTTTTAATAGCCAGAGACTCTTTTAAAATAAGGGAAATTTCAGGCACTACCAAAATGTTCTTTGAAGTGTCTTTGTACTCACAGTCTGGCAGGGAGCAGCCTCCATGAGGGAAGCCAAGATTTGAGCCTTTTCTCTGGCATGCATGTACATTGGAAATAAGAGCACACTGTTTACTTCAATCACTGCTGATGCCCTTAGGGAGAATTAAATAAGGAAAGTGCCAGAGCTGGTGAGTTTCACATAAAACAGCAGGGAAAGGATGGGAGGCTGCAGAGGAAGCGCCAGTCGGAAGTGGGATGGCCCAAACCAGCTGAGATAATGCTTCCTGAGGTATAATCACTGGGTGATATGCAAAGCCATGAGCACTCCACCTCTTATTTCCTTGACAAGAATACATTTTTTACACTGATGGGCTAGTAAATCCCATTAACTCTTTCAAGCTTAAAAGGATTTTTCTGACTTTTAAGGCTTCTAATATCCATGATGCCTTTCCCAGTTAAAAAACACTACCTTACCTATCTTAATTCATTAGTGGATACTATTTATGACTCTTTATGGACGCTGTTGGGGGGTGACCTTACAACACAGCAGTTAACGTGAAATCCAAGTAGGTTCTGTTTTACATCCAGAAAATCTGGATGCTCCAGGCTTCTGTTCCCTTCTTTATTTAAATTATAAATCAGTGGGGAGAAACAAAAGGAGAAAAAGCTTCTGAACTGGGTAAGCCTTTAAAAGTGGATTCTGTTCTGTTTTATGACTGTTTTAATGATGTTTGTGAACTGAAATTGCACTTTGGGTCAAATTTTGCTAGGGTGTCTAAGTCCAATTGCCACCCATTAAAGCTGGTATTAGTCCTGCAGTGCAAAGGGACGCTGCTGGCTATATGGGCAGAGTGAGTGGAATAGTTTCACTTCAGACTCTTGCATTTCTTGGCCTGACTTACAACGTTAAGACACTGAATGGCTCTACCCAGCCCAGTTACCTGTTTCTCATTTCAGCAGCACTGAAGGGAAACCAGTGGCTTAGGTAGCCAAATAAAAATTGCTCTGTATTTGTAATGTATACTTAAGTAGCAAACCTTACTGCAGTGTTATTTGAGTCACTGGAACTCTGTCACTTACTCACTGAAGGGCATTTTTGAGTCACGGACTTTAAGAAGGTATGAATTAGACTAGTAGATGTCTGTATAACGAGATTAATTGCGTCATATTTATGGGTAATTCACATAAATAATTTTCCTTAGGAAATGGTCGAACCCATTGGAAAGCAAAGTGACTACATGGACCATGTCTTTGTATATAGGGACAGAGAGTTATCTGGTTGTGTACTTAGCCTAAAGAGGGAATGATTTATCAAACAAAGAAAAAAAGTAGGACAAAACCTTGAGAGTATTTGAATGTGTTTTCATCTTACAAACAAAAAGAAAATTAAAAAGTCATGAAAATTAGAGGTTACCTAGGAGAGATCTCTGTGATCTTTGCATATTATGAATTTTTCTAGAGTACTAATTGATTTTTGACATCACCAAACTGTCTTAGATACTTTATTCAGTAGATGATTAAAACACCTGAATGATCAGTTCCCAGAGCTTTTTCATATACTTTCTAGGTTAAAATAATAGGATCTCTGAGCAGCAGTCTGTCAGCTTGAACCTTTCCCAACTGCAAAGATATGTGTTGGGCTTTTTTAAATTTTATTTTATAACCAAGATAAATAAGCATTTGGTTTTCCAGTTTCGAATTTCTAAATTTTTCTGTATAACATGATTAAAATGCTGAATAATTCCTTATAACATTTTTCAGGGGGAATCAGCACATGTTTCCAAAGCCAGACTATGACTATCAAAAGACCTGTCTGCACAGTGGCGTGTTTGCGTACCAGCCCCGATACTTTTGTTTGAATGGTATACTAAGATTCCTCCTTCTGAGAAGTAAAATTAATATATTAATTTTAATATATTCATAGAAGGCATCTTAGGATAGTATATTAGATTACTGTATACTTAGTCTGGGGAAACATGTAATTTAATTACCTCTCTGGGAATAACTCCTTTCCTATTTGTATGATGGAAGAAACATGTGATGGAATAGTTATCAGTATAAACAAATGTCCTGTAATTAACCTACAGGCAAGTAGGAGTCTGTGGTTGACAAAAGGCACATTGGCATTTGTATACCTATCCAGTTCACCATTAGGTGTTTATTTTTGGGGTGTATTTAGTGGGATTGCTTGTCTGGGTAGAGACAGGACAACAAATTTTCCCACCTACTCATCTCATGGTCACTATTTACTTCTGTATTTAGCTGATTCTGATGGGCAGGGTTGCTAACAGCATTAACAAATACCCACTCTATGAAGAAAATAAGGAATGTCTCTAAAGTTAAGAGAGGCTGACATGTTCTTCCCTTGTTTCTGGTACAGAGCTAATGGGGGAATTAGAAACCACAATAACAGTATGGAAAAATGCATGAATTTAGGAATGAAAAAATTTTAGAAGAGTCAAAAACGGTGTAGAAAGAGAGTCCCATGACTAGCCCACATTTCTTTTAGGAACAGCTGGAGCAGTGTGGTTGTTTCCAAGCTGTTGCACTTTAAGGTGTAATCTTTCCTACAGTTTCTTAGTATTCTGCATTTTCTTGGAGTATGCTTGTAAAATGTGCATAATGGAAACTAAAGTAGTGTACAATTATGAAAAAGATTTCGTTTGTTATTTATTTACTACTCCTCTGCATGGATGTGGTTCTCCCCTTCCTAACGCCCCCCCCCCCCAAAAAAAAAGAGAAAATAGAATTCCCTCATTTATAAAAAAAAAGGAAAAACCCTAACAAAAAGTGTGAGCAAAGGATATTCTCTCAAATGGGATTTACACCTCTGAGTTGATGAAATTTACACCTGTGCTGAATGCTGATATGAGAGCTGCACACTTTTTAAGAACTATTGAAGACTTTCTGTGAGGAATCTCTCAACCTCGCAACCTAATAACCAGAATTACATCCAAATTTTCTACAAAATATCTTTTTTTTAAATGCCTTGCACTACATTTTAATTATTTTTGATGACAGGATAACTTTCTTTATAGTTCTCCTAAGAAAAAATAATCTTCTGTTTCTTTATTTGTTTCATCATGACCTTTGTAGTATTCTTTTTCCTTTTTCAAACTTTAGGCAATATCTTGTATAATATACAAACCCAGTATTTCAAATGAGGATATCTGGGTCTGGTTGTGCAGTCCAAAATAGATTTCTGTGATCATCCCATGTTCTTTTTTTGCTGTTTGGAATGCAGTTTGACAACCCAGACATGAGATTTAAGAAATATAGACAGGCAAGGATATTCTGGGACATGTAGACAAAGAAGTAAATGAAGGATCATCAAGTTTTAAATGTAAAGAATAATGGTCTTTGCATGTGTAAGTTGCTTTTATTTTAGATAGCTATTACTACATTGATGTTATGTATCATTACATATACTGGTAATAATAGTCAGTCAATCAAGCAGTCCTATTGCATGTTGCTGCATACTGTATTTTCATGCTTACATCTTTTTGATTATTTGTAAAAAAAAGTCATCTTCTGCTTCTTGCCTAAAGCTTCCAACTCATCAGCATTGTTGTACTTAGGAAAAAGACAAGAAGTTTATGCCAGAGCTCCCTTCCTTCAAGAGCTTCCAGAGGCATTTAATCACCCTTTTTCTGCTTCTTTTTCTCCAGGAGACCAATATGCATATGACTTTCCCCTCCTCTAGGTGCAAGGTGTCTTAGCCAAGAGGTGAGGAATTTCTCTGGTCTGCAGCTGCCCCCAGACAGGCAAAAGGGAAGACAACTGTGGGTTATCTGAGGACTTATTTTCATCAAGAAAGCAAAAAAGACTTTAAAGGAGTAAAGGATTCTCTGAGATGCAGATTGTGGATATGGAAATATGGAATGATGAAATAGTCCCTAGGACTTTAATTATTGAAGTTATTAAATACTGAAATCAGCTCTGTACATAGTGAGGAAGAGTATGTAGTAAATAGTGTACTTGGGAAGAGTACGTAGTATGTAGTATTTCTGGGAATTCATCTGAAAAGGAGGACAGTCTTCATTGGACAGGAATACTACTTTATATCCGCTATGGATATAAAGTTTTTCCATTGTTATGAAGTTCTAATTAATTTGAGAGTGATCCACTGTGGAAGAGAACTGTAGAATTTCACCTAAAGATAATTTGATTTCTGGCAATTATCACATGCCAATGGATGACCCTGAAGAAGAACAAGAACAGGAAGAAAAGGTTTTGGTAGCTGAATTCTCTAAGGGGACTTTCAGAACTCACAATTTTCTGATTTCTCCTTGACCAAACATAGTTGTAGACCCTCTTATCTCCTTCAAAAGGGGAAGAAGTTTCATTTTAAGTTATCCTTTTTTTTTTCCCATAATAATGCTGCAGATTACTTGATTAGCAGGAAAAAGTTATTTAGTTACAAAGCTGATGTCTCATATTGATGCTTTCCAAGGATCTGTGTCAACTCTCTTGTGTCTGTCCGTTATTTCAATAGGGTTTGCAGAGAATGCCATTAACAAAGCCTGCCATCATTATTCTAGCTTTTATCTTGGATATCTGTTGAGCCTCCCACCACGAGATGAGATCAGAGTTTCCCATAATATCACTCACGGACAAACGCTTGCCAAATGTATGCTACTAGAACTGCATAAGTGCTCGGGGCAAGCGCAGCAATGCAAGGTGCTTCTAATTTTTCCTTGTAAACACCTCATCAGATATTCCAGAAAAATAATATTCAACTATGCAGCTGTCCCGAAATGCCCTGACGATGGAGATAATAGTTTTATCAGAGGTAGGATATGGTTCCATCTGCTTCTGTCAGGCTGATTTACAGAACTGGAAATATTTCTGTTCTTTCATTTTTCCTCCCAGAGATCACCACACCTATTAATGAAATGTACATTTCTGGGCATTTTTTCCCCATTGTTCAAGGTTAATGAAACAGCATGAAAGCATGGCTACTGTTAAATTTCAAACACATTCTGAACATTCATTGCTCCAAAAAGAAGACATTACCTTTTCCTTTTTCCATAAGTCAGGAAAAGGCTGAGATTCGTCATATCCCTCTGACACATAGTAATAAGACAAGAGTTACCAGAAAGAAATTTCAAAAAATAAAACAATGAACTCAGGAGAGAACTCTGATTCCTTGGTAGGACTTCTTTCCTTATTAAACAGATTCTAGCACCTGTTCTAAGAATGTTTCAGTCAAAATAGTTACAATGGCAAAATACTGTTAAAAATGTTAGGTGGTCCTGGGGAAGAGGAGTTTAAAATTTTGTATAAAAAAATATCAGAAATGAGAACAGAAAGCCAAACACAAAATAAGTATAATCTTAGGATAATGGATACTAGATCTGAAGATATAGAATATACTTTGCACAGTCATTCACTGAACTTTATTTTTGAAGATCCAGAGACTTTTAAAATAGATGCCTGTGTTTTAGACTTAATGGCAAGGGCCACTTGGAAAGAAAGAAACACTTGCTCAGTGGCAGCCAATGTTCCCTGTTACAAAAGGCTGGTTCTAGGAATCAGATGAAGGCAGGTTGTTGAATAGAATTGCTGCCCCAATAAAAAATGTAACATAGACATGTAAATTGGCATTCTTTTCTTGTTCTTATCTAACCAGTCACTGTAATAGTTGTAACAATTTCAGAGTGCCTGGGGATGTCAAAAAAACTGTATAGCTAGGAACCATACTTCTATTTTCATTTACTGTTATGTTGCAACTTAGCAAATTTCTTTTAAAGATGGCATAGTCTGAAGCCTACAGATGAAGTTATGAACATTTTTACAATGTTTGGTATAAAACTGTAAGTATACAGTTCCTTATTCTTCTTCTTGGCTCTCAACACCTTTGGAAGAATTCTCTTGCTTCCATTTCCCAGTTCAACCTTTGGATCTCAGACTCCTGTTTGGTGGTTTGAGGTTTTTTTGTGTTTTTTTTTTTTCTACTTTCATGAATGGGGTTGTGTAACTTCTTTGGGTCTCATTTTTCCTACTTCATGTAGGCTTAGGTTGGCCAAGCAAATCCACCTGTAAAACACTAAATAAGTACAAAGTTAACTGTCAAATTCAGAATTCTATTCTTCCAAATAGGCATCGTGTGTCATCTGCTTTTCATGTTCTGTTAAATCTCTTCTGAAATCTATGAATGCAAACTTTTAATACAAAATGTGCAATTCTTTCAAAGCATGTATTTTTTAATGATGAAGCTAAGATGTTGTTCAAAATACGTGCTTCTCTTTTCTTACACAGATATTTTACAGGTCCTTTACATTAATTTCTTTCATATTTCCTGAGGTAGAAGTAGTGGAGGCTAATGTAACATTTGCAAAAACAAAATTAGGTGGTCCTTGTGCTCTTCAGAGGTAAATGTTGTTCATTAATGTCCCTGTTGAAATATCACAGATTTTAAAAATCAAAGGAAACCACTTATTCTGTAAGGACTTAAATTGCTAAAGTAGACCCACCACCTTGTTTAAGAAGTGCATGTGTCTTTGGTTATGGCTACCTGTCATCAACTCTACCTAAACCACTGCAATTTCAGTGGAAATGTGTCTCATCTAAATTTTTGTGAACGTATTGTTATATAGCTAGATATTTTTTCACCAGTTATTCACCAAAGTCAATGGTCATCTTAAAATAAAATATGTACACATATAGGTATATATGTGATCACATCTGAATTGGAGAGTCTGATAACTCTGTCTTTACTAGTGTTTTTCACTGCTATCTTTGCTACCATAATTTTCTTATGATGTACCATATGGTCACGTCTTTATTACTGCCTGTTCACATGCTGTCTCCCTGGGAATGTCTTTAGAAGAACGGGCTGGCCCTTAATAAAGTCTGTATGCGTGGACACAAAATTCATTTTGGTGGAGAAAGAATGCTGCACATGGAAAGGTGTTGCAGCCACGTGGAGAGAAATTAAAACATACTTACACTGTTTGATATCCTCTCCAATATCCACCTGGAGTGACCATTTTCCAAGACAGGAAAATAATACAGAGTCTGGCTTTTGCAGTGAAACTTCAGGCTGATGCATAACTTATATTTATCAACAGGACCATTCAGATTTCTGTAGTAATGTTCTGAGGCACACCTATGATTGGTTGCTTTTCCTCTCTTTCTGTGAAGCATCCAGCGAGGTTTGCTGTTGGAAAAATGATTTGGATGTGACAGGCAACAATTATGCCCCTTTAGGGACTGTGCTCCGTAACGGGAGATTACTCTGCAATGGGAGGATGCCTGTTGTGAAGTCACACACACTAGATTCTCTCTGCTAGCTGGGAATGGAATTCAAATAAAAATAACTCTCCTTCCCCCACACCTGCTCCCTCCATTTCAGTACTCCTTGAGTAGCTCTCTAGGGACATCAGTATTTTGCTACGTTAAAGAAGCATTTAATCAGTTCTCTTCTGAGGGTTGATTATAACAGAATATAATGGGAGAGACCGAAAGGACAGATAAAACTGTAATAGGAAAAAAAAAAAGAAAAAAGTACTAACATGACAAACAACCCTCACAGTTCCTCGTTTGCTATGCCTTTTCTTGGTTATAATCTGTTCTGACAAAGGTGTATCTTATGCAAGATGAAATTATGGGGAGGTGAATCCAACTTTTTGAAGGTTGTGAAGAAAAATATCTTATTTCCAGCATCAGCTAGCAGGGCATAGGTAGTCGTGCCTTATGCTATACCCACATAAATGTTCTCTGCTTCAGTCTAGTTTGATAGGTGTATATAAACTACCATTCAACAATCATCCCAGTAAATCTTCAAATGATGTCATCTTACAAACTAAGTAAGGGAATCTTAAAATCTAGTATCAGCATTATTCTTTTGGATAGTAAACTTGCAGTTGGTTACCGTCCACTTAGCTTCCCTGAAATAATTCAGCCTGCTTCCAAGCCTATTTATAAGCCAACTGTTTCACATATTAGGTGCAACAGTTTTTCTTCGCGTACTTTCAGCTGGCTTGATTGTTTTTTATTTTAAAAAAAACAACCCCGAAAAAACCTTAAAGCACTAGTCTACTGCTCTCTTAGGTTTTATAAAAGTTTGCTGTCGTAAGAGACATCAGGTTCAAAAAGGCAAAGAGATTGTTTTTCATCAGCATCATGACAGTTGGTAGGAAAAAAAAAATCCAGGGGAAAGATTTATGGAAAAGAAGAAAAGCACAATTCTATCACTGAATTTTGTTTACAAGCTGATAAACAGAACTGTTATCTGGCCATTGGAATCTCTCACTCTGTTTAGTGGAGAATGAGCACACTTCCAGTCTCTGCTGCAGATATTGAAGGTCCGCACGTAACTGGGGTCACGTACACAAGAAAGCACTCCTGCTTTTTTCTTTCTGTAATGGATACTGAAGTTGACACAGATGGTATTAATAAGAAGGCAAACTCCAAGGCTGCCAACTGCGTCAGTCCTAGATCTTTCAACACACCTCATCTGAAATGATAACTATAATTTCTCTTCCATTGTGTAGTACTACTGTGCCGCACATCTTTTAAAAATATTAATTATTCAGAGGACTTACTCTACTAAAACATTGTTGGAAGAAAAACAGCTATATGTAGTATTCAAACTTCTTTTTTAATGGAAGTTTTCTTAGAGTTTTAATGCTTCCCAGCAATGATCTCTTTTCAAAGTTGAATTAAAAGTTGCACTCAAGTTTGTATCTTTGCTGATTCTCCCACTGTGGCTTGTGTTATCTAAGTGTCAGCTGTTCAGCCCTGCAGTGCAGTACAGCAAACAGAAAAGGCAGGAGTGAGTGATATGTTCCAGGTATATACTCTCTGGATAAGAGTAAATGGCAATCTGCTCGGTGTAGAGAAACTACTCCCTTTCAGGTTTTAAATTGAAACATGTTAAATAAGCATAAAATTCACTGGACAAAAAGGGTTTGGCATATGACTTTTTAGATAACCTCAGGGGTTTTAATATATCTATGGCTGGGTAAAAGTATTTTAAAGTGTTTTGCACTTGAAAAGCCTTTGCATCATTAGGCATGCATAGGGAAACCATTAGCAGAATGAAAATTGGACTTTTCCTTTAGTGTCAACAGCAGCCACTTGCAACATTTTCATTAATGCTAGGATTGTACTGACTCAGTGCATACTTGGTGTTACTGGTTTAAATCACTTCTGTGCTTTATATTATATTTTTTATTTGGTTTTTATCTTATGTTTTCCTGGGACTAATGAGAACCATGTCTTTAGAGCTAGTGTGAAAGTACTGTTTACAGAAGTCGAAGAAATCCTTAATCTTCATTTTTTTTCAAACCTCTTTTTAACCCTGTTCACTACGATGCCTTTCTGATCCCCCCAAAAAAGGTCCCTTCTCAGTCTTTTCTCTTCCTCCCCTCATATGTGACAAGTGTAGCATATACATATTTATAAATACATAAAAAAAAATATATATATGTGAATATACATACACAAAATCAGCTGTGAATAAGCTGTGGCTGTGATTGATTCATACCAAATACAGGAGCTGCCTTGGAGCTGGGACCAGCGCACTGAATCCCTCCCTCCCTGCCTCCCAGAGTCTCCTGCTGGGATGTTGTCTTGGAGAGTGGGTAGCAAAGTTTGAAATCCCCTTTGCAGAGGGGGAAATGTGACTTTCTTTGCTGTATATAAGAGGCAGGACACCCCAATGTTACTGTAATTTCTGGTGTCATTAAGACAAGGTGGTTGCTGCACAGGAAGTCCCACTCTGGTGGGAGATGTATGTGTTAAGAGTGTTTCGAAGGTACTCACCTGCTTGATCCTCTGGGCTGGAGAAGTGCCCTGCTGGGGTCTGGTTAGGTTGACACATCAAGCAGGTCCCAAGGGTCTCAGCCCGATGGAGGCCAAACACATCTGGATTTGTGAGGAGCAGTGGAATATATTGTCCAGATCTGAATTTTGGACACTGGCACCTCGGTTCTATTCAAGATACGTGATAGGTACTTCGTTACATTGTAGATTTAGCCTCTTGTCCTTTATGAAATGTTTGGTAAACATTGGAGAAAACCAAAAAATGTCTCATTATTTTCTTTCTGGTTACCTCAGAGAACTCTAGTAATTCAGGACACAATGTACTGAACTTCAATAAGCTGAGAAAACATGTTATCTTCAATGGAATAACATCCTACCACTAACTTCCACTTTCATTGTATTCATTTCTAATCTTGCACCTGATCATGAAAGGATTACTGAAGAAGCAAGCAAATCAAGAGCTCTCACATTCATGTCTGCTTTGTATGAAGTATATAAAATATCTTCAAACACTTTTTAATTTCCCTGTGCAATTATTTATCTTTCTCTTTCTCTCTTCTCTTTCTTTTCTGATGAAGGCTAACTTATAATAGTGCTTAAGCTTGAGGTCAGATTCATATTTATGGATATTCCAATCACTGTGTAAAGCATGTATTTGCTAAATTGAAGCTTGCATGACAAGAATTTTATTATTTCATTACCCCAAAATGCATCAACAGCGATGTGCGCTGTGCAGTAAGAATCTGCTTACAGAGAACTAAGGTATGTGAACTGTTTATGAAATTATTTTAACCAAAACCAAAATAATGTACTTCATTTATTATGTTTGCTAATGTGTTATTGTCCCTACCAGTATAACTTCTACTTATTTTTTATTAACAGCATATGACCAAACGTTGGAAATTGGTTTTTTTTGTATCTACACGTACCTTGAAACAGTTTTTCACCCTGCATATCTTCCTCCTGCATTTGTTTTTTAAATTTATTTTCCAGGATATAAGGAACTACTTCACTGAAATAATACTTTCTGCTTATGTCTAGAAATGGAACTAATACCATTACAAACATAACCATAAAATGCAAAGGCAAGATGTTAGGTGTCAGGATTACAAAAAGCAGATAAGTGTAGTGGTGTTAGGAATTGTGCCTTTTACTGGGACTTTAGATGAGAGCCCTTTACCTAATGAACTGAAAAGTTTCCCAATAAAAAGAATACAAATCAGAGCACTTTGCCATAGAACAAGATGAATAACCTTGCAGACTTGTTGAATATAAAGAGCATGCGCTGTAGGAATTAAAGATCGCATGCATTAGATTCCTGCTGTTGCAAGCAACAATTTAGCAGAAACCACCAGTGGTTATTTTTGTCCTTGAATTTTATTTCCAGCAGGTGTCCCCTCCTGGTAATGGTGAGGGACTCCTAAAAGACAGAGTGGAAATAGTGAGTGTATAAATACTCCCCCAGGTCTTTTAAAATTAAATGGACATTCCTGAAGCTTAAAATATCCTTTAAGTATGCACTTAAAATTTTATTTAAAGCTAAAGGCTGCTTGTCAGAAACTCCATTTGCTGAGATTAGATTGACGAACTAATACTGCTAACTATTGACGGTTTGAGGTCTAATCAACAGACTGGCTTTGAGGAAGATAAGTATTGCAACTAACATAATTTTGTAAAATATTTGTTTGATAGCCTACCACATATGATGGGTATGTATTTCCCACAAGACCTTAAGGTCCCACAGGACCTAGGAGGGTGCAGTGGCAAAGTGTCCCATTAAAAAACAAACAAACAAAAAACCCCAGAAAAAAAAACTGCAAAACCTCAACCATGAAAATATTAAGCCTGGTCTGACCCTAAGTGTCAGCCCCATGCAAAGTCCGGGGCAAGAATATGGAAGAGAACCAATGTAAGACAAAGGACATCCAAAGACTTAAGTGGAGGTCATGGGAAATGTCGCCTACCTTGAACTTGATTATAATCAGTTCTAATTGTTACAAAGCTCATGTTGTTTTTAAAGAATGCAATAATAAAATTTCATCTTCCTGGAACTTTAACCAAATGTTGCATTTAATATGAGAAGAATCTTTTCTTGGAGATTGTGTTGATTGCTTAGTAATTGTGACTCGTCATCTTTAGTTTCAAATAGCTGTCTGCACTAAACATTACTGGAATGCTTAATATTGTTACTAAAAAGAAAATAAAAGTAACTTTCTCCTTAGGCAAAAGAAATAAATTGTAGTTGGTTATATAATAGGCTTCAATTTTTTAGAAAATAATTTTCTTTTTCTTTGCTACTTTACATAATCATTATTATTAGCATTATTAATTTTTACAATTTTGAGCACTAAAAATGTATTTTAATGGTTGCAGCTTTCAGCTCAGAACAGCTATATGGTGTATGACAGCCAGCAGGAACTCTTCCAAACATGCTGCATTTCGTATACTGGGCCAAATTCTGAGCTCCATTAAATTTCTTTGAGACACTCAAAATGCCCCTGAAAGCTTGAATGCTGTTCTTCTGAATTAGATTCTTAACTTTTCTTTTTGCCCTGGTGTATTGGGCAGTAAGGGGGGCAGATGGGTTTGCAGAATCCTGTATAAGAAGTATATTTTTAAAATCCTCCTACAAAATAAAGCTTCCTCAGAATTACGCACCTCTGTGATAGAATTTATAATGAGACTTGAAATACCCTGGAAGGGTGAGAAATCCTTCATAGCTTCTACGTGTGCTTTTTCCACAAGGAGGCATACACAGGACTTTTTTGCATAGGCAGAATGCACCTATGAGTTTTTCTGTTCCTCATTATGTCCTCATTATCACATCTCAGGCCAGAAAGTGGTTACCTGACTTATGTAATTCTCTCATTTTAAAGTGGGTCTTAAATTCCAGTTTCCCATAACATGTGCTCGCATCCTACAGCTCTCTTCTCCAACAGAATGGAAAGCTGGTGATCAGTGGTCAAAATGCTATTTGCAACAAAGCATACAGTTGGACTCAATGATCTTAAAGGTCTTTTGCAACATAAATGATTCCATGATTCTATAACTCATTCAAACAGTTGTTTAAGAGAAACTGTAAATGGCAAACCAGATATTCTCCAATCTCCTATCCTTCCTGGATCTGGGTAGGCCTATGGAGACAACTTATTCTTCCAAAGCAAATGCATCTCTTTCTGTCGCTGTCTCACACTCTTCATAATCTTCCCCAGAGAACTTCTCAAGGGTAATTGTCTTGTCCTTTTGAGAAACTTCTAATACGTCATTATTGCATTTTGTTCTGCAAATCCAGAGCCTGGCAGAACGCACTTGTGTCTTAAAAAGCAGGATACATAGGTGCTGAAGCTCATGGATCTGTTTATTGTCTTTCAAGTACAGTTGGATATCTTATTCAGGGATCCTATTTTTTTTTTTTTATTTGTTTGTGGTTGTGTGTGTGTGTTGGATTTTGTTTGGTTTGTGGGTTTTGAGTTTGTTTATGAGTTTGTTTGTTTTTTCCACGGCATAGTAAGACAGTCATTTTTGGAACATTTATAAATGTTTCCATTTATAAATAACATCTCCATCGTAGCACCTGTGATGGCTGGTTTCACACTAGTCCAAGTAACTCTGTGATCTACAGTCAGAGCACTCACTGTAGAGATAAACATGAGGTCTTAGTAAGTGCAACTAAGTGCAACTAAATATTAGCACTCCTGAGTATCAGCACAATCTGAGTGTTTACACAAGGCTTTTTTTTGGAAATGCCAGGGAATGCACTTCTTGAACCCTACTGCGATTGAGTTACATTAGAGCTTCCTAATGTATTAAAGGAGTCCCCTCCACCCTCCCCATTTATTCACTCTTTGATAAAAAAAAATGGGTGTTGAGTATTTCTGGGGTGAGAAGAAATGGAAATGTTAGTGGTTTATTCATACAGTCTTCATTTTCTTGGCTGTGGTAAATTTAATGGTTTTTTATTGGTCCCTGGGTTCCATTGATCAGCATTCCTCCTTCTCACACCCATGGAGGGCACCGTGCCTGCAAAGCCCTTGTTTTAACTTTGTGCACCTGAGGAGGCCGTTAGTTCATGGTTTGTGATTCTCTCCAGAATGAAGGCCAAAGTACGACTGCCATTTGCGTTTAGGTAATCCAGTCACTTGACAAAACCAAATAGTTGCATTTTCTATATTTTTATAATGGTGGCCGTCTGTCTCTCATTTCCATATGTACCTTACAAGTAATAGTCAGAAATTCAAGGATTCTAGTTTAGCACTATTCAGGCTACCAATGGTGACTGCAGGAAAGAATATCAGTGGCAACATTTTACCAGTTAGAAATGGCCTGGAAGAGGGGAATCTGTCAAGGAAAAACTATAGTTCAGCTGAAAAGCCATGAGGTCATGAGAGCAATTTGCAAGGTGGCAAATATGTAGGTTGGCATGTAAACCACAGTCTCGCCCAGATTTTTGCCAGTTTGTCTCACCCCGGTTACCTTGCTCTTGCACACTGTGCTCATCTGAGGGCTCAAGCTGCATGTGGCAGAGGAACTCTTGACCTCCTGAGCGCTTTGATTTGTTCCTGCTTTAAAGCAGCCTGTTAAAATCAGCTCAAAGGAGTGGCAGTCAGATTGAGAGATGCACTGGGGAGGAGTCATATCTGCCACCAAAATATTTCCAGGAACTGAAGATGAAAACCGGATGGCAAAGGACTTCTACAGCTGGAGAAGATGATTTTAACTTTAGATATATTTGTTATGGCTCGTAAGAGTGGGATCAGCGTTGAGAATCTGCTACTGGCAAGGAGAAGGCAGGGGGAGAAGATTTTAATTACAAACATATTTATTAACAACGAGTCCAGAGACATGATGGGGAGAAAGAGAGTTTTCATTTTTAACACATGTGCATTATTAATCATGAATGATACTAAGGTTACAAACGGGAATCTGCCTGGAGGCAGAGGGCAGAAGAGATGATTTTTATTAAACATATTGAGCCAATTTCTGTCCTCTGACGTATGCACCCAGCTTCCATTGAACTCCATGGGAGGCCTACACTTGCATTGCAGGGCATAATTGTACTCTGCATGTTCCATATGTATTAATCATAATTAAAAATAAAGTTCAAGGCATGGCTGAGGGATATGTGGTTGAGGCAGGGTTAGGGCCAAGGTAATCTACTTTATCAATATACATTTCCTAAGGTGCCTTGTATCTTGGCAGGCGATAAAAAAAAGATGTAATTCATGTTATATGAATATACACTGATATATGTTATGTAATATTTTGTGTGATAACACCAGTTACAATCCTTTTTGTTGCTTTTTAAAGATTTTTAAAGGATGGTAAAGGCTAAAAAGGTAAACCCAAAAGTTTAAAACTCCTGGGAATATCATCAGTGTTCGAGCATGATGCTTCCCGATATGCAAAGATATCCCCTAATGTAACAAAATTAAACAATCAAATGAAACTGTAATGATTAGTATTACCATTGCATTTCTATTTGAAGTGTTAAGTTGTAGTCCTGTTTTATATTATGTCTTTTGGATTGGGAATGTTTCTCTGCATTCCAGAGGAATCTTATTTCCGTGCTGTGAGACTGAGTTGTCCTTTGTGATTTTCTGTAAGTGAATTTTAAAGAGTTTTACTAACTTCATGGATTCAGTTGTTATATCTATACCTGAATATTTTCTAATTTGTTTGCCATCTGTCAAGTTATTTTGTTATATATTTTGTATATCTTATTTTATAGGTCATGGTCTAGTCCATCATCTCAAGAAGCAGGCCTTCTTCCCAGCTCTTAACTGCCACTCATCATGCCACTGCCTTCCTCATAGTCATATTTGAGAGCTCAGACTGTGTTTCCATCTATGTTCAATGTTTGCTAAAGTCAGGCTGCTCCTTTCTTGATACTTCTACTAAAATTAGAGAGCATTTAAGACCTCGTGGCCCTGAGCCGAGTAACTTAAATTGTCTCTTTTAACTAACTTCCAAGACTCTTGAGTAACTTGCACTGGTGATCCACAGATTATGATATCTGTCAGACAGAAAGTTGCTTTTTATCTTAAGCCGCTTCTGCTGATAGGTTTGGAAGACTTCACTCTGTCCTTGTTTGTCAGCTATCAGATTTACTTAATTACTTTCTGTTTTGAGGACTGCATATTCCAATATAACTATTCTGACCAAGGTATTAATGTAAAGATGGTTTCCTGCTTACTCAGTCTGTCTATTCTTCCTTTCTGTGTATAGTTAAATCTTAATGTGAAGTAATCTAAGGAAACACTGACCACTCCTTTTTTTGTCCACCTCCTTCAGGGTGTAGAACAATGAGCATCTTGATTGTGAGCACCTTTAGGAACCAGTGAGATCCCAGGAATCAGGTAAGGAAATTTGTTCTAAGTTGTGGGCAACCTTCTGCTGCCCTTCCCATGAGCAGCTTTGTTTCAGAGGATGTTTGGGTCTCCATGTAGTGCTCCATGGCTCTTTGTGAGGTACTTAGAGATAAGACTGAAATCACGTCTTTCCCGTAGACTTCGGAGAGATATAATGTTTGCTTTGTCTGAAAAGAAAAGGGAATATCTAGACAGAGTGGGAAGAGAAAAGAACCTTCTTCCCTGGGAAAGCAGATAAGAGGGTCACAACAGCAACCTCCTCTTCTTCTTAAATGCCTCCTGCACCTGGTCACATATGCCATCTAAAAGAGTTTCAGGTGAAAGGGACCACTGTAGTTTTCTTCAGGATGCAGGAGTTGAGACTGTAGTAGAATGATGTGGGTATGATACTTTTTCTGCAGTTTAATTCAGATCCTAAATATACTCATTTTACAAGGGTTATTTTGCAGAAAAACCTTAGAATTTGCACAGTGTTCTGGCTGGAGATCCAGCCACGCATCTTCACCAAGGCAGTTTCTGGATTGCTGCAAGTTCTGAAGCCTGATTGCAATTTTTCATTCAGGTCAAAGATGACAAATGAGGTTACTTTGTTAGATGTTATATACATATGTATGCATACATATTTCCAAATACCTTGTTTAAACAAATTACATTCAAAATAGATGAAACTGAGAAATACCTTACATAGTTCTTCTGTGAAGAAGCTACTAAGCTTGCTTAAAGTTAGGTAGAAAAAACTCAGATTCCAGGGAAGAAAGAGTAAAAGCATTAGCTGTTTTATAAACTATTAATGCATGTTATAGACAAGAATTGAAACCAGAGCGTCAGCAGATGCCATTGACCTGAGACTATGCATCATATCTGTACTGGATAGAGACTTTAATAAAGCTAATCATTTTTCTGAGGGGGCAAATTAAACAGGCAGAGGAAGAGAAATCATAAAATCATAGAATGGTTTAGGTTGGAAGGGACCTTGAGATCATCTAGTTCCAACCCCCCTGCCATGCTCAGGGACACCTCCCACTAGACCAGGTTGCTCAAAGACCCATCC